>OY720451.1:17698823-18298823 GCA_963082715.1 Harpalus rubripes
GGAATATTTGTGTGGAATTTAGTGTTTCACTTGAATTTTAAGAAATACAGAACAAAGAATATGACATTACACCAAATTTTCACAAATTATAAATAAAAACAGGTATATTAATTAACGGGAATTTGAGAAAGTACCTCTACATCGTTTTCCAACATTTTGCTAATCCTCCCCTGACGCATAGGATCGTACATACCATGCTCTTTTGCGGTGTACCGCGTCATTACGAAGGCAGGTAGATTTGCAAATATCTTGAAACACACCATACTTAATATTTTTACATGCTTGTTCGCTACTCAATTCAGCCGAAATTAGTGAAGTTACCCTTATGGCACGCAAAATTTGACATTTTCTATTTTATTTGTATATAATGTTACATTTTATTAATGAGAGCCCTAGCACAATATTTCTCCCGTTAGTGAGTTAGTTAACCTTCAAAAAACTTTGAAATGTCAAACGAGCATGTAACATAACCATTAATTAAAATTAAAATAATAAATTTAGACTACGTATTTGTTGAAAACATTTGTTTTATTGCACCTATTGTATATTATTGTAAATTATTCTATATTTTGTGTTTTTATACGAGGGGAGGTCTATACATTCGCTCCCTTAATATCAAGTAGGCCAGATAATAAAACAAAACTGAATGTTTTTTGTTTGCACATCTGTCATAATTGTAATTACAAAGTTTGAACAGTTTCGTATAATTAGTTCAATTTTTATACGTAAAAAGTGAAGTGATTTGAACATAAAAGGAAAGAATGGACAAAATTGGATATAGAGCCATAATAAACCATTCGGAAAGAAATGTTGGCAGTATATGGCGAATCTACTCCCTCCGACTAATTAAAAAGTGGTCCAAGCTTTTTAAATGGGGTAGAGAGTATCTAGAAGATGACTCTCGCTGTGATCTGTCTATTGAAGCCACCACCGGAGAAAATGTGGATAAAGTGGAAAGGTTGATTTTAGAAAATGCAAGACTCAAGAAGAAATAAATAGCAAAAATATGTGGCATATCAGAAACAACAGTTTTACGGATCCTTCATGATCATCTCGATATGTCAAAGGTCTCTGCAAGATGGGTGCCTATGCAAAAACGAGGGCGAGTGACCACATGTAAAGAGTTTGTAGGATTACGTAGAAATAATCCATCAGAAATTATTAATAAAATTGTAACAGTGGATGAAATATAGGTTCATTTTTATGACCCAGAGTCGAAACAAAAATCAATGCAGTGGCACAAGAAGGGCACAGAGTACCCCAAGAAATTTAAAGTTGTGCAGTCAGCAGAAAAAATTATGGCAACAATATTTTGGGATTCATAAGAATTTATTTTGATAGATTACAAGGAAAAGGGCACAAAGATAAAATGAGAACATTATGCTAACATGTTACACCGTATAAAAGAGACCATTAAGGAAAAGCATCGTGGAAAACTAGTCTTGCATGACAATGTCCCTGTTCACACAGTTCGCGCAGCTGTAGCCTCATTGTAAGCATGTGGTTTTGAATAAATATACCATGCACCTTACAGTCCTGACTTAGACCCCAGTGACTTATCTTTTTCCAAAATTGAAAAAAAAGGTAAGGGGACAAGAGTACAACTATTTTGTACACAAAGATAAAATTTTGAAGGTTTAGAAAAATTAATTGATAGTTGTTATAAATGTATTAAAGTTAAAGGGACTACATAGAAAAATTAAAATATTAAAGTTTTAATAGAACTTTTCTTTCACACTTAGAGAGCAAATTTACGGACCTCCCCTCGTACAATGTGCCACAACCATGAAAAGTCATCCTCAGCAGTTATACGACGTTAAAAGTGAAAGATTGTTCAGGTATCGAGAGGAGAGCAGCCAATAGCTTAATTGGTTAGAGCACTGTCCCGGCAAGATAGGTGTCTCGGGTTCGAATCCCGATGGCTGACAATTTTTCACAATTTATTTCAAAAGTCATGATTACACAAAATAATATCTGTGTATTCTTATAAAAGTCTGCACATTGTAATACGTACTTAGGAAAACATCCCCACTCAAATTCATCAAATATTTAAATTAATGAATGAACATTTTATTTATCATATTGTTCACTATTTTGAAAAGTTACAAACGATTGTAATGCATTTTTATCATTAACTTCAATTATAACTGTTAAGGAAGTTAAATTTCTCAAAATACTCAACACGGAAACAGATTTTTAGGTTACATTAATAAAATTTCATATATAATGTTTGTAATGTATGTAAACTTTCTATAAGTACTGCATATATGGTCAATTCACTCCCACGAAAATTTCACGGACATATTGGTCGTTTATTCTAAACTTCAAAGAAAGATAAAGGTTACAATACTCTTCCTTATTAGGTTCAATAATTATATAGGAAATACTATCACAAACTATACTTCTAGTAAAATAAAATTAATTAAAACGTATATTAATATTTTCAAAAGGCAATGTAAATATAAAAACCAATTTATAATCTCTTTTATTAGCTTTCATTCACAATTTTTCATGCATGCAAGTGTAAATACTGTATAAAATAAATTATTTTGCTCTAAACAAATAAAATATTTTTGTTGAAAAATTCAAAAATAAATTGCCTTAGGTAGTGAATTATTATTATAAAATTCAATTTACTAAAAATAAATCCTGAACTACTGCTGAAAATACTAAAAAAATAATCTTTTTGTAAAGTACTTAACAGGCTTATTCTGTAAAAATATCGTTATATAACAACTATCGTTATTTATAAATGTAACGATATGATCCTGAACGACGATTTGTAAAAATCGTACTCACAATAATATCGTTATAAACGTCCTCAAACCATTAGTCACAACGACTTTAGCCAATTTTTCTAGAAAAGTTAGTAACTATTATTGTAAATTAGATTGTCATTGTAATGTCATTTTGCAAAAAAATATTGACATTATTATTTTAATTATTATTTCTTTATTGAGTAAAGAATATGTATAAATATCGATTATCAAATGGATTATTATTATCCCATAAAAGACTTTCACGACCACAAACATTTCTTCTAAAATTTAAATATGGTTGTTAATTATATATTTGATGCATGAATAAATGTTTTGTTATCTATTTTCCATTTCTTCCTGCACAAATATAAATAATAAATTAATTAACCCTTCCATTTGCTAACATTTGACATTTACGGATTGAATAACGACAAGTGAATCCTTATCGTTCATGAACTACTTAAAATAACGACAATACGATTTCAATATAACGACATTGGTTTTACAGAATACGCTTTTTGAAAATTATCGTTATATAACAACTTTTTCATCATACGATACGTTTTAGTATAACTGTAACACGAGGGGGGTGGGGAGTAATGATGATACTAATACTGATGATTCCAACTGGTGATAAGGATTTCGTGCAAAGGAACTTCTTGATAAGGAAGAACACACATACACTTCACTTTAACTTTACACTGATGAACACTATGTTATTTACGGACATGGACACAACTTGTTGTTTTAATAACTAAACTTTATTTACATGATTATTATAACTTATTATTAACTATGGATTAAACTAAACATAACTAACACGACTAAGTAGATACTAAACTGTTACATTCCGTAACACAGCGGGCGAGCGTCGTCCCAAAACTAAAAGACACTACATGTCCAAAACAAAACACGTCTGCCAGACGCGACTAACTAATTTCGATTCTTCCTACATGTTAACTCTCACGAGTATCTAATCCGACTCTCTACATCTTTACCCCATGACTATCTAATGTCAACTAACTAAAACAACGCTATCTTCAGGACAGGATTATCTTAGGGGTACGGGGTGCATAGGTCATTCAAAGTCACGCCCCTATACATAATAATTTCCAGACTTAATTATCAACAAATAAATGTTGTGACTATCATAATACAAAAAGAATTTCTAAACTGAATTTTGACATTTATAACTAAACAGATAAACAGAGTTAAAATATGATTATCGAAACTATAATTTAGAAGAGTTTATAAAAAGTTATTTACCTGTTATTGCGCTTATCCTCGTCTTATTACATAACGACATTCTTTCTAAAGAATAAGCCAGTGAATATTGTTTTTGTAATTCCATTTTAAATTTCAGGAAAAGTAATATCAGTTACAAGAAATGTCAATTCCAATTTAAGAAAATTTTATTTTAATTTCAGGGAGAGTATGCACACCCAAACTCATAATAGTTCGGCCGGTATACATTTTCAACAAATTATAAAACCTACACAAAATGATGGATATTTCTATAAATTCTATCAGCTGATTTAAATATAGACTTAAAACTTTTAAAAAATTGTGGATCAAATGACCAGTGAGAAATGATAATAGTTCGGCCGGAATTTAAAGGGTCATTTTCTAGTCCAGACATAGCTTCTACCGAGACCCTTTACTTTTGACCCAATGAAAAACAACTTACAACGTAAAATCAAGTGCACACAGTAAAACTTACCTTGCAAGACAAATTTAGTATTTAAGACTTTTATATGAAGAGGAACAACACATTAAATTTTGGCTAAAATTAATAATCCGGAAGTGAAACTTTACTTGAAGCTCTCAACAGATTTTCGTAAAAAATATATTATGATATATTCCACAACTTTTCAAATTTTGTATTTAAGATTTTTATATTAATGAGAATGACATGTTAGATTTTTTCTAAAATTGATAAACTGGAAGTGATACTTTATTTGAAGCTCTGAACAGATTTTCGTGAAAAATAAATTGATACAATCCAAAACTTTTCAAATTTGGTATTCAAGACTGAAAAAGACGTGAAAAATAAATTGATACAATCCAAAACTTTTCAAATTTGCTATTCAAGACTTTTATATTAATGAGAACGACATACTAGATGTTTTCTAAAATTGATAAACCGGAAGTACTACTTTACAGGTAGCTATAAAGATAAACAGATTTTATTGAAAAAAAATTTAAAACATGATTCAAAACTTCTCAAATTTGGTATTTAAAACTCGTGTATAATTTGAAACAACATTAGATTTTGACTATACCTATATGATAAACCAGATGTGGTACTTAATTTGGAGCTCTTAACAGATCTTCGAGGAAAAACATTATAAAATATAATCCAAAATTTGGTATTACAGACTTTTCTATTTATTGGAACAAATTAGATTTTGTTTACAAACGATCAACCGGAAATGATACTTTACTTATAGCTCATTGCCATTTCAAACCTGGAATTGACGGGAGGTCATGTGTTGGCCACATCAGATATTTGTTTATTATGTTCATAAAAATAATAATAATAATAACACAGATTTCAGTATACCCAGCAATGGGTAATATGCCGTTATTAACTATTATAATAATAATAGTAATAATATAATATAATATAATATAATAATAATAATAATAATAATAATAATAATAATAATAATAATAATAATAATAATAATAATAACAATAATATTAATAATAATAACAATAATAATATTAGCAATAGTAATAATAATAATAACAATACTAATATGAATGATAAAAATGATAATAACAATAATAAAAATTTATTAAAGAGAGATTCTTTTGAGTTTACTCAACAAATTTCACCAATCGCCACCCTGTAAATAAAATACACCCCATCAATTTTCACCCCCGCCCTTTGGTTAATCTTAAGAAAATTCTTTTTGAATAAGTCAGTATACAATCAATACTCAACAAATATTCAACAAACATACAGACAGTGAGCAACAGCCACTCTTGTAACACATTTTGCACAAATTCACAACAAATAAATCAATTAATCACCACATCATTCCTTTTATTTCAACGAACATCAGCTCGTCGTTGTGTCTAAGAAGACATCTCTCTAGTGTAACACTTACAACGTTACAGACTCGGCTTAAAAGCCGGTTTACAATCACGTTTACGTTTATTTTTATTTTGTTTAATTTTTTGTAACATATGATAGTCTGAAAAATTTCTTTGTATCATATTTTGTATTTAAAAAGTTACAAAATGTATTGAGATATATTAAGCATAATTTTGTTTTATTTTAATTTTTATTACTGGTGTATAAACTACACCACGCGTGTACTTGTGTTACAAAAAAGGGCGCTTGGAGTTAAAGGTTAAACTCTAGTTTGTGAGATGTAACTTTATTGAAATTGAGAGACTTTGATATAACAGTTATGATGAATTGTGTACATAAATTAATTACAACATAATTAACAATGGAGAACGCCATTATGTAAAAATATAGAACAATACGAGTACATCTTTATTATACAGAAAGTAAACATGAAAAATATTAATTAATTTTCCCAAATTTCTCTTGTAAATAAAAACTCAATATCATTTTTCGGTTGGGTGATTCTATGTAGCCCGTCGCCCAACATATCAAAATTCAGTGAAACCGTATGTTAATTCCGATGGCGGAACCGAGATGAAAAATCGTCACGGAGCCTTAGCCAGGCTAATGGAGATAAATGAATTTCTATTCAGACCCAAGACGACGCTAACGCACAACAAGGTCCTAAGTCGAACCCGGGACGCACGCAGGTTACGTATTGTTCACGGAAAAAGGACATTAAACGCATTCGTTTCAGAAAAAACGATACTTTATCACGATATTTATATAGTAAAAAAAACAAGCATCTATCTCAGATTTGAATATTTGATGTGAGATCATTTACATGTGCTCGTATTTCTACTAAACTTTATTTTAACATTTCATATGTCATATTTCGATCATATTAATGATCATTATACAGAGAGATCCAAAATGATTTAATGTCACGTGGCTTGAAAAAGTTCTGATTATGATCAAAATTATCTTTCGCGGAAAAAAATTAGTTTCAATTTACCGGCAATCTCAAATTATTATGTTTCCTATATTACCGACATTTGGACAAGTCAGCGGCGTTATGTATTTGAATTTTTTGACATACAATTTGTTTTTACCTTTATAATTAAACTATTTATTCAAATCATTACGTTAAAATGGTTGTTTATGGATGAGAAGTTTATTTTGGAAGTAGGTATATATTCTTACTGCGAGAAATGATGAAAATGAGTGGAAATATGTACGCCAATGCAATCTGTCAATCGTATTTCACTATTACTATGATGCGGCAAATAAAAAATCAGAACGAGGCGGAACCTTCAATCATTCTGGATCACTCTGTAAATGTAATTTCATTTGTGACGATCATTAAGCCACAATGTTCTTTTAAGGTGATCATAAGTAGGAATTCGGCAATAATCGCTACACTGATACTGTTAACATTTCATCATAATTTATAGTAACCTTTAACTTATCAATAAATGACAACATTGAAGCCAAAAATGTGAAGCGTGAAAAAAGAACATCTGTGGCGCAAATTTAAACTAAGCTGTATATGTGTCATAATTATATTAATGGTTATTAATATTTGCCGGCTATAACTAACTTAATCTATAATTAAGTAGAAATATTGGCGTAGCGATTTAAACAATATTTTTTTTATTCTAAAATGGCATTTAATAAATCATTTTCATGAAAATATTATGATCCATGTGCCTTATTCTTGCGTGACCTTCATATTTACAAATATCCATCTAAACAATTTTAATCTCGGGTTTGTTATTAACTTACGCCTTAAGGGTATGTTCCCTTTATAAAATCCCTACCCTACGTCACTGTATGTGTATACTCCTAGGCTATTCACAATTCACAAACTTTCCACAGCCCATGTAAGCTGATTTATTAAATACGGAAGCCTTAATGTAAATTTCAGCGCGACAACAAAAACATGCATTTTGAACACCAAGTCGCTCATAACCCAAATGGCCGTGCTGGGTGATTTTCTTTGCATAATTAACACCCTGTCGCCTAACTTCTTGAAGTTTTACGCCGCGATGAAAAATAGTGCTATAGAAACTATTTCTTACACTCTTACAAAGTAAGTTTTACCCAAAGAGAGTTTAATCAACGACTAAAGTTATAAAAAAAGACATGTGATTGTATACTGTAAATCAAATTAATCAGAAAAATACAAATTTATTTGAAAATTTACGCATAGTTTCGTGCAGATAAAACATGATATTACCTATCATAAACCTTATAACACATCACATTATTATAAAACAAGGGGTTCTAAGAGAAGCTGATTAATGTGCGCTTATTTGTTTTTCTACAGTCTATATACAAAGTAGCCATTTGCGCTCTCTTTTGTCAACGCAAAATGTCACTTTGCCGCTCTAGAGCGACAAAGTAGAAAAAACGCTCGCTCCTCAAATTTCTAAGTAAACTATACAATGTTGAGAAATGTTACTTGACTACATTCTTAATGGAAACGTTTAGTCAGGAGTTAATGACACTGTAGTTACACATTACCCACTTACATAACCAAACAAAATGCCGCACTGCTGTGAAAATAAAATAGGGCATTCATTTACAAAAACGAAAGTATAAAATGCTTAGATTAGTTGAAGCAATAGCTCAAGAAGAATGGAAAATACCGATAAGTAAAAATAAATAAAAAATAAATTTTTGTTATGGTGGAGGACCCCATTGTGGCGACTGTAGAAAAAATCTTGTGTGTGTTTCGAGCGCAAATAGACATTGTCGATTTCGAGAGAATGCCTCGCTCCTGCGTCGCGCGGCAACTACCTCTCAATCGACAATGTCCCATTTTGTGCTCTTAATACACAAATAGCTATTTCCAACGATGACACTCTTTAACTGACGTATGCGATTCACTGGTCTACCATAGCTTTATGAAAAGTAAAGAACACGCACCCTTACACTTTCACTTATCCAATCACATGTAGACTGATGAGGCATGCTGATGAACAATTTTATTATGGACACGGACAATACTGGAGATTTAAACTAAAGTTTTATTTACACATTATTACAATTTATTATTAACTATTTAATTAAACTACACTTAACATAACTAATCAACTAAAAACTAAAGATGCCGATGTATCTTTAGGCCAACTACTCGCGTTCCCGAAACTCGAGCCAAAACTAAAACTCGACGTGACAAACTAATGCAGACTCTCAAAACAAAGCGTTATCTTTCATGAGCAGATATCTCAAAGAAGTGTAGAGTACGTAAGGCATCCATAACAAACTACCAACCCTACACGTAAGCTTGTAATAACTTAAATACTTAATTGTCAACACATAACTTTCAAAGATCAGTGATATCCAGACTAAACAAAAACCCGCGATAGGAAAAATGATAATTATTTCTAAATAGAATTTTGACTAACAAAGATAATAAGTTGAAATATTATTCCTCGACTATAACTTAGAAAAGTTTATAAAAAAATATTTATTTGTTATTGCTCTTCCCCTCGTCTTATCACATTATAGAATATAGATAGTCCCCACAATTCTGTAAAAAAAATGGCTAAGTTTAACAACCCTGCTATAAATGATGGGATTTAGAGCTAGTTTGCTTCCTCGAGGTGCAACCTGGGTAACGCTAAATGAACTAGCACAAGTCGGCGACCAGACAATCCTCAAAGATCTTGAGGATCACAATGGGTCAACCCCAGTGGTAGCGACGCAGTAGTTTCAGTAGTACCTCCTGGAAATCCAGAAAAGTACCTTCCACCATCAAAATAAATATGTTCCCCTTCAAAGTAAAGGATACCAGTATAATGCATTTATGCCAACGTTGTCTAATCTGCAAAATATTTGTGGATTGCACTTTGTAGTATAGCCTTCTCCTTCTGCAGCGATTTTACTTTCATGATCTCTATGTTCCCACAACGTCCTTTTAATTGTTTTGTTCATTTTTGGACAAAAAATCATGAATGAAGAATTGTATGCCACTTCGTTTTCGTGGTACAAAATCCAGGAGTTTTATGTCTCCATTTCTTTTCACGGGTCGATGAAATACCAACTTCCCATGAAGTAATTCGGCGGTTACAAGCACAATATTTTTAATTTTTGTCGCATTTTCATCGGTGGTTCCTTCTTTGCCAAAAGTCTCCAACATTTGCACCACTTCACTGTACTTTATACTGTTTTAACACAATATTTAATGCAGATTTATTGTTTCGTCACGACGGCGTCATTTTTAAATAAATAGAATAATAATCAGGCGTATCAAATGTTTTTTCTATATGTAGCTGCCCAACACTAAATGAAACCTGACATACACAACACCGAACGTACAATGTTCCAGTGTGATAAATTGAAAACGAATAACGCGCGAAGTTCATAAATTCTGGTTACATTTTGTTCAAACCTCATATTAATTATTTTTTATGCATTTTTTGTGTATGACAATATACACTATGTTATGTAAGTAATGAGCCATACGTTCTCACTTAATAAACATGGTTGCAATGTATCGTAATCTGCAATAATTTCTTTTCTAATGTTCTTGTTGTAATTTTAGAAGCACTTCAAGATGGACCAATAACAATTATTTATTTGCATAAAGAATTATTTAAAAATCCCTGTAGTTTGAGTGAAAACAACAGCACTTGTTATTTTTTAAGGTTTAAAATCAGAGGCTGAACGTACATAAGACACTTTTTATTAAAGGCGACTGGTTTGGTGTACTTCTCCGTAAACCAAATCCATATCGGTATATTATTGATTGTGAAAAATACAGGCATTTTTCTAAATACACCACTTGATGCAAATTCAACGTTATTTATGATAACCACCAAATATTGTTTTTTGGAACAACTTGATTTTTAGTTTTTAACTTATTAGGAAGCTGATTCGTAATTGGTTCCAGAACTTTTGCAACTTGACAGATTGTGTATAATATATTTCAGATTATAACTTCTTTTAATTCTCTTTATCATAAACTCTGACACATTATTTAAATAACATCCTGTATATTTCTCCATTAAAATATGTGCTAAATTATAAGATTTAATGCGGTCCGTTGAATACCTCTAAAATACTAAAAGGTCATGAATTAATGTGCTGTGACCTACAACTATTAATCAAAGAATAATGATACACTCGTATGTGTCAAAACACAACACAAGTTCCAGGTAATTCTCAAAACTAAAATCGAAAAATTTCGTTTTTGTAAGAGAAAGAATTCATCCACATTTATGTAATAAAGAAACATTATGTTGAATTGTACTTTTTAAATTTTTTGTTAAACTGTTTTGTTCTCGCCATTTTTAACGCTCGTCCCTTATCTAATTAAATTTTATTTTTCATGTAAAACGTTTCCGGAACATCTTTACTCTAACTTCGTCGTTTTTCTCCAAGTTGAAATTTAAGTTACGTCTGTGCGAGTTCATGAATAAAAGAAATACTCGTTTTCTCTAAACTTTCTTTACACTAGCATTGACTTCAAAGTTAAAACTGTTAAGATAAGTCTAATTAAACCGTTTGAATATCCTAAGATAATGCATTTAAATGAATTAATAAACTGCTGGAATACCAGTTTTCCTCCAGGACTAACCGAATAAGAAACGGCGAATGAAAAACGACGAAAACATCGACTACAAATTCGAAGTTAACTAGTTCAATTATCGAGGGGATAGGTTTTGTGAAATTCTTAATAATTGACGCTTGTTCTTATAAATGAGATAAGAAATTATCTTAACATCAGTTTTTCTTTTGTAAAATTAACAAAATTCTTAAGACTCTAACTTTACGGAATTTAACTTATCTGTAAAAAAAATCTGACAATTTAGTTAATTTAGTGGGAATAATAATTAAATTTGGGAATAATTTAAATGAACCCAATAATTTTTATTGTTGTGATGATCACAGCTTCAGAAACTTTCCGCCATCACAATAGCTTTTAAATATCAAGTTTTTCTGACAATTTTATGTACTGGTTACCAAAAAATTACTTCAGCAGCAAAAATTCTAAATGACCACTATTGCGGTTAACAAAATTATATTTACTAAGCATCAAAAGAAATGGTTTTACTTAAACAAAAGTGTGAAAAATAAATTAATTATGCGTTACGTTAGGTTATGTTAAGTTATATCCAGAAAATTTGCATTTGTAAAATTTATTAATTTTCAGGAACGAAGTTAGAAGCACGGGTTTGGTTTGTAGCTTGACTTGGCTCTTGGTTCGGCCTCAAAAATCAAGCCAAGCCTGACGTTGAAATAGTTTGAAATATCAAACCATGTAAATCTTTAGTTTCCTCAAGCCCAACTCAAGCAATCTTAAATTTTCTAAAGCTTGAAATTTTGAGCCACGCTTTCTTTCGACTTTAGTAGTTTGATTGAAAATTAACTTTTTAAAGCTTTTTTTCAGAATTGTTGACGATTCTCACAAACCAGTCTTTAAATGAAAAATAAATTAAATGAACGTATTTTTTAAAATTAAAGGAATTATTTTTGGATTTATTTTACTTCTCTACGGTCTATCTATTTTAACTTTAGAGTGATGCGAAGGTAGGAGCAGATGGATCTTATGTTCTGATTGGATAATATCCCGATATTATGCAATCAACAAGATCAAACTGCTCCTATTTTCACACCACTCTATAATTACAACGGATAGAGAATAGTATATATAACAAAAAGATATTTTTGGTGCTAATAATAAAAAATCTGATGTGGACACCACACGACTTCCTTGTACGCAAGACTAATATGAAGTATAGACTCAATTATAAAATTGCACGTATTTGACGTAATTTGACATTAACATCTATTTTTTATTTTTTTGTTATTTTTTGTCCTAATCCATAGCAAGCTTCATTACAAAAACCAAAAAGTATATAAGTTTTAAATTTACATATCTCGCTTATACAAAGGGCTAATTTAATAACACTTGATGTGCTAGACGCAGAATTTAATTCTCTAAAACTTTTATTTGAAGCATTTATTTCTAAAATTAAAATGAAACCATTTTATTCAAGAAAAACTGTTAACAACTTCAGGTAATATATCACTTCCCGTTAGCCTGTTTTAACCAAAATCTACTATGTTATTCCAATCTTATATACCAAATTTGAAAAGTTTTGGATTACATTTTAATATAGTTTTTCATCAAAATCTATTATAGGCTTCAAATAAAGTACCATTTGTAGAAATTATGTAATGACGAAAAAGAGAGGTGCACAACTAGATGTTACAGAAATCCTAATTACAAAATTTCAACTTTCTACGGCTTACCGTTATTGAGTTATGCGAGATACTTACGTACGTACAGACGTCACGACGAAATTAGTCAGAATGGATTCAGGGATGGTTAAAATGGATATTTCCGTTGAAATCTGAAAACCGAAATTTTTCGCGAATACAATACTTCCTTTATTTTGTACAAGGAAGTAAAAACAGATTACAAGATACTAGTTTCTTTTTGTGAGTCGATTAAATAATTTGAGACTCTAATTTTGCTGCCTGTACATTACTTTGAGTGGCGAATCAAATATTAATGCCTATTTGCGCGTAGTTAAATTATTAACTAAAGGTTAACAAAATAAGCGCATATAGAAGTTTTAACAGTCATATTTAATAACCCTTATGACATTTCATTTCAATACGATTTTTTAAATTTAACCAACAATTAAAATTTAACTAGAAGCAGTACAAATTGGCATTAGCGACCAAATCAATACGAAATCACGATCTTGTAAATATTTTCCTACCAATGTTCCATTCGAATATTAAATTGTTATATTGTCTAACAATTTAATGTAATTAAGATTTTAATTAATGTTCCATCACCTTCTAATGACTGTATCAGTTACTCGTTACTCTCAGTTTCTTCGCTATCAGTCGGTATCGGGATATGGGTTAGTGTGACTTTAGGTCGCTGGTGTAGGCGAACGCGACGTGCGGTGGGGTTATTAATGGCCGAGGAAGGTGAACAAGATCCCAACGTCAAGACAACAGCAGCAACCAATACCGATACGCCAGACAGAGACTGAGGTTACGACACACAACGGAGATATACTGCGCTAGGAGAGAGGTTACAGAGGTTCGGTTTCAGGAAGTGATCACAATAGATAGATCATGGATAGTGCGCAAAAGATAATAATAAATAAATATATTAGCTTATTATACAATGCAGTGTGAGCATGTTTAGTTAACGCAGAGTTCGGAAATGACAATGATATATTTGTTTGAACCTAGGTACAATGTTTCTTAACATGTTCACTGCAGAGAATTTTTTTAGAGTTTTATTGTTAGGCGATTACCTTAATGGGTACGTTCAATACACGAAAATAGCATAATAATATACTGCTAGCGCTAAGTTATAGCAAAATGCTAAATAGAATTGAACGACATAATTTTGACATTTTCTAACTAGGTAGCATTTCTTAAAAAAGGATTTGAGAATAAAAATATTCTTAATGGAATCTCTGAAGTAGGCTCAACATTTCAAATGAATGCTTCATTACTGAATTTATTTAAAAATAATTTTTTAAACAACTTGCCAAAATGGAATAAAATAAAGCAATTATAGTCATGCTTTTTTCGTTTACATAACAATTCATCAGTATTTGCGAGATAAATAATATTCCACTACTCTAATATTCGTAAACACTCAGTCAGTTTTAATAAATCCCGCGTTTTCAACTTAGCAAAAGTATCTAGCGTCTATCAGAAGCGCTCGAGGTTTCCGCTAGATGCTCGAGCAAAATTGAAGTACGTTCAGAATGAAAAAGCCGCTAGTCCTAGCTAGCGCTAAGTTAACTGAACGCACACAATGTACCAAGTCTAATTCCGCGATAAAGGTTATTTTAACTTTAACTTTTTTATTTATTTCCATCCAACGGTAGGTATATAATGGCCAAGGTCTCAAGTATGACATTTCACGAATTAGCCGGATTAAGCAAAGTTAGTTTTGGTATTTTTAGTAGAAGACTTCAGCGTCGTCGAGAGAATTTAGATCATTTTTGCTGCATACATTAGATATAGGATACTATATAATAGATGGTAGAAGTAATCTAATTAATAATTTTTGTTTTAGATGCTTTCTATAGGAATGAGCCCACGTTGGATGCAACTTTAATTTAGATATTTTTTCTTTATCCCAACATTTATTTACCTTTACTCGAGTGCCTGCGATTAAGGGTCAGTTTTAGAATCTCCGCTTAGAATTTGAACTCCAAGTTAAGTAAACATTATTGAATCATTCGTTCCAATTTTGTTTATTCAAATGACAGTTAAAATTTTAAGAAACAATGATGTTTTTTAACACTTTAAAGAAATCT
Source organism: Harpalus rubripes (assembly GCA_963082715.1). NCBI lineage: Eukaryota > Metazoa > Arthropoda > Insecta > Coleoptera > Carabidae > Harpalus > Harpalus rubripes. The sequence goes on from OY720451.1 coordinate 17,713,979, forward strand.
GCAAATAGTGATCGTATATAAAAAATCCTTCCTTAGAGGACTTTTCCAGAAGTCACTTTGTAAGCAAAAGCAAACATAATTGGTGTGGAAAATTTATTATTATAGGAGTCTCTTTTGTGCGGCAAATAATTAATAAATAATGGACTTCGACCTGATTGGACTACAAATCATTTTAGCCACAAGCGATCACTTACAGAAAATACAATGTGTAAAATAAAATATCACGATGTATTACATTATCAAAATAATAATAATAATAATACAATTATATCAATAAATTTTGTTGTCTTATTTTCCGTAAACATATATAATATTATATTATTTCCTTGTAGAGCCGTAAAATGGTTACAGGAGACAAAATTATGCCATTAATAAAACCTAAAATATGACTAATAAAAATTTAACGACATGTACTTTGGAAACTGCAGGAGAATCAGTTTGCCTACATGAAGTTCAAGACCTGCATTTTTGTATATTTATATTCAAGATATTCTAGATTAAATCCAGGAAATAATTATTTTCAATAATACTGTAAAAAAATATCTTTTAGCAAATTAAAGCATTTTGAATAAAAAGTCAGTGTAATTACAAATCAATTTTATTTCAGTAGTAACATAACAAGAGAGTGAGAATAAATTGAAAATAATTTGACAGATTTTTCGAAAACTTGTTGCCAGACAATAGTCACGAAAACCCGTAGGGCTTGAGTGGCTATGGTCAGATAGCAACAAGTTTGAGAAAAATCTCGAAAATTATTTTCCAATTTATCGAATTCTCGAATTATATTTAATTAGATTATTTTTTGATCCACAAGTTTCAACAACGCTAACTACTGTTGTAATTAACTAGCTTCATTCATTTAGATGGCTCAGTTGGTAAGTCTGTTTTGACAACTAGAACACACATTGACAATGCAAAATAAATAATCAAAAGATATTATTACTAATATAATACTAATTTTTGGTTTATTTCATGATCAGAAATGGCACAAAATTGGTCTTTTTCGCTCATTTTACTTATGTGTTGATTACTATCTGACATATGTTAACAAAAACAAAAGCTACAGAGATTGTCCCCGGGAATAATCTCTAGAGCTTTATTTTCAGTATAATAATGACAGGATTGGTTAAAACGCAGACACATGACACAAAATGGAACATTTCATTTGTCCAATAATAATTATTTCAATTTAGTACCATTAGTATATTGCACTGAAATTAATTTTGAACTCAGAGATAAATAAAAATTATTCTAATTATATTTATTTACCGATAAAAATCTGTAATTTTGACATTCCAAATACATATCTATAAATAAACAAAAATTGCATTCTTAATCAATGAACAAATAGCTATTGTTCTACAGAATTTTTACATTTTCATGTTTTTGCTGTTTGTGAAAAAAACTAATATACAATGCAAAACAAAACCAATACAGAATCGGAATAGCATTAATGCCAAAATAATATGAAAAAGGCAACAAAAAAATAAATGAAAGTCTGGACAAAACAATAGCTAACTCTAAAATAATATCGAAATGTGACTTGATTAATTCAAAATTGGAATTACAATCAACTAATTTGTCTGTAATTAGATGAATATTGAAGGGCCATTATCGTTATGAGCTGAACAAGCGCCATACAAAATCCGTGTAGTACATAAGCGCGCTTGGAATATCAATAGGCATGTTTACGGCATTGTTAATCCAGTATACATTATCAGAAAATACATAGCATTAATAGAAACAGATTATCAAAATTATTGTTATAAAATCGGGGAATATGGTTGAATTAAAATAATTATTAATTATTATAAATATTATATGTATGTTTTGCGCATAATGCATAACGCACTTGTATAGTTCGTGAAATGACGTGAATTTTGTACAATTTATGGTATGTGCACGTATTAAGGATTCTATGACTTATAAAATATGGCCAGATTCTCAAACTTTCGTTGACTTGATTTTGTACAATTTATGGTATGTGCACGTATTAAGGATTCTATGACATAAAATATGGCCAGATTCTCAAACTTTCGTTGACTTACGGCGAATTTTTATTTTATTTTTTTATTTATTTAATATTACACACTTTTTGATTCACTTCATGTATACAGGGTGTAATTATATTTCGGGGAAAAAATGAAAGGGTTATATAGTACTTATTGACCAAAATGAGTATAAAAGGCTAAATCAACATGGGTCCAATCTTCAATAGTTTCCGAGATATAAGGCAGTGAAAAATGAGTTTTTACGGAGTTTACCTCTGCTATCTCTAAAGCTATAAGAGTTACGACTTCGATTAAAAAAGACTTTTTATTTACCTTTCAAAGGTCAACTTAGGTGTGTTTTTGTTTTTCAAAAAAAACAAAAAACAAATAATATTGTACTAAGTTAAATGTTGTGGCAACTTTGGCCGATATTTGATTTTCAAATAACTTCGTTACTATTAGAAATTGAGAAAACTGTTTCATATAAAATTTCATTGTTTTTTTTATAGTCTATATACTTATATAGACAAAATTTTGTTCAATCACTATCTTTGCCAATTTTCTTCGATTCTAATAGTAAATGGCCTCTTTCTCGGAAACAGTTGAAGATCAGACATATGTTGATTAAGCTTTTTTACTCATTTTGGTCTGTACTATATGCCTTTAAAGTTTTTGCCCGAAGTTGGACAACACCCTGTATAAAGTGGTGATACTATGGCGATGAAACAGTTTTTCTCGTTACTTTTTATAAATTTACATTTTTGACTCGAGGCTGATGCACACAACAACCATGCCTTATTCGGGATTCGAACTCAGCACCCTTGGAGCGTGAAGCGAAAGAGCCACCGCTACTCCACCGGGGTCGGCGATTTTTTTCAATCTGATTAAATGTTTTACAAAACTCTACATATGAGTATAACAATAATAAACTAACCCGAAACCTAACATAACGCACAAACCACGTCCTAAATTATTTCCACACTTGACTTAGGTTAGGTCATATTCATATTAGAATGTAGCCGTAAGCAGTTTGTCGTTTTGTAAAAAGTATAACCAGATTGTAACATCGCCAAGTCAACGAAAGATTAACAATCTGGTCGCCTATAATGACGTAAGTACATAGTTTAATAATCTGATGTGACCAACACATTACCTCTCGCCATTTAAATATAGAAATTTTGTAAGTCAACTTTAAACGCAAATATCTCAGCCTGGCATACTATTAAAAATTGATTTACTGATCAAGTGTTTTATAAATTCCTATTTTAATATGTGCCTATTTTCTTCTTAAAACATTACTATTATGAATTTGAAATGATTAGTCATTTTATCGATGACATTTATTTGTCAGTTTCATACAAATATTTATCAGATTTGAATCATAAAATATTTAGGACATTTCGGAAATAGGAAGGTAACAATTTACACCAGTAAAATGTAAGTATGGCTTGTGTACATAATAATTATAGAATCCATTATTATTTACAAAATTGCATAAAGTTCTGAAGTAAACAAGTACCCTCAATTTCATCCACAATTCACACATCCGCATAAATTATTTTAATTATTTTTTCTTCCTCATTCAAGTATATTTAATTAAGCAAATTATAAATTCTTAACATATTTGTATCTGCAATTATATTCATACTTTTTAAATTATACGTTGATTACAGTTACTTGTTTATGCGAATGTTATAATTTACAATTAATCATTTTAGTTTGCAGTCACTATAAACGCAATATAATAAAGTAATATTTAATTTTTACGAATATGCAATTTGTCTATGCGTGATCAATAACAATTTTTAATTTTTGTTATTGATTATTAATTACTAATACATAATAGCACATTTCAATGAACATAAAACTGGAAATAATTAATTTTTTTGTTTATTAATTTATATATTATCATTTTTCATGCAAGATATCGTTTTATAGAACAAACTAATTAAATTCGAAATAGAAACTCTTGCTGTAATTTCTATACGAGTAGGTACGATCTGTTCGTACATATGTATTTTTAAAGTATACATAATAGCCAGAAATTTGTCGTCTTGGTTCGCTTCTTTAAATTTATCGTTAAATATGAGTAAATATTCTGTTATGAGCTTCTCAAACAGAAAGAAAGATAAACAAATGTCAATTTTTTTGTAATGGTCAACCATTACCTCAAATACCAAGTACTAAAGTGTTGGGCCTAAATGTCCACCAAAATTTAATATGGGATCAGCATATTGATATGAGTAATACTCTTGCCACCTTATGTAATCTTATTAAGAGACTAAGTCTACTTTCTGATGTATTTATGTAAAAAACTTTTTATTGTGGTAAATTTAATTCAATAGTAAGTTACGGTATAATCTTCTGGGGGTGCTCTCCCATAGCAAAACGCATTTTTAAACTACAAAAAACTACACTACGTAACATATATCAACTTGACAGAAGAGCATCTTGTAAAGATATTTTTAAAAATGAAAATATTATAAACATCCCTTGCCTTTATATTTACACTGTTATATATTTACAATAACAAAAATAATTTGACGATACATAGTGATATACACAATCATGATACTCGCGGTAAAACAAACTTCACCGTTCATAATATAAAATTAAACAACACAAGAAATAATCCCAATTACTTCGGATTAAAATTTTACAATAATCTGCCGCAAACATTAAAAAACATTAAATCGAAATTACAGTTTAAGCAAGGTTTAAAAACCTACCTTCTTAATAAAAGTTACTATATATAGACGAGTTTCTTAATGATAAGCCTTAACACCTTAAATACATGTTTTTCTAAATATTGTATTTATTTTATGTAATATATGACTTTTCCTATGCCATGTACTTATTTTGGTCTCTGGAATAAATATTACTATTATTATTATTGTTATTATTATTATTATTATATCCTTGTATTATGAATATAAGTTTAAGACGAAATTTAAGATAAAAAATCTGATGTGGCCAACACATAACCTCTCGCCAGATATTTTACCTGGTTGTACGCATAAAACGAAAAATATTTTTAATACAAATACATATATTCATGTCTCACTACAAAATAATTCTCACATATATTTGCAAAATCTATGGGATATTTTAAAATAAATTGTGTACAATACTTACATTTTCTTTATAATCAATATCCTGAAATTTTCTTTTTCTACTTTCCTTTTCTTTATATTCGTCATTTTTTCGCAAATTCCTTTTATATTCTTTTTTACGTACCTATATCTTTTGCGTTGTTGACTTTTTTTTTATTTTCATAATCTTCATAATAATATACCTACAAATATTTTTGACAGGGGCATACAAATATTTTTGACAGTGACATTTATATGTCAATTACAAACATTTGAATTTCTTGCCTTGTAGTAGTTCGATCTGAGATTTTTTACATCAAATTATTTTATATGCCTTTCTTTATCTCTAAATCTATAGAAGATATAATAATGAATTTATATTTATCGAATAAAGAATTTAACGTTCTTTAATATAAGTATTTACATAAATTTTCGATAAATAATATTTAGACGATTTTTTTCTTGTAACTACTACTTCCGGTTGTCCAATTGTTACCAAAACTGACTGGACTCTTCCCATTATTGTTAGATTGAGGAATCCGTAGTTAAAAATGTCTTAACTCTCATAGTATTTGAGATATAGTGAATCCAACATCCACACACACACACACACACACACACACACACACACACACACACACACACACACACACACACACACACACACACACACACACACACACACACACACACACACACACACACACACACACACACACACACACACACACATACGGACATCATCGTAAAAATGTTATAATCGGATACTAGGGACCTTAAAACGTGCTTATTCATTAAAATCTGGATATGCGATTTTTAGCATGAATACAATACCTCTCTTAGCGAGAGGTAAAAAATGGTATAACATTGTGGATTATGCTAAAAAAATACCCAATAATATAAAAAATCTAAATTTATTTTATCTAAGACGAGTTTTCTTGTAATTTATTTTGGCGCTAACATTTACATTTGCATAAAAATCTCATTCAAAAAACTAATGAAAGTATTGAAAATATAGGCTAATATGGTTAACTAGCTTTTTTCTCGTGTTTTCTTCCAGCGAAACTATTCGTCTACCTAATCTATATATCAATCTACTGTCTTTTAGTCATGAATAAGACATGATATATGCATAATATAGGTAAATGACAAGAATATTAACATGCTTATTTTTTACTTACAATAATTCTTGAGTCATTTATAATTACATAAGCTATCACTTTTTCTTTATTTATAAAGGTTGTCACAGTATATCCTTTCTAAAAGTTTATACATATACTATACGTACATAATATATGTGGTTTATATAAATACATTCGTTAATAGGTTAGATCAGACAGTTCACCAATCTATATTTCCACTTCGAAAATTTCTCAGCCAATCTTCTTTTAGAATGCTTTTAAAATACTCGTAATTATGAATTGCAGGACTAATCTCTTCTTCAGGCGAAAATATTCTACACGTAATTTTATTTTCCACGGCCTACACAATTCTCGATAATTCTAGTATGACCCTCGTATTTTTATATTCAAGAACAACTAAAGTCTGGCAATAAGGGAAATAATAAACTGCATCTACGAGTATTCAATCAATGTCATAAAATAAAACAAAAAAAAACTAATGTAGGCATGTCAATAAAATCTTGAAAGATTTTAGTGCTATTTACAGTTTAATGCCCATTTGCACCGCCAACACTTAAATTGAAAGCTAGACAAAAAATCTGATGTGGCCAACACAGTACCTCCCGCCATGTACCGTTCGAGTCACAAAAAAGATTAAACTAATCTTTATTTTCGAGACCCCATGGTGTCTCGTAGCCTGAGTGGCAGGTCGGGAATCTGGGGAACCGGGTTTAATCCCGACCAACGCCAAATATTTCCAATTTTAAATGGCACAAAATTGACCCCTGTGGTGCACTCTCCACCCTAGCAATGAGTGCCCATGAAGTGACGCCTGGTAAGCGCCCGCACGGTGTAAATATTTTATCATTACCGATATCTGTGTACAAAGCAGATTTGCACATGGGTAATAAGCCGTGATGATATATTTATTTATTTATTTAGTTGTTTTTGGATTAGCAAATTTTATACTAATTTTGGCAGTTTAATTCTTAAAATATAGTCTAATCTAATCCAAGTAACTGTATTGATTTCCTTTCCTATTGTTCTATTTACATTTTTCTTTTTAAAACGTGAATATTATTAATTTGAAATGATTAGTTCTTTGACAGTGACATTTATCTGTCAGTTACATACATTTCAATAACTGCCGGGATTTAAATTATAGATAATTTTATAAATTTATCCATATAATATATAGAAAAAGCATTAATGCAAATCTGTAGAAAATTTAATAATCTTTAATTTTTATAATAACATTAATGTCGAAAAAATAACATTTAAAGGTATTTTTCAAAGAAAAACTATTTTGAGCTTCTAGTAAAGTGCCATTTCCGGTTATCCGATTTACACCAAAATCTAACGGGCTCTTTTCATTACAGGAAAAGTTCAAAATACAAGGTTTCAAAATTTTCTGAATTATAGTATTTGAGTTAGAGTGGAGGATCCACACACACAGACATCATCGTGAAAATGTTAAAATTGGATTCTAGGGACCTTAAAACGTAGTCATTTACCAAAATCTCGATATGCGATTTTTGCACTATCCCTATACCTCCCTTACCAAAGGTAGCGGGAGGTAAAAATGCAAATTTTGGCAGCAATATTCACTCTCCCATGTGACATTTATTTTTGGTACCATATTGTCTACTTAAAATTTGAGTGTCAGCGGTGTAATCGGACATAAGTCATAAAATTAGTGACATTTGTTAATTAGGAAATATTGGCATTGATTGTTCTTGCAGTAAGCAGAGTGGCCGACAATTTCAAAGATTGCAATTCCCTTACAATTCTATTACTTTTTCCTGACCTCATTTTTTTCCTAAACTTAATTTCTTGTAATTGATATGAAAAAAGACAATTTTGTCCGTTTAAAGACCAACAAAACAAAAATATTGTCCGTGACAATTATTGATAAAATCCCTGACAATTTCGTTAATTTTACAAACAATACTAAATTCCCTGACTATTCCGTGCTGCTTCCTTGACTTTCCTTGATTATTTGGTTACCCTGAATCAGTCACTGATCCACAAATAGACAAATTGTACCATAAAAAGAAAATATGACATACTCTGTCTCCTAAATATTGCCTAAATAAATATTACAATTTCTAAGTACACTTTTTTCGAACCACAATATCGCACTCAATTAACCATCATCTCCTGTCACATTTCCAGGTTCTTTACTCACTTCCTTCCGCGTTCCTTTCCGAAGCGTAAAGCGTAACCTTTGGTGGGTTCGTCGCTTACTCGCGCATCGGACACTGTCACCTCACTGAGCACTAACACCGAACTACAAGTAGAGAAAGATTGGAACCGCGCACTAGGTCTGACAGAAACACCAAGAACCACTTTCCGTGCTCGTGTCCGCAACTCTCACTTGGAACTGAGCGTGGACAAGAACTAGCCGAGGTGAGAGCTGACGAAATGGTAATTAAGAGGGGATACCAATGTCATGATCGAAGGATGGAAATGTATATAACAATTGGGAAATTTGTACTACGAAAAAAGAGGATATAGTAGATCGTAGTAGTTGATCAAGAAAATAATGCGAAATTCATCCTTATGAAATAGGGTCTCCCACTATTTTTTGTTATGAAATTTCATTTAAATTGAAAGCAATCTGTAGTTCTGGAAATTCTTCAGTTTTTTTTTAATATTCTATGACGTAGATGTTAATCTAATTTTGTTCTCAAACTGAAACATTATAAATTGAAAAGTGATGCTATAGAAGCGTGTAATTAAGAAATTACTACTAAGATAAATTGTACAAATGCGAGAGAAAAATCAGCTGACGGCGGGGTTCGAACCCGGGTCCTCCAAATCTCTAGTCTAGAGCTCTACCAACTGAGCTACGCCAACCCTAGGGTTTGATTTTTCTCTCGCATTCAAACATTATAGTTCGCTGTTAATGGGAGTCACATAAATTGATTTTTTTCAGCAGTTACAAAAAACATGTAAATAAGTTTAAATAACTTTCGTGGTAATAATGGCGTCCAGTACTAAAAAAAAGTTGCATATATTTTGTCATATTATGAAAATATGAGTAATTTTAAATGATTTTATATCAAAATATTTCTAAAATATACAACTTTTCATTCATAACTTTAACAAAAACTATTAGCGGTGTAACGAAATGACGTCACAACTTCAATTTTGTTACAGTTTACCAAGACACCAAGCGAAAAGAAAATAATTTTATATTATTCAAAACTTGTTCAAATAAAATCCGGAGTTCTACTTTACATGAAAATGTATGAAACACTTATTATTTTTATTAAAATAAAACACATTTATTGAAAATCTTTTTAACAACAGACTTTTCCTTTGACAAGGTACAACTATAGTTTTCTGAAAGTGACAGCTGTCACTAGTTAATTCACCTTGACATCAATTTTTAGCAGAATTAATGACATTGACAGAAGTAATCAACTTTAGTCAGTAGGCGAAATAAAATTGTAGGTATGACGTCAAACAAATTTAACTAATTAAAAAAAATATATATTTCAGAAACTATACACATTTGGAAACTGCAACAAACGCTAATACCTATTCATCATTTTACTTAATCTTTCAGAAAAAAAAATTAACTTGAAAAATGAATACCGCACCGCCTTGTACATATGTATGGATAATAAACAATTTAATAAAATTATTTTTAAAAACACTATGCACATATATTGTATTCTAAGTTGTGTTTGCCACTGACACTTACGTCATTCATCATAAAAGTATATCTAAACACACTCACAGAATATTTACCTGCCGTGGCATCATAAATTCTAACAAGTATTATTTGGTTTAATAGCAACAGGGGCCTATTCTGTAACTGGGTGGTTAATTTTTAACCACTGGTTAAAATTTTTATCCAATAGTTATTGATTTGACAACTAAAAATCCCTTTTTTTGTTATACGTCAACATACTTGATTGGTTAAAATATTTAACTAGTGGTTAAATATTAACCACTGAGATACAGAATATTACCCTTATTTCGTTAGTTTCTGCATTCATTTACGTGAAAACGGATTCCGGATTTCAAAAAAGATATAGCAAGAATTAGAAATAGAATAGTTGTATGATGTAGTTTTAAAGGCATTAAAACTTAAATATTTTAAAAACTAATATATTTTTAAAACTTTGATACCGTAAAACGGGGTTACTTTGCACCATTTTTGACTGAATTTATTTTAATACTACGACAAAATTATTTGTTTGCTTTATTTTTAACTAGTAAATTGTTGCTGGTGCAAAGAAAAACTACAGAAATATAAACCTTGCACCCTTACGAATATTTTGGTATTTTTTTCAAAATTTTCGCTGTTTTTGGAAAAGTAATGTTTTTAAATTAATGTTGTTTATTGCTTTATAATGTGTACATATTACTCATTAAATAACTAACTATAAACTCTTATCATTTTTATAAAATAAATAGCATTCTACCTTACAAATATATAGGAAACATTATTTCTTAGAAATTACGCTGCTGTACAACATGACAGAAAAAAGGTATAAAAGTTATTCCCACCATAACTTGTCACATTCGAGGATTGCATACATACCACGCTTCGACATTAGTTTGGGTATTGTATTGTACAAAATATTTTGACTCATTTATATCATATTTCGTATCGGTTTTCGGACTATTTCAAAAATATTAACGATTTCAGCACAAAGTTAATGAAACCCCAGTTTTAAAGATGTTATTTCATATAAAAACAAAACATATTTGCCTTTTAAAATCTTTTAATGTTGATTTTTGAAGTTTTTCAGCAATGATTGCTCCCAAAGTGCCGATGCAAAGTATCCCCATTTTTTGAGAAAAAGTGCACTTACGAACAAATAATTAATTTTTACAAAATTCTTTTATTAAAAGCTTTATTTAAACTTGTATAAGCATAAAGCAGTATTGGTATGTGCCTTTAAACATGTACTCAACAGTATTTGTTAGCTGGGGGTTTCGTGGCAGGATGATTTTACAGACTTTGAAACCGCCATATTTTTCAAGGTCTGCTTTCGAACACAATGTATGGATGATTCATATTTAAGAGGGGTGGTCTAAAGGGTTTCTATGACATACTATAGTGTCCTCCAACGGCAGAAATCGAAGTGACCGCAATAGGGCTAAATATGGAATTAAGATGACCAAAAATATACTTTCACAGCACTGGTGCAAAGTTACCCGCTTGGATGCAAAGTTACCCGCTCGGATGCAAAGTAACCCCGTTTTACAGTAGTCTAGTTTTAATATAAATAACGCATGTTCTAATGTGTTGATAAGGACAAAATAGACATTAAAATGTAGGTACATAAAAATTTATTTACTCAAAACTGTGATGGAGAAATCAACACATAGGTCCTCGAATTTGACGGACGGCTTGTTCGACCCACAACCACGTCACCTCCTATTGTGTACTAAATTTTTTAAAAGAGTACCTATATTATTTATAAATACATACTCACGACTTGCATAAAGATTTATTTTTGTGTATGACAACACAGTCTTGGAGAGGTCATGGTAGATTATAAATCTTATCCTTGAAGAACAATTACTAATCTACATTTCAAAGGTATCTGCATACATAAGTAGACAGTGCACTTTAACGAAATTTTACAGCACATAATAAATAAATATAACAGTACATTATTCTATTATTTTCTAGTGGAGTAGGTTCATGAATAATAAATGATTTATTTTTATGTCTACTACTACTACTTTATCCGTATATTTCTTGTAATAAACCTTAATACACAATTTATATTTTTCAGTCAATACCGTATTTTAAACCGGACACGATCAAGTAGACGACGAACAATTGGGTTGCGGACAACTGAACGATAGCAGAGAAGCAATGCAGATTAGATCATTAGATTAGGTTAAATTTACTTTACGAAAATTTTCAAAAAATAATAATCGTATTACTGCTAAGCGTGAAGTTTCTGTCGCTCAAATAACGAATGGTCTAATTAACTGTCGCCCAGTTGACTATCACCCAGTTCCAGAATCTAGAAGAAGTAAAGTTAAAATGTGAAGAAAAAATATAGTTAAATCATATGGAGAATACAATATTCTTTACGCACAAGTGCATTAAAATTGTTTGTTTACATCTTGGTTACCAGGGCGGAAACTGAAAATGACAGCCTGTGGGCGGTAAAGTAGAGCAAATGCCCGGGGACTTGTAAACAAAATGTCACAAATACAACCGGAAATATAATCAACACTCTTATTTTAAAAATATATCAGTTTCGCAAAAGCTACATTAGCTTTTATTAGAATTGCTTGCGGAATTTCTTCAGAAATTGCCTCCAAGCTCCAAGTTAGCAATACAACGCATCGCCTTATTCTTTTGCGGCATGGCAATATTTTTACATAGCAACAGTCTATAGAAATATACAAGAGTGATCCAGAATGATTGAATGTCACGTGACTTGAAAAAGCTCTGATTATGATCAAAATTATTTTTTACGGAAAAAATTAGTAAAAAATTTTACCGAAAATGTCAAATTATGTTTCCTATATTACCGACATTTGGAAAAGTCAGCGGCGTTATATATTTGAATTTTTTGACAGTTTGTTTTTACCTTTATAATTAAAGTGTTATTTATTCAAATCATTGCGTAGAGTGGTTGTTTATGGTAGAACATGACAAGTTTATTTTGGAAGTATATATTCTTACTGCGAGGAATGATGAAAATGAGTGGAAATATGTGCGCCAATGCAATCTGTATGCAATCGTCGAAACCTTCACTCATTCTGGAGCACTCTGTTTTTAAAACGTTGTACATACCTCAGGCCGAAAGAAGTTTAGACCCCTGGACAAATAAGAAATAAATAACCTCCGCTACGCGTCGAGCTTCAAATTTTGTCCACAGACGTAAACATTTTCTTTCGAACCTCAATATGTAAATAACTATTAATATCGATGTACAGAGCTTCAAGTAAATTGCTGCTTGAGGTTAACCAATTGTAACCAAAAACTAATTCTTCATACATTCATGTACACACAGACAAACATAGACTTTTTCGCCATCTAGTTTTTTGATCAAAGACAATACCTCCTTTACCTTTAATGACGGAAGGTAAGAAAGTAAGAATGAGTAATTCAATGAAATTTTCCATAAATTAAAACATATAGGTAACAGGAAATTGTCGTTCATCTAATTCTCCGAATTTGTTTTGCTGCATGACTTTTAATAAATAAACCTTTTTAATTAATTTGTCAATCAAAAAATTAATTTTTAGTTCCATACTATTAAAACCGACAAATTATTAAAAAAAAAACTACATCCTTGCTCATATTAGCTTTGATCTTTAATGATTACGACATTCTTATTTAAATAATACTACCAACATGTTGCATGCTATATGAAATATAAAAATAATACAAGTTATACACTATAAGATATAATTAGATTTCATTTATCTTTAAACACATTAAAATAAGATTATATTTATGCAAGAACTTATTAACTCCACCTTTATATATCCATAACAATTAACATGAATATTAACCAGGAAACTACAAAAAATAGTTCTACATATAAGAAACTACCAATAAGAAAAAGCCGTTACAATAAACACAAGTTATAGTGGTTACCATTCATTTCTTTCTTTGCATTCATATAAGTCAATTCAGCCAACTCACTTAGTCGTATGTCTGGAGTCTGGGTTTGTAGAACACGATAAATGCAAACCGCTGTCCAAGTGGGAAGCTTATGACTATGACCTTATTGAAAGTAATATTTCATGTATTGAAATACTTTGCACGGAGGAGTGTGTAAATAGTAAGACCACATTCTGTACGGCTTGAAAGTGTTGGAGCAGGAATTTTAAATAGTTGGAACTAATTGAAAATAAGAAAACTATAAAGAAATTTTAATGAGATTAATGTTACTGGCTGTCTTCTTAATAAATCCTGCCTGATCAGAGATTTAATGAATATTTTAAGAATTTCTCATAATTTAAATAAAACAAAAATATGTATTACATTTATGATAGTATGCGTTTAGTGACTTGTTGTGATTTGAACGGCGCGGGTTTGATTCCGACCAATACCAAAATTGAAAAATATATCCAATTTTCAAATATGCTCTTTCCACGATATCTTTAAGAGACCCTGAGATGACACCTGGTGAATGCCATATATATTATCGTCATTTTCTGATTTTGCGAGTAGATTCAGATTAACCAAACCAAAAATGGATAATAAGCCGTCATGATTTATTTATTTACGTTGACATTTATATTGTATAAGTGCACCTGGACTTAAGGCTGCTTCAATAAGTGCGCCACAAGACCTCAAAACGCCGTGTCGAGCTTGCATACATTCCAAACCAGTGTTAACAGCCATTTACTGCCTGACACAACTAAGTTCGTTCGAAATTTCACAAAAAATATACCACCAAAAATTTTGTTTGGCACTGTAAATTTTTACCTCCCGCTACCCTTGGTAAGGGAGGTATAGGGATCGTGCTGAAAATCATCTATCGAGATTTCGGTAAATGACCACGTTTTAAGGTCCCTAGAATCCAATTTTAACATTTTCACGATGAAGTGTGTATGTGTGTGTGTGTGCGTGCGCGTGCGCGTGTATGTGTGTATGTGTGTGTTATTAATAGTAACATTTAAAAAAATAAATAGGAAATGGAACCACAACTATACGAAATGGAACTTAATACAGTTTCCAGCATAACTAAATATCTATATTTAAATTAACAAAAATTAAATGGCGGGAGGTGTTGTGTTGGCCACATCAGATTGTTTACTTTGTGTTGGAGTATATGATTCTGAATACGGTTGAGCACCAATCAGCTTGAACATTAATAGTATAGCAGATTAAATTTAATTTTGCTTCATATATTTATGGTTGTATACGCATGATTATTATTTTATATTTTATTTATATTTAGAAATAAGTAATAACCAAAGTACATAATATATTGATAGCAATATAAACATGTATACATATATGTTTGGATAATTTCGTAATAGATATTAATACGTTCACTGCGTGTAGGGGACCATGTTCTATTTTCTCCCTTATATACATTCCCATAATACGGCAAAATATAATTCCTATGCCTCGTTTGACGACAGAACATATCCGATCATGAACAAAATTTGTATTATTATTTCATTCGTACTATTATTATATTCCTTATTTCTATTAGATTTACAGTCCTTTAATTATATAAATCTAAAAATAATAACAGTACAACTCTGGTATTACCTAATTCTTCCGCCCATATTTTATAGTTGTCTGCGCAAAACAGATACGCTCTCTCGTTGAACGAAGTATAGACGATTTTACGAAAACTGTAATTCCAGTCATTTCTATGGAAATTGGTAGTCACAGGAAGCATTTTGAAGCTTATTAAAGAGAGAACATATTTTAATATTTACTTTGAGGCATTTAGTCCCTCAACGAATATGAAAATATCTTGCAATCAACAGGAGACGATTAGTCCTTAGAACCAATTCAAATATGCTCGTATCATTAAACTTCTTGTTTCGTATACATTTTGTTGTCAATTCAAATTAATTACCTAAAACATACAAATAGACCCATTCAACCGTATTTACGCCCGCTATGCCCATAAACTTCCATGAATTATAGCCTTGTTCTAAGACATAATTATGTATATTGGGACTCCAAATTTAAACCAAACCTAATAATTATTGAAAAATCAACTTAGGACTTTTTGTCCAAGCAGTAGTGTTTTAGCAGAAGAAGCGTTAGTTATAGAAAGTGTATTAAAACATTGTGAGAATGCGGTACAAAACTTAAAAAGTGCCTAACAAAAATCTGAACATGTATATTAGTTTCTCCAACCTTATTTTGGAAACTACACATCCACAACTAAAAATTATGTTGGAATCAATATTATTCCAACAAACCGTGTGGCATAATTCCGTATGCCGTTTGGAATAATTCCACACGGCTTTCGATAAATCAGAATCTGTTTAACCGCATATTAGCTCGGAATATCAAATATCTGGGTTCGGTTGCTCTTTGTTTTATATTTATTTATTTATTTATTTATTTATTTATTTATTTATTTATTTATTTATTTATTTATTTATTTATTTATTTATTTATTTATTTATTTATTTATTTATTTATTTATTTATTTATTTATTTATTTATTTATTTATTTATTTATTTATTTATTTATTTATTTATTTATTTATTTATTTATTTATTTATTTATTTATTTATTTATTTATTTATTTATTTATTTATTTATTTATTTATTTATTTATTTATTTATTTATTTATTTATTTATTTATTTATTTATTTATTTATTTATTTATTTATTTATTTATTTATTTATTTATTTATTTATTTATTTATTTATTTATTTATTTATTTATTTATTTATTTATTTATTTATTTATTTATTTATTTATTTATTTATTTATTTATTTATTTATTTATTTATTTATTTATTTATTTATTTATTTATTTATTTATTTATTTATTTATTTATTTATTTATTTATTTATTTATTTATTTATTTATTTATTTATTTATTTATTTATTTATTTATTTATTTATTTATTTATTTATTTATTTATTTATTTATTTATTTATTTATTTATTTATTTATTTATTTATTTATTTATTTATTTATTTATTTATTTATTTATTTATTTATTTATTTATTTATTTATTTATTTATTTATTTATTTATTTATTTATTTATTTATTTATTTATTTATTTATTTATTTATTTATTTATTTATTTATTTATTTATTTATTTATTTATTTATTTATTTATTTATTTATTTATTTATTTATTTATTTATTTATTTATTTATTTATTTATTTATTTATTTATTTATTTATTTATTTATTTATTTATTTATTTATTTATTTATTTATTTATTTATTTATTTATTTATTTATTTATTTATTTATTTATTTATTTATTTATTTATTTATTTATTTATTTATTTATTTATTTATTTATTTATTTATTTATTTATTTATTTATTTATTTATTTATTTATTTATTTATTTATTTATTTATTTATTTATTTATTTATTTATTTATTTATTTATTTATTTATTTATTTATTTATTTATTTATTTATTTATTTATTTATTTATTTATTTATTTATTTATTTATTTATTTATTTATTTATTTATTTATTTATTTATTTATTTATTTATTTATTTATTTATTTATTTATTTATTTATTTATTTATTTATTTATTTATTTATTTATTTATTTATTTATTTATTTATTTATTTATTTATTTATTTATTTATTTATTTATTTATTTATTTATTTATTTATTTATTTATTTATTTATTTATTTATTTATTTATTTATTTCTGAATTCGCGTTTGAACAATTCTCAAGTTTTCTGTTAACTTTTGCAGATTTTTATAGATCTCTAGAGCAGCAAGCTTACCTAAATAAAAATATATTTCTTAAACATTAACTAAATAACATTTTGTAGAGAAAAATGTCATGTGGCAATGAAGATATAGATATGGAATGTACGCCACCTAAAATAAGGGAACTTGCGAATGATACACTGGGCCAGGTATTACAAAAAACAAAAGAAAGATATAAATGCAGCTATTATAAGGAATTTATGGACCGGCATCAAAAAATTATTTGATTGTATATGATAATTGTTATAATCAATCAACATTTTTTTGTATAAGTTCTAAAATCTTGTTGGAGAAAGTATAGTCTACAACACGTTTGGAATGGCATAGTCCACACTCGTAAACCGTAATCCTCGCCTTCGGCTCGAAGCACAAACTTTTTGCTCGTGTGGAAAATGGGCCATTCCATTACTTGTTGTAGAATATACTATTCCAACATTCAAACCATTCTTCCATTTAGTGAATTTATACAAAATATAAAATTAGGGACAAACAATCCCCACCTCAGAATGAAATTTGTTACATTAGGGTCCAAGCGTATGTAATTGCATTACAGGAAAACAAAAAAATCTCCGAGGGGAACTTTTTAAGGTTTAATCAATATTTTGTGTCGAACAATTCCTGCTCAATATTAAACATAATAGAAAATAATGAAACCATGAAATACTTTTTAGTACCGTTTTATCCACTTCTAATTTTCATATTAATGGTTTTAAAACTAGTTGGCACTTTAAACCTGCTTTGATATTTTCGCTATAAAATTCTGATTTTATTAGATCTAGTAGTAAAATTTTATGGAATCTTAAAATCAATGAAGCAGAACTAATCTGAGAATTCTATCTTAAATATTCATTTAATATCTGTTTTGCAATAATAACTAGTGTTTTATCTCCATCTCTACTTTTACATGATTTGCGTAGACGTAAACATAAACACAGTGATTGCAAAATATAGAAAGGCGACTAATAACAAAACAAAAGTTTTTACGAGAAATTTAACGTATGAATTTGTGTCATACATCACAAGAACGTGACTTGTACCTACATACCTTATGTATGCTCACATATTAACACACCTACCTTGTGTAATATGAGACATTACTATACGGTAAAAATATTTTGAAAAAGCCATATTTTACAAAAATAAAACACACAAAATTACAATATTTCAATATTTATTTTAAAAATATACAATTTTCGTTTTTTGTAACGCATATCTATTGACGTAATGTATTACATATTTATAAAAGTATTAAAGTTTTGAGATAACGCAGGACAATTCAGTTGACAACTTTCATAAAAATGTAGTTCATGCTGTCGAGAAACGAAATGGTAAATTGAAAAATGTTAATCAACAAAGCAAATAGTTATTACTTCACTATCCAGTAGCTCTCAAACCTTTTAAATGAAATTGAAAAACTTGTCAAATTTAATCAATTTTTTTTTTTATTCTATTATGCATACTGGTACTAGTTAAGAAGTTATTTGTATTCATAAAAATCTATAGTCTACTAATTTACTATTTACAGTTCTTCAGTGTCTAGGACCTTGTTGGTCACGTTAATATTTGTGTTTTCATACTGTTATGTACAATGAGCCGGTTTCATATTTTTTTTAAAGTATTTTAAATGGAAGTTTATGCAATATTTTTCGTAGTAATATAAAAAATAATAATTTATTGTAATTTTCGTAAATAATTAAATAAAAAGATTGGCGCCAGAAATAGTCATGAAAAACAACCTCTTACTCCTGTGACGTCGGAGCACATATAATGCATCAATCACAGCCAATAGGAAAACAGTTTACATTATTTTTATAAATAAAAGTAGGCGATTGTTTGTCACATGTTAAACTGTATATGCTACAGCTACTAGATAATACATAGCTGACTCGTCCGTCATACTTGAACCAAAATGAACGCAGTAAATTATGAAATATAAGTACATTTTTCATAAATTTATGTAGTAACTATTTTTCATAATTAAATATAACTTCCATATTTGACATGTTATATTTATTTAAAATAATAAAACAAAAAAAGATACGGTTTGATCAGATTTTTGAGGTTAGAGAAAAACATATGTATTGCATAAGAACCTGCAAAAATTCTAACCATTTCTCAAAAGATTTGCACAATTTGAAGCAGAACTACTCGTCACTGTAGATAATTTCTATAATTAATAATACTGTAACACTGATATTGAATGATTGAAGTGGCTCCATAATGGCGGACGAGTCTCCTGTAATTTATCTAGTAGCTATAGTATATGCTCTGACGTCACATTCTGTTTCAGATCACGTGAATTTTTCGAAATGTTACACAATTTTCAATAATTGGTTGTAAAATATCTAATAGATATTTCATTATATTTTCAAATTTGAGGCTATTTAAAGAACAATATCTTTTAAAATTTAGTATTTAGAAATCATACAAAAATTCTTGCAACAGCCCTATTTAAAATACTTTAATGTGTGAGAACTTACATCATTCTCATTTCTTTTAATATTAAATTAGCGACTAAAATTAAGCAATCAAATTATTATTTTGTAAAAGCTTTTTAGAATAAATGGTCGATATACACCATTTAACGGGATATTCGTTAAGTATTATTTTTAATCGTAATGATAAGCTTCCAAAATTGTTAACAATTATAGACTAACTTAATATATGTAAAATTTTAATTAAAACTTAAGAGTTGCGTACAAAATTTTTTCTATGTCTGCAATAAAATACGCGAAAAAAGGCGTTTCATTTTTTCAGCTATTTGCATTAAAAAGTGAACTTCTTTTATGCTTTTGGTGTGTACAAAGTACATACTTAATGAACGCATTTTAATGGAAAAAATACTCGTAATTTTATTAATAAATTTGGATCCTTAGGCACTCCAAAAATGAATTGGAACGATTGCTAATAAAAGAATAAAAGTCATGCTAAAAATATCACATCGAGATTTTAGTGAATTTAAGGACTTTAGAATATGATTTTAACATTTTTACAATGATGTGTATATGTAGCAGTTTCTGCTAGTAGTCTTAAATTATATAATCTAGACTACTGCTAATACATGTGTGCGCATGCGATTGAAAAACCGGTTAATTGAAAAACAAACCCTTTTAAACCATTTAAAAAATATATGCATGGTTACGGATAACAACTGGCATTTGTACCTCCCGCTACTCTTGGTAAGGGAGGTATTGGGATCGTGCTAAAAATCGCATATCGAGATGACCACGTTTTAAGGTACCTAGAATCCAATTTTAACATTTTCACGATGATGTCTGTGTGTATGTATGTATGTATGTATGTGTGTGTGTGTGGGGGGGGCGGGGGGTGTTGGGGGAGGTGTGGGTGTGTGCGTGTGTATGAGTGTGTGTGTGTGTGTGTGTGTGTGTGTGTGTGTGTGGATCCTCCACTCTACCTCAAATACTATCATTCAGAAAAATTTTAAACCATGTATTTCTACCTTATTCCAATATGGGAAGAATACATTAGATTTTGGTGTAAATCAGATAACCGGAAGTGGTACTTTACTTGAAGCTATTATTAAATTTTCTTCAGATTTCCATAAATACTATTTCTATATATTTTATGGATAAATTTATAAAATTATATATAATTTAAATCCCGGAGCCTGGCTAAACAAGCGCAACTCCTTGGTTATACAGTTCATATCACAAATGTATGTAACTGACAGATAAATGTCACTGTCAAAGTACTAATCATTTCAAATTAATAATAGTAACGTTTTAAAAAGAAAATAGTAAATAGAACCATAGTTATATCGAATGGATCCAACGACCATTTACACTGAATGATACATTATTGTTTCCAGCATAACTAAATATGTAAGTATGTATATTTAAATTAATAAAAATTAAATTGCGGGAGGGATTGTGTTGGCCACATTAGATTTTTTATTTCTTGCCCTGCTCAGCAATATATATATATATAAAATTTAACAACTAGTAAAGACGAAATAAGACAAAATATTTATTCTGTTCAAATTTTTAAAATTGCAGTAATATTTTCAGTACACTAAATCTTCTCTCACATCTGCAATTAAAACAAAACTCCAAACCTGTCGTTCACTATTTGACAAGCACTGTGCAACTATTTCCACAGCACACCGCTCTGCAAACAGTACATTGTTGCAGCGAGATAACGCCACCATCACAGAGATGTTTATAACCCGGCCCTCACGTCCACATACACGTCCGTATAAAAATTGTTGTGCATCAAAAGTAATGTCGATTGCATTGTGACACAGACGCTACATGTGTTGCTCTGTGATATGAATAATAAAATAATAAATCCTGCACGGTAGTTAAAATATTATGCAAGCCCAGGTTTTTTAGTTTTTCAACCTCATGCATTTGTGGAATTATAATTAACAAAAAATGGAAAATATATGGGATTTGTATGTGAGGGTAATAAATTGAATCATTTTATTTAATTTACTGTTGGGTTCTATAAATATCCTCGTAAATATATCAAATTAATTAAATTTAGTATGAAAAGTTGTATAGATATTTTCAATTCAATAGGCTATTCCACCGTAATCAAAAATAGTAAAAGTTTATTGAAAATATGAAAGATAACAGTTAAAGAATACGATTTTTTTATTATTATTATTTTACATTCTCTAAAAATGATTTGCTTTTGATGACGCAGGACATGTACTCCTACGTTTTGAAGCTCCGACTCAACCAAGAATATAACTTATTCGGGTTTCGGGTATGTCGAATCTGTTCGGCTGCTGTTGGGGTGACTTTATGAGAAATTATTAAGTGCAATAATTTATTTTTTCTACGACCACCATGAAAAGTTGATATTTATGCTCTCTTTTGTCATCATAAAGTTAATGATTACTAAGGAACGAGCAAAACAGCACTTTACGGCGCGTCTCCCATAGCAACGCGCGGTAAAGTACTTAATTTGCTCGCTTAGATAAATACATATTATTGCTGAAATTTTAATTTATTAAAACAATACTTACGAAATCTAAAATATACGTTATGTTCTGTTTTACACTACAAATGTGCTACAAACAATACGAAGTTAGCTACGCTACCAACTTATTTATTTAATTAAGTTACAACTTTATTCTGTTGGTGAATGTACATTTAATTACAACTATAAATATATTTCATAATTAACAAACTTAGTGGATTTAATCATTGACCGACAATGTTAAAATTGAATGTGCAGTTTTGACAGTTTTGTATATTTATTCGAGAGCTTGAAACAGCTGACTAGGATAAATTAGATTCTGTGACTGTGACATTCTCACTAGAATATTCAGTTAGTGTGGCAGTGGCAAAAGTTTGACTCTCCTTGTTTGTTAAAATTGTATGCGCTGTATCAATTTTATTTTTCAAACTTTCATCAACATAACCTTTTCCAACAGCTGTCAGCTCCGGAATTAGCTAGTAATGTAGCAGAGGATCTGCGGAAACAATGGCCTGTAAATGATTTCGAATCAGGTAAATTCAGATATTGTGCAATGTTAAATGAAATTTTTCCTATATAGTGTTCATTCCAACAACTTGTGCGGTACATTTGCCATGCTTATAATTTATGAATAATCACCGAGATGATATGTTAGAGGGTCGAAGAGCAACATATCTTCTGTACATTGACAAAAGATTATGATCATCAACAACACATGTTCTCTGCACATTAGTTTTTGAGTCTGGAATCTTCACATTTAAAATGGACCCATTGAATTTGCTGATATCAATATCGTTCTTAACTGCTAGTGTTGATTTTAGCATGGAAAAATGGAACAAAGAGAAGACGATTTCATTACATTAGATTTTTCCAAAAAGTAAGCTAGTAAAACATTTTCACTGTAGTTCTTGATTTTTTTTTACTTATACCATTCAATGAAGAGGTTATAATTCTTTTCGTATAATGCTCTTTATTTTGCAGGTAATAAACTCAAGAAAGCATTTTGCACCGTTTCGAATATATCTGGAGTAGTGCAAGAAAAATCACTATCTTCACTATTTTCGTAGATTTTTGAGCACATTTTTGATGTATGTGTGAAAACTTTTCATAAAACAATGATTGTTGGTATTGGTTGGCATCAGAATTATTTATTTACTCATATCGTCATGGTTACAGCAACACAAAACAGGAAATTGGTTGAGATTGAATTGAACTTACTAAATAGGTATTATTATTTTTTTACTTCGTTAGTAAAGTCGTAGAAAAAATTATGTGTGCATCTCTAGCGTAAAGTATCTTTATTGCTCTAGCTCGATTGCAGCGCTCGCTGCTCTCGCGCTTCAATTTACGAGCACGAGCAATAAAGATTCACTTTACGCTCTTGATACACAAATAACTATTATTTCACTAATAATGAAGTTAAATATACATTATGTTATAATTTGCTCAATATTTTTCATACGCCTGTGAACCACAGTTTGTTTATTTTTGGTATACCCACATTACCTACGTATATAACCCTTATTTGAAGGAATATCTTGGAACAGCCTATTATTTAAATCTCATATTCATAAATAGACCCAGCGTCATTTATGTTCATATTATCTAATTTTATATCTCTTAAAAACGATCAAAAAAATTATAAATACTAACTAAATAATGCAAACAATCTAGGGTAAGTTATTGAGTAATTTTTTTTATCATCATCAATCAAGAGTGTCATGATTTAGAATTGTACTTGTATTGATATAAATTATAAAAGAATTTGTTGTCGATTTTGAGAGCGAACAGATGTGCTTTTTGCGATGTATTGATTATGTACATAAATTTACGTTTTAAATCTGTAAGATCTTTCTTACCCTTATCGAGGTATTTTTACATTCCGTCATACCTCTAAGTAAGGAAATATATATATATATATATATATATATATATATATATATATATATATATATATATATATATATATATATATATATATATATATGTGTGTGTGTGTGTGTGTGTGTGTGTGTGTGTGCGACGATTTTTTCTCCGACGATAACACTATAATTCTAAAAATTATAATTCTTTGGTATTCCTCTTCGTCACATTTATATGAAGCGCAGATTAGATTTTGGTTATAATTGGTCGACCGAAAGTACCCTCATTTGAAGATTTTAACAGTTTTTCTTGAGAAAACGCTGTTAAATATCATTTTTTCACGTTTAATAATATAAATATTAAAGAATATTTTATTCTCTATACGATTTGATCAAATTTAAAAGGAAAGAGCTAATATAAATTTAAATAAAATCTGATAGATAGATTTCAATATCAAATGCGATTGACAGTATGTTTGTGTTATAACTTTACTGCAAATATAGAATCAATTCTAAGAAACTTTCTGTATGGAATTTATACAAAATACATAGAACTGAGGGAAGGTAATGTACTGGAAATATATACTCTTTCGCAAGAAACTGTCTGTATGGAATTTGTATAAAATATATAGAACTGACGGAAGGTAATGTCCTGGCCACATCAGATTTTTTATATACCGCTTTGTCAGACTGAATATTATAGTAACATATCAAGGGTATTATGAGGACAATAACGCCTGAGGTCAACAGTGTACTTTTCGAGGACCTCAGGCCCGAGATGTGTACGTTGACGATTACGGATCAGAAAGTTTTAATAAAATTTGCGAAGTAGGTAGGCTATGCATGCTTTTGCTTGTTTTTTAGGCTTTATCCCAGTATCAATATCAATTTATTGACAACATTACCATAGCAACAACTCATAACACGCTCTAGGGCGTTATTTGGTATATAACAACCCTGAAAGCAGGGTTGGTATGATGATAATAATAACATATCAATCGGACGTTAAAATATTTTACAGTTAAAATTTCTATTTTTAAAAACTGTCACATTATGAAAGGTTAAAGTTTTAATCAGAATGGTGCAAACGACCATAATTCATCAACTAACGGATACTAATCTACTAACAGTAATTATGAACTCTAAAAACCACTTAAAATTATCATACATTTTAGATAAGTCAAACTAAACTAAATATATTTATAAGTATTCTATTTATATTTATAACCTGAACAATTATATTTCCATAAATGGAAGTTATAATGTTCCAAATTTGTTTTTGCTGTTAACAAAAACAGTAATCAACATTCGTATTAATTCACCTTGATCTGAAATCTATTTACATTAAATATGCTTTCCGGTTTACTTTCTTTAAAGTTCATGAATCACAGCTCATTGATAGGTGTTAAAATTCCTTCTATACATTCGAGTAGTTGTATTTTATATGAATCGCATAGGTATAAATAAATACCAGGGTAGATTAAAAATTTCACGGTCTATATATTTTCCAACTTTCGAAGAGAATAACTATAAAAGTAGTGGGTGTCTGGTCATATTTTTTTTTGTTTTATAAACTATCATTTATGAACTGTCCTCTTAACTGTCTTTAGGTAGTTTTTAAGCAAATTTGTTATTTATTGTATGAATTATATTTTTATAATGCCAGTGTGGTTTAGCAACACATGTAGCATTTATAGATCTGCACAAGGCCTACGATAGCGTACCCTTAACAAAATTATGGACAGCCTTAAAGGACGCGGATGTACACACAATATACATCAAAGCAATAAAAAATCTTTATATAGGAACAACTGCACAAGTTAAAATAGGAACAACACTAACAGAACACATTCATATAAATAAAGGCCTGCGACAAGGGTGCTGCTTAGCTCCAACATTATTTAAAATATATATACAAGCGGCACTTGCTAAATGGAAAAGACAATGTAAAGTGATGGGAATAGAAATAGAAAATGATCATCTATATTCATTACACTTTGCTGATGACCAAGTCCTGTGTGCAGAGGACGAAGAGGACATGAATTATATGATTAGAAAATTAACAAAACATTATGCTGACTGGGGATTGCAAATCAACACGGAGAAAACACAATATATGGTAGTAGGAGGAGAAGGACAAACATTAAATTTAGAAGATGACTCTATTGAACATGTACATAAAGCTAAGTACCTGGGAACAATCTTCACAAATACAGGAGACTGTGACGAAGAAATAAAAATTAGAATGATACAAACAAAGAAAGCAATAAAACAACTACACCCTGTAATATGGAGCAGAAATCTAACAGTTAAAACAAAGAAAACGATATATAACACCATAATTAAAAGCATAGCTACTTATAGCAGTGATGTACGGGAACTTAAACAAGGAAATAAAAGGAAAATTAACGCTACAGAGATGGACTACTGGAGAAGGTGCTGTGCTCTAACAAAACTAGACAAAGTAAGAAATGAAGAGATAAGAAGAAGAATGCAGGTAGAGAATACGATGTTAGACATAATAGAAATGAAACAACTTAAATGGTATGGACACATTAATAGAATGACAGATGAAAGATGGCCAAAGAAAATATTAAATTGGATACCAAAAAATCGAAGAAAGAGAGGGAGACCACGTACAACATGGATGAAAGGTATTCAACAAGCCATGAAAGACAGAAACCTAGAAGACAGAGATTGGGAAGACCGGGACTACTGGAAGAGAGGATGCGAGAAACGTCTAATATAATACTATGTATAAATGAAATATTATGTATACATAATAATATATGATATGATGTAAACACAATGTAGTGTACTCGCAAAAATAAAAAAAATAAATAGTTTTGCTCTATTTTAGCATTAAATATTGTAACGTGGAAAGTCCGCCGTCGGCGCAGCAATGTGCGAGTGTCTATTTATAGCGATGATGCAATCATGATAGCAGCCAGGCTACGTAAACAAACAAGTCGCGACATGTTTAATTACTTGTGGTCGCCTGAACCTTTTGTGTTCATTGTTATTATGCGGTCGAACATTCTAGAGCTATCTAGAAGGTAAGGCCAGCTGTATAAAAGGGACGTAGCTATTCTCGAAAGTTAGTTACATACATAGTTACATAGTTAGTTACATACATAGTTACATAGTTAGTTTCAGAGACATAGAGATATTCGCATTAAGTGTTAGTGAGTTTGAGAAGCACAGCAGTATCGTAGTGAGCATATGGAGTAGGTACTCTGGAAGTTACTGGTATAGTGGGACAGCTGTGGATGAGAATACTCGGTAGTGTTGACGAGTATTGGGAAACTATAATGTACGAGGACAGTAACGGCGATTCTGGAAGTTACTGGTATACTGGGATAGCTGTGGAAGTGAATACTCGGTAGTGTTGACGAGTATTGTGAAGCTAGGTATACAAGGACAGTAACCAGTGCCGTAACTAGGGCGTGGCAAAGGTGGCGCACGCCACGGGCGCAAAATTCTTAGGGGCGCAAATTTTTTAATCATTTATATGGTTTTAGATCAAATATTTCTAAAATCTGTTTTCTAAATTTAACAAATAATTATCTACAAATAGGCAAGTCGGGAATGTTTATTGTGGAAATAATTGGTGACAAACTGGCGTGAATTTTATTCTTTTTATTGGGGCCTCCAAAAAGACATACTAATTTTGCACCCTCTAGCGGCCCCGGATTTTGCCGCCATCTTGGGTCAAAAAGTTGCAAGCCTGCAAAATTAAAGCTCGTAATTTTCTCTACATAAAAGGATTCTTACAATTTTTTGCCTAAGATGATCTCTCAAAGAGTTATGTAAAAAATAGTTAACCAGAATAACAATTTATGATAGAAATTTAAATTACTCAAAAAAATAACAATGTTAGGTTCAGCTCTTTCCTACAAATTCATCCACAACTCTGATCCGGTTAAAGATACGATAACGCGGTTTGAAATTTTGAATTCAGCATGAAATTCTCCTTCATGTCATGTATTATACTTTGTTCCATTTTAGCCATTCAGAATTGTAGAGAGTAGGGAATAGTTTTCACCTCTCTGATTGGCTGAAATTGGAGACAAAAAACAAGTTTACCCATTGTAATTTCGCCTAATTAAAACTGGCGCTGATGCGTGCGCCATCTACTGAATGGCTTAAATGGAACAGAGTATAGACGATTTTTGCCGTTGAGCGGTTCGCGAGTTACTAACAACTTAAAGTTATATTTCTCTAAAATCTGCAAATCGGTTTAGATCTGATTTTATCTGAAATTTCGACACGTTTTAAATACCTACGTAAAATGGTTTATTAATTTTAGATGAAAATATAAGAACTAAGCCGACTTACAGTGCAGATGTTTTAAATTTTAGAAAATGTTCATGCAAGTTTAAGTTTTGTTTTTATTTTCTTAATATGTAGGGGCGCAAATAAATCTTTTGCCACAAGCGCTCAAAACCCTAGTTACGGCTCTGACAGTAACAGCGAGTTGGAGTGGACACTCGGCATTGGTGTTGAAGAATTGTGGTATACGGATAGTTGGTGATACTGAGGCTGTGGAAGGAGAAAATTAGTTACAAAAATAGACAGACAGTGAGGTGAAAGGTGTGAGTTCTGTCCGAGCAGTTAAATATACAGACGTTGTTGAGTCAGTTGAGTATATACACGCTGTGGAGGTCGGTAGGCGGACAGTTGATCGTGATATAAGAATAATCATATAAATATCGCGTAAACAGTCTATAAGAGTCTGCAATAGACCGGCAGTCTGAGATTGGAACGCGTAGTGAAATAAATAATTTGTAATATCGTGGAAATAAATAGCAGTGTTAATTGGTTAAATAAATAAATAGTGTTAGTGTTATCTAGTTAATTATAGTTTTTGTCTTAATTACTTTTTAATAATTGTTCAATATTAGTAATCGTCATTATTTAATACCTTTTTAATATATAATTATAGTTTAATAAAACTTTATTTTAATTAATAATAATTGTCTAATATTTATACTTCCCCCAAATAAATAAAAACATTACAATATCAAAGCTCACAGATGGTAAACATTTTTAGAATTTGCAAATACTTGTGTAAAAACTCATGAAAATTAACATAACTTAAATTTCATTTTAGTCTATAGTAAATGCTTTTATGATAGAACCACCTTAATAGGAATATCTTGAATTAACGTGTGCATTGACTTTTTTACAACTGAAACACCGTGCAGTGATCAAATATCTGTCTCTTAATTGTTTAAAACGTATTCGTTTCCAGACGTCGTCCGACTTACTACTCCGTTATGTAGCTGATTCCAATATGGTTTATGGAAACTACCAGTGAAACATGGGTTCACTGCTTCACAAGCTTGAATCAAAGCAACAGTCGAAAGTCGAAACAGTGGAAGCCTACAAGTTCACTACTTCCCAAAATATATTATTATAATTCATTCAAAAAACCAAGAGAATTTTGAACTAATTCGCGAACAGAGACAAGGCAATTTATCGGTTCGTCTCGAAAATTTTTCTCTTCCTACCAATAGAATAACTTATCTTTGCGAAATAGTTCAAAATTCTCTCGCTATCGTGAATAGATTGAAATAATTCTCTTTTCCAGTGAATTTATTTCTATGTGTTAAATTTTGTAGGTATATTGAGGTTAAGACTATTCTTAAATCGTTTGACGAGAAAATGGCTAACATTTGTGAATTCTACAATATTTTATGCCTTTTATTGGCATTTTAACGCGCTGGGTCACCACGCCTGAGTTAAATTTATGCGGTTTTTTAAATTCTTGGCAAATAAATAATTCATCAGGTGGGTAAGAAGTAAATCAAAACACAAACCCTTGGAAGTAAAAAATGGGGTACGTAGGTCTTGAATAATCTGAACATAACATCTTGTTTTCTCATCGAACCTTTGAAATCTTTATTCAGTCGCCCGTGAAACGAAATCGTGACCGCTTCTCGTAATGTTTGCATCACTACACTTCAACCGTGGCTTTCAATACGCCTGTTGGACTTTGTAAATACTGTCAAACAAACGTTAAACTGACAGTTCTCGCCAGGAAGATAAAGTTGATGGTTACAATTTATATAATAAGTACTACATGCAATGATGACATAATATATTCGTACATAAGTCCGCTCTTTTACTCAAAACTGAAGTAGAAGTTGTAATTAAATAACTGAATCTGTGAACTATGAACCAAAAAAATAGTTCTACAATCCACTATAAGCAATATGTCCCATTATACCATCATATTTATACAGGATGTTCCGCGACTGGACCGACAAACTTATACAATATATTTCGGGGGTCATTACGATCAAAAAATGACCTATAGGTGAATTCCTCTTTGTTTCGGAGATATGGAAGGAATAAAAAAAATAATACAAGAAAATTTATTCATCAACGGATAGCTCATTAACATAAAATTACAGCAACTGTTCAAAATAAGAACCGCCATTTTCTAAACATACAGCTATCCTTCGACTCATAGAATATTGCCAGTTAATTACTGCCAATTCATTCTTTAGAGAATTAGTAGTTTCAACTATGCGGTCAGTCAACTCTTTGCGTGTATCTGGTGTGCCATTACTATACACACGAAATTTGAGGCAACCCCACAGAAAAAATCTAAAGGCGACAAGTCAGGTGACCGAGCTGGCCAATGTACAGTACAACCTCGTCCTATCCAGGTGGGAAAAATCCTGTCTCTCTCTAGCAACGAAAAACGTTTGAAAATGTTGTGTGGTGAGGAACAATGCGATCTGGGTATCGCCGGAGGTACTCCGCAGCTGCAGCACGTCCATTTCCATTGCAAAAACCATACAAGAAAACCATATCGGCATATTCTGCATTAGTAAAATGCGGCATAATGGCTTAAATTAATAAGACAGCAAAAAAATCATTCATTTGTCAAACATACGTTCATTCGCCAAGGCTAACTCAATTATCATTTTTTTTTTAATTCTTTCCATATCTTCGAAACAAAGAGGAATTCACCTATAGGTCATATAACATTTTTTGATCGTAATGACCCCCGGAATATATGGTATAAGTTTGTCAGTCGAGACGCGGAACATCCTGTATAACAAAATTTTTCACGTAATCAGTCTTCTTCTTTGGCATACCTGGCAGGATCAGCACAGTTTCATACGGATGTCAGATATAAGATATGACTGAAAAATATTTGAACTGACGCGTCGTTATGCTTGACATACAAGGTCAAGGTGTGACATATCTGTCACAAGGCAACAACAGATGAGTGACAACAATGCACTCAGATAAAATACGGATTTACAGAACCAACGATGTTATCTTAGTGATGTTCGTTTACTGTTCATTGCTTGAAACAAATTTTGTTTCTTAATATAAATTATAAATCGCTTGACGCGGACTTTTATAAAAAATAGTTTATTATAAATATAAGTTATGTACATATTACATTTTCAAATGTCATTTCAGAAAAGCAAATACAAGCTTTGAAATAAAATTAAAATTTCCCAGTCTATGTACAAAACTATAAAATATTGATGGTAGTTACTAGCTCTCCTACGAACATAGCATGCTACATGCCCCACCTCTTAAAGAATTTCCATGTTATCAAAGTGCGTGATCTGTGAAATCACCACATCGAACGAAGTATAAATACTAAAAAAGACCATATCATTTTATAACCGCACAAATACTTAGGCGATATAGAACCGATGAATCCAATGATACATGGTGTTGCTAGTTAGTTACCCATTCAAGTATTAGTGTCAGAATAAGAGCGCCGGATTTAATTTAAAAAAAAAAAAAACTTTTTTGTGAAATCCATATTATTTTTTACTAAATATTAAAGTACACTTATATAAATAAATATATCATCACCCATTGCTGGGTGTGCCAATCTGCTTTGTACACAGATATCGGTAATGATGAAATATTTGCACCGTGCGGGCGCTTACGGGCACTCATTGCTGACGTGGAGAGTGCACTTGTTCCGCTGAATTATGAAAAATAATACCATACCGTGCCATAACCCGCAATTCTTTTGGAGTACACCGAAAATCATCATCTCCAGAAACCAGGGGATATAATTTGTAAAATTTAGACCTGCGCTTTTTTGTTCAAGGATAAGAGGGGGGGTACATATTTTTTTTCTTAAAATGAGCAGTTGCTGCTTTAATGCCTTTGTAAAGATATAAATCAACAATATTTCACCACATTTATATACTTACAAAATAATAGGTGACAAAGGCAGAAACTATGCACTGCAAGACAATTTACAGTACCCAGATGTGTTGCGGGAAACGCTCGTTTTAATAATTAAAAATATATTTTGTAATTTTTATTCCATGTACACATTTGAATAATAAATAATACATAAAAAAGTGAAAGTAACTGCATAATTTGAATTTAGAGCTGCATTTTTAAATTTCGAACTGCAGAAACGAGCCAGAGCTGCGCCAAATTATATCCCCTGCCAGAAACGCCGATATCAAATGACCAGCAAGATATTATGTTTTGACGCCACGAGACTTCCTTTTGTTCAAGATCGAGATGCAATATTTTATTACTGAAATTGAGCCACAACTCTGCCAAAAAGTCACTGAAAATTTCATCAACGGGTCAGCGTTAGAATATGCGAACACAGTCAATGAAATATTTCTTTGGAACAACCTTATTGTTTTTAACGTTTAAATGAAGTAATTGCTGGCTGCATTTTTGTAGTTTGAAACAAATGAACATAGGTATATTATACATAGTTAGAAAGCTAAAAAATTATCTTTTCATTAGCGTAACTTTCCAATATAGTGTCCATATAAAAATTTAAACTGTAAAATCTTAACTCAAAATTCGCGCATCGCCATTCAAAAAAACAAAAGGATGTGCAAACTATAATCCAGTATTATTTCACACTTGAAAGATATTTTCAAAAATAAAATATCTGATGTGGACACTACACGACTTCCTTGTACGCAAGACCAAAATGACGTATAAACCCAATCATAAAAATGCACGTATTTGACGTATTTTGACATTAACATTATTTTTTTTATTTTTTGTCCTAATCCATAGCAAGCTTTATTACAAAAACCAAAAAGTATGTAATTTTTAAATTTACATATCTCGCTTATACAAGGGACTAATTTAATAATACTTGATATGTTAAACGCAAAATTTAATTCTCTATAAAACTTTTATTTGAAGCATTTATTTCGAAAATAAAATAAAACCATTTTATTCAAGAAAAACTGTTAACAACGTCAGGTAATATATCACTTCCGGTTAGCCCCTTTATAAACACCAACTTTGAAAAGTATTGTATTATATTTTAAAATAGTGTTTCATTAAAATCTATTATAGGCTTCAAGTAAAGTACCATTTCTGGAGATTATGTAATAACCAAAAAGAGAGGTGTACAACTAGATGTTATAGTAGTCCTAAATACAAAATTTCAACTTTCTACGGCTTACCGTTTTTGAGTTATACGTACGTACGTACAGACGTCACGACGAAATTAGTCAAAATGGATTCAGGGAAGGTCTAAACGGATATTTCTACTGAAATATGAAAACTGATTTTTTTCGCGATTACAATACTTCCTTTACTATGTACAATGAAGTAAAAACTGCAAAATTTACATTTTCGCCTATATCTAGTGACCTATGCATTTTTCTCTCAAATAACAAAACACCATTAATTTGGTGTCCTCGTAAGCATGATTATTACTTTAACACACGAAATTCCTGCAACACTATGTGCTTTACTAAAATATTACAACTTTTTAAAAAATTGTTCCACGGCGATTTTTGTTCAGTTCACAGTTGTTTCCGAAGACAAATTGCCAGCACTAAGTGCATTTGGTTTCTTAGACTTTATGATCGCTTTTACAAAATAAAGATTTTCTTAAATCGCATAAAGCGAATATTTTAAAGCGCCCGGGAGTCGTTGGCAGTATGCAACACGCCCCTGGACAATGAAGCACCCTGTATTCATGTCACAGCCGCCTCGGTACAAACCGCTGCGGCCACGGGCGTTACCGGGGTTCCAGCAACCCGTGTTCGTGGCCTGTGTTTTATTCACGCCAGCTTCTTCGTTTTTTAACATCATTTTTACACCTGCCGTTTAGGGATGATCAATTTTTGTCTTTAAATATTTATAAATAAACAAAAATACATGGTATGTTAAAAAATAAGAAGAATTTTCATTTGTTTCAAAAAGTATTATTTCATTTGTCAATATTAATATTGGAGGGTTGATAAAATGATCAGGCTGGCAGTAGTCTTTAAATATTTATAAATGGCCAAATACAAAGATTAGACAAAAAATAACAATTTTCATTTGGTTTAAAAAGTAATACGTTATTCGTTAATAGTAATATAGAACGGTTGATTAAATGATCAGACTGCCAGTCATATATAATATTTTTTTCCTATTTCTAATCATTTCAACAACCCTCCAATCAATTTAATCAGTCGATTATCGTTTTCAAGGCATTTAATTTTAATTTTGTTTCTTCAAAGTATTTCAGCCGGTAAAAAAAACTGTGAAATGCATTTTGTGGTAGCCTTCAGCTCCTTAGATGATTTTACCTTTATCTCATTTATGGTAACAAAACTTTGTCCTTGCAACGTCCCTTTATCTTCGAGAAGAAGAAAAAGTTCCAGGGGTGCATGTCCGGTCAGTAGGGTAGCTACGATTTAACGACGTTCAAAAAATTACAAATTGGTAGTAAATTGTAAGCATTATCGTGGAAGTTATTGCAAACAATTCGTTTCGCATGCAGCTCTTTTGAAATACCAACTTCCTCAGTAACCCTCTTCAAGTAGTATGTTCACTAGCCTAATCTCGGCTTCGCCGAGTTTACCCTAGGGCTCCGCCGATAGTGTTTTATGATGCCCACCCAAACTGCCCGCGCAACATACCCACCCAAACTGCCCACGCAGCATGCCCACGCTACATGCCCACCCAAACTGCCCACGCAACATGCCCAAGCAAACTACCCACGCAACATGCCCACCCAAACTGCCCACGCAACTCAAAATGCTTTGTCCTGCTTCCTGTCTAAGCACACTTCTTTTACGTCGGCCAAATACATAATTGCATTAATACATGCTCTTCTTTTTCTTCATTTTATTATTATTATAATTATTATTATATAATTAATAATTTAATAGTATTCTCTAAATTAAATTGACAAATGAATAACACCATCTATGCTATATGTTTTGTGGCGGCCTAGCGGTTATATTTCAAAACATATACAAGTTTGACATCTTTGCTTGTAAATTTTATATAACGCACAGAACTCAATTTGATGAAATTCGGGTACATAATGTAATATAAATAGATATGTTATCTCTGCATTTCGCGATAAAATGATTATTAGATGTTTAGGCTGTGAAAAATGTGACATTTCGCTTGCAAATTTTTAAAAATACTTTAATGTTAAGTACATTCATTTTACAGGAATATAACCCTACTTTTTTTTAAAAAAAAAATGCCAAAATCACTTTAAATTTTGCTCTCCGTTCTAATTTTTGTGGAATTCAGTATTTCTCATGATTGTGCAATTATATAACCATCTAAATAAAATTCTTGACGGGTGGATATTCTAGATTAGCTTAAAATTCCAATATGTTTTTGTAGTCCGGATGTTAAGGCAGTTTACCCTGCATTTTGTGATGCAAGCAAGCCGTTTGGGTCAAATGTTACTGGGACGATACCCTACCGATTAAGAGATGTAGCCACCCGGAAATGCCCCGGAGGCACAAGTTATTGCGGGTTGTATACCTCATTGGCGCAATTTTCTTAAAGTCGCCGTGGTGCGCAAACCATTGGATCTTCAAAGTTCAATTTTTCTGATAATAATAACAATGGAAAGGTCTTTGATGCTGCGGTGCAAAAAAAATGTTTGGTTATATATAATGTATACATTTTCCTCTTGAATTTAGCACATTGTGTTTTTTTGAAGAAAATTTTGGCTTCCTTGGCCGATTGCGCAAGAACGCTACGTCATACTAGAAAATAACCCGAATAAAAATTGTAGCGCGTTCAAAAAACTATCGATATAGGGCTTAGTGGCGTGTCTGTGAATTTCAGAGACCCACAGACACGGAAGTTTCTAAAGACACACGTAAGTGAGCCGAGTCGCCCTGCGCAAGACAGACCATTGTTATGTCAATTGGAGCAAGGCGTTTAGTTTATACTCGTATGTTGCTTGGACAATACTCTACCGATTAAGAAGTATAGCCACCCGGAAAGGTTGCACAGGCTCTGTGTATTGAGGGTTGTATACTTCATTGGCGCGTTTTTCTTAAAGTAGCAGTGGTGTGCAAACCATTGGGTCTACAGAGCTGATTTTATTTTTATATTACTTATAATGATAAGGTCTTTGATGCTGCCGCGCAAAAAGAACTAGTTTGGTTACATACAACATATTCATGTTTCTCTTGAATTTAGCACATTGTGGTTTTTTGGAGAACATTTTGGCTTCCTTGGCCGATTGCGTAAGAACTCTACGTTATACCGGAAAATAACCCGAATAAAAGTTGTAGCGCATTCAAAGAGCTATCGATATAGGGCTTAGTGGCGTGTCTGTAGCTATCGGAGGCCTACCGACATGGAAGTTTCTAAAGGGAGGCGTAGGAGCACAGCATCGCCCTGTGCGAGAGAGAACATTGATGTGTCAGTTCGAGTAGCCGTTTGGTTCATAAGTATCTGGGACCAAACCCTACCGATTAAAAGGTGTAGCCATCCGGAAATGCCGCGTAGGCTTTGTATATTGCGGGTTGTATACCTCATTGGCGCGTTTTTTCTTATTAAAGTCGCAGTGGTACGCAAACCATTGGACCTACAGAGCTGCTTTTATATATATATATATATATATATATATATATATATATATATATATATATATATATATTAATTGTAACGATAAGGCTTTTGATGCTGCAGTGCAAAAAAAGAAGTTTCGTTACTTATAACGTATCCATTTTCCTCTTGAACAGAGCACATTATGGTTTTTTGGAGAAAATTTTGGCTTCCTCGGCCGATTTCGCAAGAACGATACGTTATACCGGAAAACAACCCTAATAAAATTTGTAGCACGTTCCAAAAGCTATCGATATAGAGCTTAGAGGCGTGTCTGTGGCTATCAGAGGCCCGCCGACACGGAAGTTTCTAAAGAGTCGAGTACGTGCGCCGAGTTGCCTTGCGCGAGGGAGAATATTGTTGCATCAATTCGAGCAAACCGTTTGGTTTGTATGTTGGTGGGACCATACCCTTCCGACTATTAGGTGTAGCCACCCGGAAATGCCCTGCAGGCACTGTATATTGCGGGTTGTATATCTCATTGGCACGAGTTTTCTTATTAAAATCGCAGTGGTGCGCAATCTATTGGACCTACAGAGCTGATATGTTTTTTGTATAAATTGTAATGAAAACGTCTTTGGCGCTATAGTGCAAAAAAGGAGTTTGGTTACATATATCGTATCCGTTATCCTCTTGAATAGAGCATTTTGTGGGTTTTTTGGAGAAATTTTGGCTTCTTTGGCCGATTTTGGGCGAACGCTACGTTATACAAGAAAACAACTCTAATAAAAGTTGGAGCACATTTAAAGAGCTATCAATAGAGAGCTTAGCGGCGGGTCTGTGGCTATCAGCGGTCCGCTGACATGGAAGTTTCTAAAGGGACGCGTAGGTGCGCCGCATCGTTGCCCGCCACGTGCTTTCTTGCACTTGCACGCGCCACTAAGGTATACAACCCGCAATATACATTGCCTGAGCGGCATTTCCAGGCGGCTACATCTGATATTTGATAGGATATAGTCCCACCAACATATAAACGAACCTGTTTGCTCGAAGTGACGTAAAAATGTCGTACAGGGCGGCTCGGCGCACCTACGCGTCCCTTTAGAAACTTCCATGTCGGCGGACCGCTGATAGCCACAGATCCGCCGCTAAACTCTCTATCGATAGCTCTTTAAATGTGCTCCAACTTTTATTAGAGTTGTTTTCTTGTATAACGTAGCGTTCGCCCAAAATCGGCCAAAGAAGCCAAAATTTCTCCAAAAAACCTACAAAATGCTCTATTCAAGAGGATAATGGATACGATATATGTAACCAAACTCCTTTTTTGCACTATAGCGCCAAAGACGTTTTCATTACAATTTATACAAAAAACATATCAGCTCTGTAGGTCCAATAGTTTGCGCACCACTGCGATTTTAATAAGAAAACTCGTGCCAATGAGATATACAACCCGCAATATACAGTGCCTGCAGGGCATTTCCGGGTGGCTACACCTAATAGTCGGAAGGGTATGGTCCCACCAACATACAAACCAAACGGTTTGCTCGAATTGATGCAACAATGTTCTCCCTCGCGCAAGGCAACTCGGCGCACGTACTCGACTCTTTAGAAACTTCCGTGTCGGCGGGCCTCTGATAGCCACAGACACGCCTCTAAGCTCTATATCGATAGCTTTTGGAACGTGCTACAACTTTTGTTAGGGTTGTTTTCCGGTATAACGTAAAATTTTCTCCAAAAAACCATAATGTGCTCTGTTCAAGAGGAAAATGGATACGTTATAAGTAACGAAACTACTTTTTTTGCACTGCAGCATCAAAAGCCTTATCATTACAATTAATATATATAAAAAAGCAGCTCTGTAGGTCCAATGGTTTGCGTACCACTGCGACTTTAATAAGAAAAGACGCGCCAATGAGATATACAACCCGCAATATACAAAGCCTACGCGGCATTTCCGAATGGCTACACCTTTTAATCGGTAGGGTTTGGTCCCAGATACTTATGAACCAAACGGCTACTCGAACTGACACATCAATGTTCTCTCTCGCACAGGGCGATGCTGTGCTCCTACGCCTCCCTTTAGAAACTTCCATGTCGGCAGGCCTCCGATAGCTACAGACACGCCACTAAGCCCTATATCGATAGCTCTTTGAATGCGCTACAACTTTTATTCGGGTTATTTTCCGGTATAACGTAGAGTTCTTACGCAATCGGCCAAGGAAGCCAAAATGTTCTCCAAAAAACCACAATGTGCTAAATTCAAGAGAAACATGAATATGTTATATGTAACCAAACTCGTTCTTTTTGCTCGGCAGCATCAAAGACCTTATCATTATAAGTAATATAAAAATAAAATCAGCTCTGTAGACCCAATGGTTTGCACACCACTGCTACTTTAAGAAAAACGCGCCAATGAAGTATACAACCCTCAATACACAGAGCCTGTGCAACCTTTCCGGGTGGCTATACTTCTTAATCGGTAGAGTATTGTCCAAGCAACATACGAGTATAAACTAAACGCCTTGCTCCAATTGACATAACAATGGTCTGTCTTGCGCAGGGCGACTCGGCTCACTTACGTGTGTCTTTAGAAACTTCCGTGTCTGTGGGTCTCTGAAATTCACAGACACGCCACTAAGCCCTATATCGATAGTTTTTTGAACGCGCTACAATTTTTATTCGGGTTATTTTCTAGTATGACGTAGCGTTCTTGCGCAATCGGCCAAGGAAGCCAAAATTTTCTTCAAAAAAACACAATGTGCTAAATTCAAGAGGAAAATGTATACATTATATATAACCAAACATTTTTTTTGCACCGCAGCATCAAAGACCTTTCCATTGTTATTATTATCAGAAAAATTGAACTTTGAAGATCCAATGGTTTGCGCACCACGGCGACTTTAAGAAAATTGCGCCAATGAGGTATACAACCCGCAATAACTTGTGCCTCCGGGGCATTTCCGGGTGGCTACATCTCTTAATCGGTAGGGTATCGTTCCAGTAACATTTGACCCAAACGGCTTGCTTGCATCACAAAATGCAGGGTGGAGGCAAAATTTCGCCCTTAACAACCGGACTATTGTTGTATTTTTTTATTAATAAACACTGTTTTCAAATAAATCGTATATTACGTATTCGTATTATTATTTTTTATTAATAATCTAGAGTGCGTGCTTACAGTAGTGTGGGGAGGGGGTATAGGGGGGTTGAAAATTTAATTGCTCTTGGGGCCTCAGAAGTGCTAAATCCACCACCACTGCGCCAGCGGTTCTTCAATTAATAAATTCTGTAATAATAAATTTATACAAGTACTAACATAAAAATTTTAATATAAAAATTCTGTACCTGTAGGGACTCTATTTTGACTCTGCACAGACTCGTAGAAGTACACTATTGAATACGATAAATGTTCGTATCTATTTGAATTTACCGCTTTACAGTAAAATAATCCACTGTTTATTTGGTACCAACACGGGTAATTTTAAGATCAGTTTAGGGTTATATCCAAAGATCCCAAATAAATACGGTCTAAATGTGCTGAATCGAAAACGAATAGTCTGTTTGATTTAATAATAATTTGATTTCATTGGAAACGAATGTTATGACAAATAGGATGTTCTATTCCAACATATATTTCTTTATAAATTTTGATTGTATAAACGTGCGTAGCACCAGAGATTCAAAAAAACTCGTTGCTGATGGATCAAACCTCGTACTTAGTCGGGACAAAAAAAAATATTGCTTTCCTTTTTGACTTTATGTCGTACTATTGGTAACCATTTTAAAAATTCTAATGAAGATTAAACAAAACATTCATGCATGTTGTCATTAACTTGCTTTTAATTATAATACTATAAAAGTACTTAAAAGTAAAAAAAAATCCCTCTTAAAATGTAAATGTCCGAAACAAACTACCACAAAATATCACGGTTCTATTTCTCCTGTTCCCGTATAAACTTTTTTGGCAGCAGTTGAAATAAAAAGCTACAACGAACTGACCTAAGTGTTTTATTATTCCGTGAGTTGAATTCAACGCAACACGGCCACTTTGCATTTAAACCGTGAAAGACAATGGACCTTGAACAGCCGTAGGATAACATAAAACGGTAATGTTCTGTACTCCACTGTGCCATCGTAGTGTGCTGTGCTATGCTAGGATTGTAGTCTAGGCACAACTGAAAGTGGACAATGTTATGCAAGGAAATTACAGACAAATTATAAACTAATTTTCTAAATTGCGTTTAGTAAATACAAGAAGAGTCATTCTGTGAGAGTATTTAAAGAATTAATTTTAACTGAGTTTAATTTTTAAAAACAAGATGTTACAGAAATGATCTTACCGCATTAGAATAGTTTTTGTAAATTATACAGAGTGAACACGATAATTCGTGACAAGTTTAATCTGGAGAACCGAGTTCGATCCCGACCGACGCCAAATGGCACAAAATTGACCCCTGTGGTACACTCTCCACGCCAGCAATGAGTGCCTGTAAGGTAACGTCTGGTAAATTCCCGCACGGTACAAACATGTCATCATCATTAATTCAATCCCAGATTTTAAACTCTACTTGAAATAACTAAAGAATTTTAACAGATTCTTGTGATTCTATTGGTTGCTATGCGCTGTAGTCAAGCACGGTTTACAGTAAGTGTAAGTGCTGTGCGATATTTGCTTTTGTATTGTCGTTTATTAAATTTTACCTGGCTATTTCACTGTATCATTCTCTTACGGTTTTGTGCTATTGGCATTTCTTTTTAAACATCAAAAATGTTTTGGTGTAAAACGGACTCCTAAACCACACCCCTATTAACTGTCAAAATTCTTTCGTTATTTCAAACAGAGTATAATAATAATAATAATAAT
Organism: Harpalus rubripes; assembly: GCA_963082715.1. Lineage (NCBI taxonomy): Eukaryota > Metazoa > Arthropoda > Insecta > Coleoptera > Carabidae > Harpalus > Harpalus rubripes. The sequence goes on from OY720451.1 coordinate 17,756,047, forward strand.
AATAATAATAATAATAATAATAATAATAAAAACAAAAGAAATTTCAAATCTGTCAAATATGTCAGAAACAACAAACAAAATGTTTTATATGTCATGGCACTCTGATAATTGCCTTAAATCGTGAAGTTTCTTTTGCTTCTAACTCGTACATAAATAGTATATTAAAGAACGTGTTTTATAAGACATGTTTTTTTCGCACGCGTCAGAATTTAGAAAACGAGCGTTAGCGAGTTTTCTAATTGACAAGTGCGAAAGAAAGTCTTATAAAATGAGTTCTTTATACTATTTTTTATATTTTGCGCCTTCTACAATAATATTTACTTACTCACTTTGTGATTATATTTGTAACCATTTGTACATTTTCATGTAAATAATCTTCCCTAAATAAAAATAATAACAATAATAATTTCGACATTATATTATTAAAATGAATTGTGAATTAACTAAAAATAAATTAGGTAAAAATGGGTTAAAGAAACGTCATCTAGTACCAACCGTCTAAAACAAAAAATTGCGTATTGAAATGAAAGTCATTACGATACGCAATTGCGTATCGTAATGACTTCATTATGAACGCAAAATATAAAAAAAACAATTTAACAACAAAATTAGTTCTCTTACATTACTAACACAGATATAGATATAAACGACGTCATTTTAACACAGGGTTAAGAGATATTCTCGGAATACCTAATCTGGTAATAGGAAATTATTTATTATTACCGTTGTAAGGATGAATTTTTTTATTCTGACCACTTTTCATTACACTTTCGTTCTAAAATTAATAGGTAAAGAAATATCGCCAAAAATGCGAACAATGAATTTTCTACGTTCCGAAAAAAAATAAATAAATACCCGGTCTGCTTCTCTAAATATTTTATGTAAAATAGCTTGAAACAAAATTTGTAGAGCATAAAATTTTGCACCCGAATCATTAAGCAAAATTTGTGTAAATTGTCACGGCAGAAATTAGTTATGAAAATATCGAAATTTAGTCTAAAAATAGCAGTAGCCATGGAATTTAACTAAAACTTAACAAATTTTTAACTAGGTATTTATCTGTTAAGTTCGGCTATTTTATTAGGCAATATTTATAATTTCTGTTCAAGTGAATAATTACGGCAAATATATGCTAGGGTAGAACGCACGATAATTATCTTAAATTTGATCAAATAAACATAGTTCATTAAATTAATAAAATTTCGGACTAGCAGTCAATATTACCGCCGACGTTTCGACTATACAATAGTCTTCTTCAGGGCTCTACAATATATATACAGAGTGAAATAGTACATGAGAACACAAATAAATTACAATATTCTAGAATCTAGATTACAAAAAACTATAACATGATACTTACAGAATGGTCCAGTTGAAGGAAAATGTACACATGTGGATAAGCTTATTGTAATATTGACTGCTAGTCCGAAACTTTATTAATTCCATCCCTAACACAATCGAACATCGATTTTCGAGTAGTTCATTAAATATTATCCTTATCATCCGCCCACTATATGTGAAACAATATTTTACCTTATTTGATTATTTTATTTGCGTGCTAACTATCTCAAACTATGCGAAAATGTCTCACCCTTTATTTGTAATCTGAGATACAGTCGCATGGCAAAATGAGGAAAATATTTTATATTAATTAAATTTTGAATTATGAATTCCACTTTATTACAGCGTGCCATACAAGAGTCTCAAATTACTGAAAATTATTACAGTACAAAACAAAATGAAAACTTGGAATTCTTTATGAAATCCTTCTAAGCAATAAAGCCTGCAGAACACAAAAATAAAATCAGATATCTGGAGCGTAATTACCTGAATTTAATTTCACTTTCATATCATTTCATTTGGGCTTCTTCAAAGCATTCCGAACTGCGGGAGACCCGAAGTAAAAATGAAGATGAATTTAATAAAATGAAAATGAATATTATCTTGCATTTCGCAGTTCGTAGTCGAAGAAAAAAAGAAGAGCTATGAACGAATTTTTAATTTATGTCATGCGGTGTTGTTTACCTACGGAGCGAAGCGAAGGGTGTACAATGCCCCAAGTGATATTTCGAAAAAATTAATTGCTCTTTGAAAGGTCGGGAGTAATAGTTATGATGTACTGACATTTGTATCACGTACAAGACATTAGCCTTTAGTAGAATGAGGATGGTATTTTAACCAGAGAAATTTAGTTATTGTATTTATCTAGATATGCACTTTATAAAAATTATTAAATGTTACATGTGGAATCTACAGGGTATTCATTTTAAATTGGTTATCATTGTTATATCGTGAACTACAAAAGTTTAGAGACTAATACTTTCCGTGGTAAATGGAAATGTTCCAGTATTTGTCCAACATTTAAGTCAGGTGACAGAAGTATGATAAGTAATTATCGTCCAATATCTCTCCTAAATTCTGTAGTCAAAATTTTTGAGTCCTTATCAGTGTTGCCAGTGGTATGGAAATTTCCCTAAATTTAGGGAAATTTCATATGTAGAGGGAAAAAGGGAATTTTTCTTATATTTAGGGAAATATTCAATAATTACTGTTTTTATTCAATTAATATTTAAAATCTTATCCTGTGAAATAATTTTTACAGCTAATTTATATTCCGCCACAATTATTTAAATGTGGAAATCACTTTTACATATTATCGGTATAAATTGGGTATCATGTGAACTGTGCTTATGCGTTTCTGGTATGTTATCGTTTATATCGTCCTTGTTTTGTTTGATATGAACCTTGATATGAACGTAGGTATTTTATTGGGCAAACAGTATTTTCTCAAATGTTATGTGTTCCGTAAACTCAAAACATAAAATTCTTAATTCATTAATTCCAAATTTGTGGAATTTATGCCTTTGGTATTTGAGTATACTTCATTTAAAGTCAGTAAAATATGATGTAGTATGCGATTATTAAAAAACTGGTGTGTTTAGCACTTAAACCGATGCTCATTTTTTTAAATGGCATAGGTACTGGATCTACTTTTACCATAACTTTAAATCGCCTAGTAAACGTATACTCGGCGACCAAAACGTAAAGTCAAAAATATTGGCAACAAAAAATTCATAATTTTATGCTCTAAAATTCTATGTATAGAAGAGCGTGTTAAAGTTTCACGGGACAGATATTTAAGAAAATCTTTCTTGTGTTAAACACCTACCTATATCAAGTTCGATTCTCGTGTTCATTTTAGGACAAATTTTGTTTTATTATTACAAAATATATATTTTTGGTGTAAATTTATTGTTATAAATTATAATTTTTTCCTTAAAAGAAACGTGTTTATTATCAACCAGTCTTATATTAATTTTTTTTCTTAATAGGGAATTTTTAGGGAAATTTCGATGTAATTTCTAGGGAAATATTTTTTTCCCACCTGGCAACACTGGTCCTTATTATTTCAGCAAATTCAACAGCAAACTATAAATGATATAAACCCTTACCAGCATGGTTTTGTTACCCACCAATTTAGTTAATTTCGTTCAATACATTTTTGAGGCATTTCATAACAAGAAACAAGTAGATGTTCTAGATACAGATTTTTGCATTCAATTTTATTACCAAAAATTAAAAATTCTTGGTTTCTCAAATAAATTATATCTCCTAATTGAACCATATTTAAATAACAGAATACATTGTGTAAATTGTAAAGGTTTCACTTCATATAATTTTACAACGTTTTCAGAAGTACCTCAAGGGTCAGTACTAGGCCCTTTATTTTTTATATTATTTATAAACGACATAACATCTGTTATAAAAAAAATTTAAATGTCTTATGTATGCTGATGACTTTAAATTATTCAGTATTGTTTCTGACACAAATGATTGCTGTCTGCTTTAGAAGGTTCTAAATTCTATATTGAATTGGTCAATCCAAAATCATTTATTTTTTAACTTAAGAAAATGTAATGTATCAGCTTCACTAGAAAACATATTTCAATTATTTGATGAATGGTGTAAATATAAATCGTGTAATAATAATTAAAGAGCTTGGAATAAATCTCGATCCAAAATTATATTTTGTAAATCATATTGTAATATTAGTCAGCTCATGTTTAAGATTAGGATATATATATTGCGATCAACTACTGATTTCAAAAATATAACATGCTACAATGTATTTTTAAATCACTAATTATGAGCAAATTAGATTATGGCTCTATTATTTGGTCTCTGTCTCAAGCATACTTGGTCAATATTATTGAAAAGATTCTAATTAAATTTTACAAAGTAGTACATTATAGAATATTCGGTGAAAGATATGGTGGTTCGTCTGCCGTACTTAAATTATTCAACCGTGATACCCTTGCAAACAGACGAACAAAATATCAAATATTATTTGTTTATAAAATAATTAATATTATCATCAATGGCATTGATTTAGTCAATGCTCTGAAATTTTAGGTAAACAATTGTAATACTCGTTGCAACCATATTATTGTCTATAATTTTTCGCGCGCAAATTACTATTATAATTCTTTAATTAATACTGTCGTAAATGTAATAATGTTAGTTCAGATATTGATTTTTTTATTACTTAATGTATTTAAAAATAACCTGAATTGTATAACTTAAATTTCTAATTCATGTATCTAGTATTGTTTTATTTGTAATATTATTCTGTAATGGGATTTCATCGTGTTGAATAATAAAGATTATTATTATTAAAATCGGCAGTGGTTCTCAATATAAAGTATGAGTATTATATTATTTTATTATTCCTCCATAAATTTCCTCCTCTGAAGTTTTTTTTTTAAGTTTAAAAATAATTAAAATACATAAAATGCCCAATTAAAAATAAATATAAGTATTATAAATATGTTCATACTTTATCCCAGTAAGCTTATGACCCTCAAAACCTAAATACTACACCCATTTTCTACAAAATTATCAATTTTTATATGCTAACATATCTCAAAGCGCTGACTCTAAATTTTCAAATGTATATATATATATATATATATATATATATATATATATATATATATATATATATATATATATATATATAGGCTGTCCCAGGACAAGCTACAAAGACTGTTAAATGGGCAAACAATTTTTGTTTTACAAGACAAATTTTGAGAAAAGAAAAATTATTTTTTTGTCCCAATGGTTCTCAAACTACGGGACCTAACTTTTTAATTTTAAATGAGAATATATATTTCTTATTTGTTCATTCGTTAGAGACTTTAATTCTAAATTCAGTGATGTAATATTTTTATCCCCTTGCATAACGATATTTTTGAGAAAAATGCATGTATAGTTTCTATATTAATTTGATTAAAATATAGCTATAATAAGAGTGTCATGAATGGAAAAAACGAATACCTGTTCATTTACAATTAGAATGCTATGAAAGAATCAGTCAATTAGAAGAACAAAACATTCACTTCTTTCGGTCAGGGCACTGTAATTCTATGTAATAAAAATAACATTTGTTCATTTTTTTCATTCGTGGCACTCTTATTATACCCATATTTTAATCAAACTAATATAAAATTTTACATGCATTTTTCTCAAAAATCGTTATGTAAGGACTAAATTCAGAATAAAATTCTCTAACGAATGAGCAAATAAAAAATATATGTTCGCATTTAAAATAAAAAATTACCTCCCGTATTTTGAGAACCACTGGTCGAAAAACATATTTTTTTCTCTTTATATTTGTCTTGTAAAATATAAATTGTTTGCCCATTTCATATATATATATATATATATATATATATATATATATATATATATATATATATATATATATATATATATATATACATAGTATAATTAATAATATGTCATTTAATATCTAAATTACATTCAAAACTAAATTTTCAATTGAAATACTTAAAAACTTACAAAACTTTCTCTTTATATTTGTCTTGTAAAATAGAAATTGTTTGCCCATTTCATATATATATATATATATATATATATATATATATATATATATATATATATATACATAGTATAATTAATAATATGTCATTTAATATCTAAATTACATTCAAAACTAAATTTTCAATTGAAATACTTAAAAACTTACAAAAAAATATGTTGTAATGAAATAATAATCAATTTATAAAATAACGTCACGCTGATCTTTAAAAGTGATTTGCATATTCAAATACTCATTTATAATGTAAAAAGGATATAACAAAAAAATGATTTATATTCATGGTAAAAGAAAGTGAATTTATATTAACACGTACACTTACACTTTCAATTTTATTTGTATAGCGTACCTATTCATCGCTTTATTACACGACTAAAGAATTCTTTTCTTCTACATTCTCACGTTACTTGAATAATATGTTACAATTTTATGTAAAAGTAAAATGATTATTATATTAATAAAATGTTTCTAAGTTGTTGAACTCTAATTTACATATGTTTCGTAGGTTTAATACGCAGATATTAATGATAAAACTGTTTCATTAGTTAATAATTAATAAAAATAAAAAAGTATTGTATCGATACGTGTGGATATTATTGATAACATTCTCTTTTGGTGGATATATGTAAATCTACCAGGATCATTATGAGTTAGAAATGAAATTAATATTATTTATTTGTCCCACTTACATATACACTGATTGAGGTTGAATGCCAAAGAGATAGTTTCTATCATATAAATCTCTAATAAAAGAAAGATATGAATATTAATTTATTACACTTTATTATAAATAAATAATTAGCTATGTCAACACGCTCTTTAGTCATTTTGAATTCATATTAGTAAATGAGCTTTTTCGAATCAATTTATTATTCATGCCTTTAGTAGAAGAATTATAGAAAGTATCTGCCAAATTACCAATTTATAACGAGAAATTAGAAAAAAATAAAAGGTAGGTAGATATTCTATTTTATATAGGGTGTTAATTAAAAAGCGAACCATAGGCGTTTAACATGGGAAATCAGTTTTTCCTTGCGCAAAACTTCCCAATTATTATTTGAAAAAAATGTTTCAAATAAAAGTTGTAAACAATTAAATTCTACAATTAAATCACTAAACAGAATTAATGTTACTCTTTTGGTTACCTGTAAAATTGAATTTGAACTTGTACAAATATTGTTCATTTGTCGCGATAGCCATGGAATAGAAAGAAAATTACATAGAAATGCGTATTGTTTGATCTGTCAGGAATTTAATTTCATAGGTTACAAAATGTCAAAATAATATTTATTTAAGGGTTAACTCAGTGGTTAAATTCTAAGAACTGGTTAAAAAATTTAACCGATCAAGTATGTTGATATATAACAAAAAATTGATTTTTTGTTGTCAAATCATTATCTATTGGATAATTTTTTTAACCAGTCGTTAAAAATTAACCACTAACTTACAGAATAGGCCCGTAAATTTGTTTAGCGATTAGGTGCAGAGTTGAACTATTACTGTAACTTTTATTTGAAAATTAAATATCTGACAGTTCAAACGACACACATTTCTTTGTAACTTTGTTTCTATTCCATGGCAACCGCTACAAATGAGCAATATTTATACAATTTCAAATTCTATTTTACAGGTTACCAAACGTGCAAAATTAAATCTATTCGGTGATTTGATTAATGAATTATATGCATAATTTAAATCTATACAACATTTGTTTCAGGCATTTTTGTCTAAACTTATTTGATAACTTTTGCGCTAGAAAAAATTGATTTTCCATATAAAACATTATCATCCTGTATATGTACATATTCATTAATTTTGGGGATAATGCTTTGTACTTCTGACAAATGTTTATCAGTTTTATGAAAATGGGGAAATATAAATATATACAAAATTTAAGTCAGTTATTATAATGTTCCACCTCTTAGTAGGCCGTGATTTTTTGACATAAATTTTATTATGACATTTTAACTTCATCTTATGTTAATTCAACAAAAAACAAATCAAAAAATATTGCAGCGTTTTAAAGATACAGTTTATAGCAGTGAACACCTCTGTGAAAAATCCTGAAATTTAAAACGACCATTATCATGAAAACATTAGTAACAAGCAGATGGTCGTAATTTTTTGGTATTAGTTATTTTTGTAACAAGTACGAAAAATTAGTGATTCTGAAACGAATGGAATCACGACTGGTTAAAAAAATTATCCAATAGATAATGATTTGACAACAAAAAATCAATTTTTTGTTATATATCAACATACTTGATCGGTTAAATTTTTTAACCAGTTCTTAGAATTTAACCACTGAGTTAACCCTTAAATAAATATTATTTTGACATTTTGTAACCTATGAAATTAAATTCCTGACAGTTCAAACAATACGCATTTCTATGTAATTTTCTTTCTATTCCATGGCCAAACGCGGTACAAACAATATTTTTTCACAAAAATATGAAAATTTACTAAATACTTATATATTCTAAATTTTTTGTATCATACTACTAAATTAATAATTGGAGTCTAAGGTTAAATTTAACTAAAACTATTATAATTACCCCTTAACCTTAAAATTAATTTTAATAAAAACTAGATACGTATTTCGAGAACTAAGTTCTCATCATCAGTAATACAACAAGTGAAAAGTTAAACAGAGTAGTCAAGATTACTCAACATGTCAACCATGCCAGAGGTCCTAACAACTCTGAAAAACAAGGGAGAGAACTGGGATTATATAGGGATGGGAGTCACAGGTGAATGATTACCTATAAACTAAGATAATTTTCGTCCAATAATGAGTCATTAAATATTAAATCGTCCAATAAAATTTAACTTTGTAATAAATTGAAAAGTTTTGAGTTTGGTACGGGGCCGAGATCTGCGTTCATCAAATTATTTTTATATTTATTTATTATTAAACTCTCGTATGCATCTAAATATCTATCATTATTAATATGTTTTAAAAGTTTAATATTAGAATTGTTAACTTTGTGATTATTAATGAACATATGTTGAGCTACGCTAGATTTTTCTGGATTACCGCTTTTTAGATGATAAAAATGTTCTTTAAACCGAGTCTCAATTTGTCTTTTAGTTTGACCGATGTAAACTTTATTACAATCATTACAACTAATTTTATAAATACCGGATTTTTTGTTAGTATCTATTTTATCTTTAGGATTACCTAATAACGATTTAATGGTATTATTTGATTTGTAAGTTACTGTTAAATTATGAATTTTAAAAATTTTGTTTAAACTTTTGGAAGCTTTATCGTACGGTAGTGTTATGTATTTATTATTATTTTTATTATTAGATGGCGTTAGCGTTGTAAAATTAGAAATGGATTGGCGATTTTTAAATTTATGAACTAATTTATCGATAGTTTTAACCGGGAAGCCGTTATACTTAGCTATTTCTTTAATATAGTTTAGTTCAGTTTTAAATCGTTTTTTCTTTGTTCTTGTTTCTAATAACCAGTACGTCCAAAAAAGGTAACTGTTCATTGGTTTCTTTTTCGATTGTAAATTTAATTGATGGGAAAACTGAATTTAAACTGTCCAGAAACTTTTTCAAATCGCATTTATTGGTATTAACTATGGCAAAAATATCATCTACATATCTAATCCAAACTCTAGGAAAATAATTGTTGTTTTTCTTAAACTCAATTTCAAAATTACTCATAAATAAATTAGCTAAAAATGGTGATAAACTATTTCCCATAACTGTGCCTTCATTTTGGTGGTAATATTTATTATTTACTTGAAAGTAATTTTGCTTCATACAAAGTTCAGTAAGTTTTAAATACTCATTAATTTTTGAATCCTCTAAGTCGTTATTTTCTAAAAATGTTTTCAAATATTCTAAAGTTTCCGGGATAGGTACACTTGGAAATAAAGAACTGACGTCAAAAGAAACCATTATTTCGTTTTTATCTAATGTAATGTCTTTAACTTTATCGATAAATTGTAATGAATTTTGTACGGAAAATGTTTGAGGTTGATTTGGAAAACTACTAAATTCATTGTTTTTCAGAGTTGTTAGGACCTCTGGCATGGTTGACATGTTGAGTAATCTTGACTACTCTGTTTAACTTTTCACTTGTTGTATTACTGATGATGAGAACTTAGTTCTCGAAATACGTATCTAGTTTTTATTAAAATTAATTTTAAGGTTAAGGGGTAATTATAATAGTTTTAGTGATCATACTACTAGACGACTAGAAATGGTACTCGTGTCTTTAAGCGATCATGGCAATTGAAAAATCTTAAGTCCATTGTTCTCATGGAAACAAAAGTTTTAATTTTATTGGCTATTTTCCGTATTCATTTTTAATTTGAGAACACTTATTTTCAATGCAATTATAAATAATTTTTATTTCAAAAGCATTTACGTATTCAATGTGAACACTAGAATCCGTGACATAGACGTTTAACATGGGAAAACAGTTTTTCCCAAATAAACATTGTATAGTGCTTTATGGATAATGATTTGGACTTAGAGAATAAAAATCAGAATTATTGGAAGCTAAAATTTTTTAATTTGCGCTTTTGGTGCTCAAGTAAATTTAATTTAAAGACGTGTTAAAAATGAAAGCATTTCAAAAAATCTGATGTGGCTAGCACATTACCTTCCGTCAGTTTTATGTATTTTGTATAAATGTCATACAGAAAGTTTCTTGCAAAAGATTATATTTCTTGTACATTACCGGTGTGTGTATTTTATACAAATTCCATACAGAAAGTTTCTAGCAAAATATCCTACCTATATTTCCAGTAAAATTATAACACATAGAGGACCCTATTCTGTAACACGGTGGTTAATTTTTAACCACTGGTTAAAATTTTTATCCAATAGATATTGATTTAACTAAAAATCCCTCTTTTTGTTATATGTCAACATACTTGATTGGTTAAAAAATTAACCACTGTGTTACAGAATAGGCCCCACATACTGTCAACGGCACTTAACACTGACACCTTTCAATGATGATATTTAATTTCTTTATAAATTTTTAACTCTATATCCATTTAATATGAAATATAAAATGCATTCAAATCGTACAGAGAATAAAATATTCTTTAATATTTATAATAACATTAAATGTGAAAAAATGATATGTAACATCGTTTTTCAAGAAAAACTGTTAACATCTTCAAATGAGGGTACCTCCGGTTGACCAATTATAACCAAAATCTAATCAGCTCTTCACATGGATGTAACGAAGAAGAATACAAAAGAATTATAATTTTTGGAATTGTAGTATTAGAGTTATCGTCTTAGAAAATTTTATCACACACAGACACACACACACACACACACGCACGCACGCACGCACGCACGCACGCACGCACGCACGCACGCACGCACGAACGCACGCACGCACGCACGCACACACACACACACGCACGCACGCACGCACGCACGCACGCACACACACACACACACACACACACACACACACACACACACACACACACACAGAGAGAGAGAGAGAGAGAGAGAGAGAGAGAGAGAGAGAGAGAGAGACACAGGCACACAGGCACACAGACACACAGACACACAGATACACAGACACACAGACACACAGATACACCCACACACAGACACACTCACACACAGACACACTCACACACAGACACGGACACACCCACACACAGACACACAGTCACCCCCCTCCCACACACACACACACACACACGCACGCACGCACGCACGCACGCACGCACGCACCCACCCACGCACGCACGCACGCACGCACGCACGCACGCACGCACGCACGCACGCACACACACACACACACACACACACACACACACACACACACACACACACACACACACACACACACACACACACACACACACACACACACACACACACACACACACACACACACACACACACATGCAGACGTTATCGTAAAATAGTAAAATCGTATTCTAGGGACCCTAAAACGTGCTTATTCATCAAAAACTCACCACCGAATTTTTTGACCTAGACAATACCTTCCTTACCTAAAGGTGACGGAAGGTAAAAATGAACGTCATGTAAACTCTCAAACCAAGTAACATAGGTATCTGAGAGTTTGTCAACGCTCATTTCTTGAAATAACGCCTGCTCTGTTTTTACCCACGTCTTTAAATTAAATTTACTCGGGCATCAAAGGCGTAAATATAAATATTTTGACACCCAAAAATTCAGAATTTTGTACTCGACATCTCTATTTAAATCTTTACACGACGTTTTTCGGGAGAGATAATATTTGGGTAAAACTTTTTTCTTATGTTAAACGCCTATGTCATGGTTTCTACTGTTTACCCGGTACGTATTGAAATTTTGGTTAAATTTAGAAAAAATTAGCTGAACTACATATTTTTCCAAATCTTTGTTTTAAATTTTATGTAGTCCATACTATTAAATACCTATCACAAATTTTATTCTACTCCAGTCGTTAAGTTGGTTTATACAATCAATAAAATATTATGAGTATTTCACAATAATAACATCGTTCAAATTCAATATTTTACAATTCTTTCCAACCAGAGATCTCAATAACCACCAATCGCAGCTCTCACCCATGAACATAAAATCCCTATAAAAAGACCAATAAAACCCTTTACAACGACTATTTAATTTAAATCCACTCACAGAAATGATCTACTGAAAGTTTATTTTAATGTTGCGCAGCAGTAAATATGAAAGGTAGCAGACTAGTAGCCCTATTACGATTGAATCTTCTCTTCGCTGCGATGGCTTTAATGCCATCAAGCTGCAATCTCCGTTCAATATTTGCTTGCTGCGACATCAAACCAAAGCAGAAAGAAAATAAAATACTGCAAATCCGGATATGTTATTGGTCATACAGGATTGAAAATGGGAGAAAAATATGTTTGTATGAACACCTAGCAAATTATGAATATATCAGCGATGTAAATAGGTTTTTTACGAGTATTTTGTCGCAGGCAAATAGTTATTTTAGTAAAATTGATTTTATCTACAACTACAATAAACATTTTATGGAAATTTTTGCCTCTCAGCACCGTAGGGTAGAGAAGTATAATAGAAATAAATCTAAAAATTGCATAAAGAAATTTTAATGAAAAATCACGTTTTAACCCTTTTCATCTCTGGTTAAACTGTCTGCTAACTTAACTATCAGTTAAAACGAAAAGTTAACCAGACATGAAAATACCGGGCCTTAGTATCCTACGATTCTCGCGAGAGTCTCGCAATACAAAGTATTTGTAACTTTATTGCTTTGATTCATAAATTCAATGAAAAATGCACCGTACAAGGAATGGAGTCAACGCTCATTCATGCATAGAACACGTAAATGTGAAAATTATATGAATTCACTATATTTTTTGAGTCTATCTAGAGTCGATTCGATTAGTATCGTTCCCAGAGCGAGGAAATGCAAAAAATAAAGACAAAATCGGTATCCCCTAATTCGCCCCGGTTAATAAAACTATTGTCGCCCCTGAAAAGTAAAGGATGTTATATTAAGCGTCGATGGGAGTCAACAGGGAGAGAAGCGGAGTGAATCTTACTTAAATATTGGCATATAGTCAATGAAAAAGTGTAGATACATTTAGTTACAGAAAATATTTTTTTAGTGTTTAATTCGTTTTACTAATGACAGAATGTGTTAACAGATGTTCGTATTGAAATAGTTTAGAGATCACAATTTGATGATAAATTGGATATTTTAGAGGTAAATTAAATTATTTACTAACTTATCACATTTTCTGGTGACCGTTAATTAATAAACAGTATGCTCGTATTGAAATAATTTGGTGATCAGAATTTAGTGTTTCGTCTCTTTATTATAGTTATACGAGTGCAAATACATAGAAGACGGTGCTATTGGTGCGAATTTGTCTCTTGTAGTTAAACAGTAACATAAATACGTAGTGCGCAAGCGCTTATATTTATAGCGAGACTCTCGCGAGACTCTCGTGCGAGAACGAGATTAGACCCAAAAAAATGTGCGAGAACGAGAGCGAGATCGAGATTACAGATCCGAAAACGAGACGAGATCGATATTTTATACTTCTCGTCTCGTCTCGCCTCGCGTGCATCACTAGCGCGAGCTGAAGTTTGGTTTCGCAAGTGGCGGAAATACTATTCCATACGAGTTTTAGACTATACATTCTGTAAATTATTAACAAATTATATATTTTGCTCATCATCACGTGACATTTTGCTAAAATTATACACTATTATTGGTAAGCTTCAAAACGCGTAAAACAAGGCGTATAATTATTGTAATCATATCTTTCATAATTTGATAGTTAAATAGGTGAATTGAAAAACTAGTGTGCTTTGATATTCTGTCACAGTGTTACGGAATGTGCTCATTCTATAACAGTTTTCAGTTACAGAATGTATGAATTCCATAGAAGTGTTAGAGAAAATATTTTATATATTTTCTTTTATTTGTTTAATTAGTAATTAAAATAAGAAAACCAGTAAAAAATAAAGTACATACAATAAATTACATACATGAAAAGATTTTTATAAAATATAGTACTTAGAAAATTATTAAAAATACTTACAATTCTCTTCGGAATTTGAATTTGGATTCAGTTCATTTAAAATATGGACAGTGAGCCTCAAAGTACGTACCTGAAAATAAGAAAAAAAGATGTTAATCCGAAAATATTAAACTACCTGTTATTACAAATATTAAACATTAGATTCTCTGTTACATTTACATTCTTTGTAATAAAACACTGAGGGTTTGAGATATCTAGTTTTATTTATTTTGGTAAAAAAATGGAAGTTTCGTTCGGTCATTAGTACATCATGAGCCAAATAGCCAAATTATGAGCAGTTTGATTCTTCAATTACAAAATATAATGAACGTGCAAATAATTATTATAAAAATATATTTATTTAATTCCAAAATACTCTAGAAAGAAACGAATAACAAGAAAAATGTCAAACTAGAAGATGCATTTACTTTTAGATGTGTCAGTTACACACATTTTTTACTCTTTCTAGTAAAAACGAAACTGTGTCATTGAACAATTTGTTGACAGGATAAACTGTATTTAATCAACATTATTAAAAGTTCAAAATTCGTGTTCAATTTCAGTCGTTTGAAACTTCAGGTATCTAAAATTGCATACCATAATAAAATAATAACTGGTAAGTTACAAACTATCAGCATCTAGGTGAAGCATTACATTGTCATCGTCTTCAGTTCCCAGCATCATTAGAATATCGTTAAAGCCTATCAATAACTTGTTACGTTGCTCCAACTTCGGCTAAGTGTTGTAACGCAAATGTAATCTTCTAACTTGTTCCTTCTAATTAACATTTAAACGCAGGGAAATTTGTTGCTGCATCTAATTAGCAAACACTTTTTCATTTTCCGACATCGAATGAATAATGTAAAAGTATCACAATTTAAGAAATTCGATACTTACTTTTTGTAAGTATCGGTTCAAGAGAGGATGTTTTTATTAAAACTTCATTATTTTGTTCTTGTTTATAATTCCTTAGCCTACTCTTGTCTTAGGGAAGGACAAACCTGTTCTTACATTTTATTGTTCGTTCAGAGTTAGATTACACACCAATTAGTTAACTTCAAGTGAAAATATTTTGATTTATACAAGCTGAGAAATTTATATAACATTTTAAGTTTTCTGAATTTTAATTTGAAGAAAAATTAAGGATACAATTAATTAAAAGTAAATGATACAGAATCATTGAATAAATACCATCTGCAGGAATATTAGTAACCTCCATCTCAGTAATACAATTATCACGCCAAAATTAATGCCTATTTACGATTTTGTGAAATCTGTAAATTCAGTAATATTTAAAAGCTAATTAACACGTTTTTAAAGTTCACTTTTTTTAGGCGTTTAATTCCAGAATGCACATAACATAAAATAAAAATTATACTCGTATACTAGCTATAGACAGGGTCAACCAGGTCAACTAACTACTCCATTTTTACCTTCCGTCATGTTTCGATAAGGAAGGTATCGTCTTTGGACAAAAATTCGGTGGTGCGTTTTTGATGAATAAGCACGTTTTAGGGTCCCTAGAATACGATTTTACTATTTTTACGATGATGTCTGTATGTATGTATGTGTGTGTGTGTGTGTGTGTGTGTGTGTGTGTGTGTGTGTGTGTGTGTATGTGTGTGTATATGTATATATATATGTGTGTGTGTGTGTGTGTGTGCGACAAAATTTTCTAATGCGATAACTCTATAATACTACAATTCCAAAAATTATAATTGGTCAACAGGAAGTACTGTCATTTGAAGATTTTAACAGTTTTCTTGAAAAAAACGATGTTAAGTATCATTTTTTCACATGTAATGTTATTATAAATATTAAAGAATATTTTATTCTCTATATGATGTGAATGCATTTTATACTTCATATTAAATGGATATAGAGTTAAAAAAGTATAAAGAAAATAAATATTATATATTAGCCAGCTATACTATAACTCTGGAAACAGCTGCTATATTACGAAAATTCTGATTGAAAGGTGTCATTGTCAAGTGCAGTTGACAGTATGTTTGTGTTATAATTTTGCTGGAAATATAGGAACTCTTGCTTTCTGTATGGAATTTGTATCAAATACATACAACTTCCTTAACGTAAATGTACAAGAAATAGAATCTTTTGCAAGGAACTTTCTGTATGACATTTATACAAAATACATAGAACTGACCGAAGGTAATGTGCTGGTTACATCAGATTTTTTAATTAACTTTTTAACTCCCACGTATCATATATTATTAGTGTGGCCGAATCAGCCCCATCCAACCCCAAATTCAAATACTAGCTGTCAGTGCCAAGGCCCCTGCTTTCAAATTTCACACTGTCAAAGTGCCTTAGTAACCTGCTGCTCCAGCATCACGAGATGAGTACAAGTACGAAAAAGATTATGCTTTCAGCAGAAGAATAAATTAGTATATTATGTAACGAGTGTATTAATAATCATTATACATGAGTTGCATCCACTATTTTTTCTATTATTCATAATAATGTAAAAAAATAAACTTTAAACCAATAAATTGGTTATAAAATTCATCTGTATCAGTTGCATACACTATTTTTTCTACGACTATTTATAATAATTTAAAAAATAAATTGGTTATAAAATTCGGCGGTATCATAATGACAATTTGTATCGAAATGAAAAGAAAATCTGTATTTTAATGTATCTTACAAGTACAGATGACACATACATAACAAGTATATTAAAGCATAGGAGTAGAAATATATATATATATATATATATATATATATATATATATATATATATATATATATATATATATATATATATATATAATCACGGCATATTATCCATTGTTCGGTGTGCCAATCTGCTTGGTACACTGATATCGATAATGATAATGACATTCGTAATATGCTGGTATTTAAAAAATATTAAATTATATCTAAGGCGACAATGCGAGTATATGCGGTAAGGGACATAAAAGTCGCGTTCTTTTTATCACATTTTACATGAGATCTTAGTTCGTCTCAGCTCACCTCAGTTGCCTCAGTAATTTCGACCGTTCTTTTTATCCTAACGGAGGTGAGATAAAGTGAAACCGAAGTAAGAAGATTTCCTCCCCCATTCCCGATTCCTAGTCACCTCTGGAGGTTGTGCTTGTTGAGTTTTTAATCTTAGATGAATGGTGGGGATGAATGTTTTGCTGTCACGGGCTGTCACGTACAATTAGTTTGGTTATTGTAAAGATTATTTGTTTATTCCTTTAATAAATATTATTAATATTATTTGAAGAATAAATAAATATGCAGACAATTCTGTGGAAAATAATATAGCAAAGGGATGTAAATTTCATAGAAATGAAAATTATGTGGAAGTTATAACCGTACAATTTAAACAACATTTTAGAACGTGTCGCACTACATGTTATTATGTAATCAACAGAATAACAGAAGCCCAAATAATGCCCAATCATAATTTTGGGCGATCCAAAATAATACCTGAAAATACGAGTATCATGGATGACCGTTGAAAAGCTACTGTCAAACTCAAATTGTACACACGTGGTACACAGGTACACACACAGAAGGCATCCAGAGATATTAGCTGTTCAAGTTACCAACAAAATTTGTCTTTTGTCGTTCTTTTTACTTCATAAAAATCTCATTGATCTCAACTCAATTCATGTCAAACTCATCTCATTTTGAGATGAGATGAGATGAGGAAAATGATAAAAAGAACGCGACTAATGTCCTTTAGCGACGCTAAATTAAGTAAGATCTGAACTTTACCTATCTTCCTTCAGCCCGTACAAATCTCTTAATGTCCTATCCAATTTATCGCATGTGCAGTCTTTGTAATAATATTGTTTTGTGAAACAGGACGCGAAATAAGCATTTCGCAGCCGCAATACAGGCCGCGAAATTAAATTTCGTGACCGTTGTCATGGTAGTGGCCGCGAAATTAGGTAAACAATCACTTTGACACTTGAGAATTGCATGGTTTTGTTTATCAAATGTTAATTCCATAGCCACCTTGAAAGCTAACTTTCTATTTACGATGAAACTGTTTAAAATTAATAAAATTTGTAATTACATATTTTTTATGGTTGCACAAAAAATATTGTGTACAGCTTGTCCGCGAAATTCTTTAGCGCCCTCCAAATTGGCTTGCCTCGGCCGCAAGCGGCCTCGGCGACAATTTTTCTCTCAGTACGCTAAAGAGTGATTTCGCGGCAACAAATAACTATTCTAGTGTAGATGTCTTTCTTCTTGACTTTAAGAGCTTCTGTAACGAAATCCATAATCTTTGTAATTAATAATATTGTAACAGTAATTATGTCTTGTTGAATTGTATTTTTGCTTTTCGTTACCCTTTAATTGGACTTGTCTGTTGGGTAGTGTGTATTTTTAAATATATATATATATATATATATATATATATATATATATATATATATATATATATATATATATATATATATATATATATATATATATTACTTTTAATACTGTGTCCGAACTTTCAAACCATTGGTCTATTCTTATTCATTAAATACACCCACATAGCGTTAAGAGAAACGGAACCCCTGCGTAGTACTAGATATGAAGCGAAAATTCAAATAAATTGTTCCTGTACTAGAACTATTAATATTTAAAAAAAATTCAATTGTAGACTAACATACTTCTAATATGAACCTGCATTTAAAAAAATATTATTAAAATCTATTAGTATTTGACCTTGATTTTGTAGGAAAAACGAGAAATGCCGTTTTCCCCATAAAATTCAAGTCAAAGCTAATAGACTTCAATAAAACTTTTTTTAAATGCAGGTTCATATCAGATGTATGCCTAATGCAGAATTTTTTAAAATGTTAATAGTTCTAGTATAGGAACAATATATTTGAATTTAAAGTACGCAAGGATTCCATTCCTCTTAATTGGAAATATTATATATAAAATTTTTGGCAGAATTGGACTTGGTACATTAGGGTCCAATCGTATAGTAATCACTACATGTATAGTAAAACTACAAAAAAATCCCCGCAGTAAACTTTGTTCATATTTATATTCCAAATATTAATCTATATTTATCTGTCAAGCAAACGTGTAAAACTTCATAGCTATTTCTCAAAAATAACACCTTATTACTACTTTCTTATGCTAACATTGCTAACCTCAGAGTAAACAAGTAATCCTATTCACAACTATATTTACACTACGTGTTGCTGTTCTATGTAAGTACAAAGAATACAGATTACCATATGATCATATGAACCCAACACAAGGTTACTTTTGTCACACAATGCTCTACTTTTCTACATAATCCCAAACACTTAAATTCCTTTCAAACCAACCAGTTCAGATCTTAAACAATCGACTATCGACTGTGGAGTCAAGGCGTTGTCAACGAGATAAACAGATGAGAATCGCTGAAAGACGAGAGAGATAGAAGACAAAACAATGCTGTATAGGTGTGGTACACTTCGGAATAAAAAGATATTGAAACCAACCCATATTAAAATTAGAGTGGTTTAATGAAAATTTTAACCTATTAAAAGGGTAATGAAAGTAATTATTAGATATTGGATTTTTTTATCTGCAGTGGTATTTAAAATTATTTGATTTAAACTGAAAAGTATGTTAAAAACAAATATTACTGACTTCTAAGAAGCAAAATTTTCTCTTTAAATATTTGCACAATATTCGTATTCAATTCCACGTTTTCACGATGTAAAAGTAACGGTGAAAAGTAAAACTTCTTCCATTCCAATCGTTAAATCAATTTTGGCGTAAGTCCAAAGTACTTTAAAAAACTTATTTCATACATATTTTCTATTTCTATTATTATCTGTTTTATTTTCAATGTTTTATCGACATCGACGATATAAATTTTAAGTAAATAACTTAATAATGATAGTCATGCTTTCGATAATCATTCTCATTTCTGATTATACGATCTAATTTTTGACGTACATTGAGGGCCTGATTTAGACTTTTACGGGTCTAGGCAAAATATATTTTGCGCATCCTCATCGAAAACATTTTCATTATTGTAATAATAAAAGATTCCTTTTTCTAATCAAAATTCGTTTAAAATAACCGAGAGCTCTAATCAGTAAACAGAAATAATAATTTTTTCTATGATTAAACATTTTCATTATTGTAATCAATTTTATTGTCATTAGGTATTCTTTTGTTGTAATTAATTTTTGTTAAAGACTGAGGGAATCTATTTTGAAACACATATATTCATTAAAATTTTTACAACCTTATTACACTTGTAAATGTATGTACTACTCGTACTATCCGGATTGAATTAAAAACACAGTAACAATAATTATTATAATAATTTTTTTGTGTGATTAGTCATTTTAATTATTGTAATCAAATTTTCTTTATTGTACTCGTAATTACGAAATATTTCTTTCACATTACAATTAAAACATGTATACCTTTTGCGGATTCCGGCATTATGGGCATAAATAGTTTACGGCCCAGGCAAATCTCAACAAGGCTTATATTTTAAGCGACCCTTAAACAAAAAAGTTGTCAAGCCTTGCTTGTAGTAGCACTTCGACTGCATGCAATATTACATATTTTTATTTTAATGGTCATGAAAATTCCAAAATAATAATAATTTTTACAAAAATAATTTCAACTATTGATGTGCAAGTATTCATATTTATAGTTATACGAGGTCTGTTAGAAAAGTATCCGACTTTATTTTTTTGCGAAAACCTGATAGATTTGAATCAAGCGCGCTTGCATGAGCCGACGTTGAACCTTTGTGCGCGTGCGTGAATTTTTTCCCGCCTGTCAATAGCGTCTGTTGATGGCAACGGCAAGCAGCACTTGAGTGAGGTAGTGTGTAGTGCTCTCGTCGGTTTTTCATTGCAAGGAAAATGACGGAACGACTAGAGCAGCGTTATTGCATCAAATTTTGCCTGAAACTTGGCGAGAGCCAGGTGGAAACCATTCAGAAGGCTCCAGTACATTCCTCGCATTTGATTCGGATTTTTAAGACTCCTGTGGCTCAACAGGCGCCTTACTCTTCTGATATGGACCCCTGCGAAACTCAAGAGACCATTGAAAGGAAAAAGTAAGGCGATTTCAGACAAGAGAGAACATTATGGCTGCAACGAAAGCCGAGCTAAACACCATTCCGAAAGAGGCTTTCTCGGAATGCTTCCAACAATGGCGGAGCCACTGGGAGAAGGGTGTCCCAAGGAGACTACTTTGAAGGTGATTAGGTATCCAACGCTCCCGGTATGTCAGTTTTTTCCCCGACCAAAGGTCGGATACATTTTTGAAAAATGTCCGATCAAGGTCATCTACGAATTGTATGAATTAAAATTTTGTTCCGCCAAATTCAATAATGTCGTTTACTTAGTTTTTATGAGGGTACATAAGATACTACTATTATTTTATTATTATAAAAATTCATGTAACAGTATAAGCATTCTAAATCCAAAACTAAGTCAACTGGTAAGTTTATTAGCAAATGTAAAACTAAATCTGTGAAAAATAAGATACTGACTTAGTGTCAGTGGCACTCTGACACTGACAGAAAATAACGTTATTCGTACGGCTTTGAAACAAGGACTATATCTGAATTAATAAATAAACTTACGTTACAGCGAAAATATTGTCAACAACGAGCATCGTATGAAAATGGAATGTCCTAACTTAGTCGAAATAATAAGAATTTTTGAAAGACAAGACAAGTTATATCCACCCTTATCGCACATGCTTCTTGTGAGAGAGATAAATATATGACAAATTGTTGATCGGATATCATTCAAAATTTTTACTGTACTTAATTTGTGTTCCACAATTTGTGCTATGTACTACGCTGCCATCTTTCATTATTTTCCTATTTAGCCGAACCGTCCTCAGAGTCATATCAAATCGTTTCTGGCTTAAATGACATAATTTTTATCAAAAATGGTAAACAAGTTATAAAATAACTGAAGACACATTTTCTAAAAATAAATACTGTAACATGGGACGCCCGCCGTTGCCGCCACTGTAAGCGAGAGTCTATTTATAGCGGTGACGTAATCGCGCTAGTAGCCGGCCGATGTAAACAGACTGGTCGCGACGTGTTTAATTACAGCAGTATCGTGGTGAGCGTATGCAGTTGGTGTCGAGTAGGTACTCGGGAAGTTACTGGTATATTGGGATAGCTGTGGATGTGAATACTCGGTAGTGTTGACGAATATTGGGAAGCTATAGTGTGCAAGAACAGTAACGGCGAGTCGGAAAGTTACTGGTATACCGGGATAGCTGTTAAAGAGAATACTCGGTAGTGTTGAAGAGTATTGGGAAGCTAGGTATATGGGGACAGTAACGGCAAGTGGAAGCTAATACTCGGCATTGGTGTTGAAGAATTGTTACATACGGAAAGTCGGTGATACGGAGGCTGTGGAAGAGAGAGAGTTACATAAATAGACAGATAGTGAGGTGAAAGGTGTGACTTCTGTCCGAGTAGTTGAATATACAGACGCTGTTGAGTCAGTTGAGTATATAGACGCTGTGAAGGTCGGTAGGCGGACAGTTCAACATGATATAAGTATATAGTGATATAAATATAGTGATATAAATATCGCGTAAACAGTCTACAAGAATCTGCAACAGACCGGCAGTCTAAGATTGGAACGCGTAGTGAAATAAATAATATCGTGGAAATAAATAGTATTTAGTGTTAATTGGTTAAATAAATAGTGTTAGTGTTATATAGTTAATTATAGTTTTAATCTTAATTAGTTTTTAATAATTGTTTAATATAATTAATAGTAACTTTCTTTATAGTTTAATAAACACTTAATTTTAATTAATAATAATTGTCTTATATTTACACTTCACCCAAATAAATAAAAACGTTACAATACTCATTCGTTTCAAAATATTCACCAACACGAATCTAATTCCCAAACATCCTTTCTTTTTCTTTTCTTTCTTTTATCCTTCGTATAATTACCATTGTCCTGAACGCCAGGCAGTAAGGATTCGAGGCTATACCTATCAAGAGGCCGAGGACCAGGCGTTATCAACGACGAGAAAGAGAATCAGAAAACCCGAAGATAGAAAGAGAAATGTATGTAGGGTGGTCACTGACCGATAGGGTAAACGAAAAAGGGATTAATGAGATAGGGACGGTGATTGGATTAGACTGGGAATAAGATTTCGCAACGAAAATGAGAATGAGGAAATAGATTATCATTATATAGGAAAAAAATCTGATGTGGCCAACACCATACCCCCGCCATTTAATTTTTATTAATTCAAATATACATACTTACATAATTACTTATACTGAAAATTGTATTAAGTCCCATTCCATATAACTATGGTTCTATTTACTATTTTCTTTTTACAACGTTACTATTATTAATTTGAAATTAGTTCTTTGACAGTGACATTTATCAGTCAGTTACATACATTTGAAATATGAACTGTGTAACCAAGGAGTTGTGTTTGCTGTTTGTTTAAAGTGTAGGCTCCGGGATTTAAATTATAGAGTATGTTTATATCGACGTCCTTAATCGGATTTAAGTGGATTTAGGATTAGATATCGTAGTTAAGAAAACGATGTAAACGATCTGGATTGGATTTAGAATCAGATTCTAAATCGACTTTACCAACGAGATTTATTTATAAATCTGATTTACTTTCACGAGATAAACGGCGATTTAACAGAAATCCAATGGTAGGTACTGAAACAATGAAAAAAATAAGTAATAAGTTATATATATATATATATATATATATATATATATATATATATATATATATATATATATATATATATATATATATATATTTGTTTAGAAATCCGATTAAGGACTTCGATATAAACTTACTCATAGATAATTTTATAAATTTATCCATAGAATATATAGAAATAGTATTAATGCAAACCTTTAGAAGATTTAATAATCTTTAATTTTTATAATAACAGAAATCTCGAAAAAATAACATTTAAAGGTATTTTTCGGAAAAAAAAAACTATTTTGAGCTTCCAATAAAGTGCAATTTCCGGTTATCTGATTTACACCAATATCTAATGGTTTCTTTCCATATTACAATAATATATTGGCGAAAAAACTAAACTATAGATGGCAGGCCGGACGGTAGCAAGATGGCGGAGGAATAAGGAGAGTTCCCTCATTCCTTATTGCTGGCAATATGCATTTCAAAGTGCAAAGTATTTGATATGGAGAAAATTAACATAAAGTTAAGTGATATTTATGAATACATTGCTTCTGTACGTTCTATTAAGGAAGACGAAGCAGTTTTTAAGACTGGACATGTATTGCTTTGAGGAATAAAAGATTATGGACCAGGTACAATACTGGGATCTTGTTTAAAAACTAGTCATTTGAGTGAAGATCCTCATATGATTGAAATTTTATTAAATGAGAATATAAATTAGTGGGGAGAAAAATTTAGTTGTAGAGCAGGATTGAGAGGCAAATGCAAACATATTGTTGCAGTTTTGTTGCATATAAACAGGATAGTAAAAATCAAAACTATATTTATTGTTTTACAACAAAAGTTCATTATTATTATGCTATTAATTTATTTGTTTATGGGTTTGTGTATTACAGAGTAGCAGAAATAGAAAGTTAAATTGTACAGATTTGGAACAAAGTAAGGGGAAAACTTATTAAAAAGGATGATAAACAGTATAGTTTGGCTATTATTATTAGAAGAATCTTACCATGCTGTTTTAAAAAAGAAAAATATAGAACCGATTGGAGACGTCAAAACTATAAGGGAAAAAAATTTCAAGATCATATTTTGTCACTTGGGATATAGTGTAAACTTACACTTTTTGACTTATATTTGCTCCATTGTGGCACTGAGCAGTATCTATGGCATTTACTGATCATTATTTAAACCTGAAAATGTAATATACATTATATATCTAACTTTCTTTTACAACAAATATAAATTAAACCTGTTTAAAATTACATACGTTTCAATATACGTTATCAACGTTTCCTTATTCCTCTAGTTCACAAATCTGCCGCCTGACGTCACCCACTTTGAATT
Organism: Harpalus rubripes; assembly: GCA_963082715.1. Taxonomy (NCBI): domain Eukaryota; kingdom Metazoa; phylum Arthropoda; class Insecta; order Coleoptera; family Carabidae; genus Harpalus; species Harpalus rubripes. The sequence continues at coordinate 17,781,499 of OY720451.1, forward strand.
TTTTCGCCAATAAATACAAGGTTTCACAATTTTCTGAACGATAGTTAGAGTCAAGGATACACATATACTCATGCACACGCACACACCCACACACGCACATGCACACGCATCGTATTCTAAGGACTCTACGTGCTTAGTCATTAAAAACTCACCATCGAATTTTTTGGCCAAAAACAATACCTTCCGTACCTAAAGATATGACCGAAGATAAAAATTCTGATTGACAGATGTCAATGTCAAGTGCGATAGACATAGTACGTTTGTGTTATAATTTTACTGCAAATATAGAATCAATTCAAAGAATCTTTCTGTATGGAATTTGTATAAAATACATAGAACTAACGGAAGGTAATGTGCTGGCCACATCAGATTTTTTTATTTAAATTGCGAATTTGATCTACCTATTAATTTATCGCCCAAATGTCCAGCGTTCACTTGGCTATGGCCCAATAGACCATTGTCCTGTTGTCCGTTACCCAGCAGGTAGTGATGTGTCATTCATGAACGACTCACTTTTTTTAGCCATGAACGATCAGCTCTTTAGTTATTCGCACAGTACGGCACACCAGTTCGCATTATCTCTACGTTGGTTCTCGACTTTGTATACCATCGTTCACGAGCTATGCTCTTTAGATCGCCCATCGTTCTTTAAACAGCATACTACCATAGATGACTCACCGCTCAGTAAAAACACAGTAGCACAGCTGCACGAAATACAGCACGGAGCAGGGAATAGAGCTGAGCTAATGCTATACAGTCTACACTACGAGTCATTCAAACCATACGACACTCGCGCAAGTGAGTACAGCAGTCACAGCAGCACACATGAAGAGCGATTGTGCGTTTGAAAAGAGTCGTTCAAGTGAACGACTCACTTTAAGGAGCGGAAGGAAAATGAACTGACTCTTTAAAATTGAACGAACGAGCCATCACCACCAGCAGACCATGGTCAGTTCGACGACGCCTAGTCCTCTAATTTCGGTCTTATGATTAGTGACAGATATCAGTTACGACTCCATTTAAGGGGCATAGTCTTCATTGCAAAAGGGTTGGTATAATGTTTTTATAAACATAAAAAAGGTACGCGTTGACCCACATCTAAATCCTTTCAACCCCTAAATTCCTTTACAAACAAACCCTTTACCCACATATCCTTAGTGTCCTCTTCCTGTTAGAGTAAATAGCCATGAATTATGATCACCTGTAAATTTGACACGTGTAAACAGATGCCATACTGCAGATTAGCCGTGGCGCGATGTATATCTAGACACCCCTATACAGGCTGTCTCGCAACTACACCACAGGGAAGGGGTTGATCAATAACTTATCGCAATATGTGCAATGTATCGGGAACTAATGCGGCCAATTGTGGGATGTAATTACAGGGATAAGTTAATAATTGTTGTTTAGGGTAGTTAGTAACCTGAGATTGTTTATTATACGGAGATCGAGGGTGATGCCTGTTATTGGAAGATAGCGCCTGATTTAGGAGTAGGTAACACCTAACAAGAGCAATAACTATAACAAAATTGTTCTTATACACTATCGTAAAGTTGGATCACTTTATAAACGTTTCAGTATTGTGTCATATTGAAAAATATACCTTCGTTCTGTAATTAGTTATTAACAATTATAGTTATTGGAGTGTCTTTGATACAAGAACAAAAAGTATAAACACGTGTATATATATATATATATATATATATATATATATATATATATATATATACAGGGTGTTAATTAAAAAGCGGGCCATAGGCGTTTAACATGGAAAATCAGTTTTTCATTGCGCAAAACTTCCCATTTAATTTTAGACAAAAATGTTTCAAATAAAAGTTGTAGATCATAAAATTATACACCAGCGTCACTAAACAGATTTTATTTTGCGTGTTTAGTAACCTGTAAAATCCGAATTGAAATTCTATAAATATTGCTCATTTGTAGTGATAGCCATGGAATTTAAACAAAATTACAAAGAAATGCATATCATATGAACTGTCAGAAATTAGATTTTCAAATAAAAATTATTGATAATTATATTCTATCCTAAGTCCTTCGAACTATTTTGTTTTTATAATCTAAATCTAAATTATTGCTTAGATTTTATTTATTTTTATTTTGTAATTTGCAAAATCGAAATTCTGACAATTCAAACGATATGCATTTCTTTGTAATTTTGTTTAAATTTCATAGCTATCACTACGAATGAGTAATATTTATAAAATTTCAAATTGGATTTTACAGGTTACTAAACATGCAAAATAAAATCTATTTAGTGATGCTAGTGTAGAATTTAATTCTCTACAACATTTATTTGAAACATTTTTGTTTAAAATTAAATGGGAAGTTTTGCGCAAGGAAAAACTGATTTTCCATGTTAAACGCCTATGGCCCGCTTTTTAATTAACACCCTGTATATATATATATATATATATATATATATATATATATATATATATATATATATATATACAGGCTGTGCAACGAAACGCGGAAGATAGGAGTTTAACATGGGATTTTAGAGCAAAAGTACAATAATGAAAAGTTCTTTATAATTAGTTTTTACTTATAAAAAGTCCTCATTTAATGCAATAGAATATCTATAGCACTAGATATTTAGAAATAAAAGTATAACATTTTTGTCAACAAATTATCAATTAAGATCATAATATTTAAATATTTATTGCTGAATTATAACAATGTAGACACAATGATTATAACAATTACCAATCAATAACACTGAACTGTCAAAATATCAATTAAGAATAATATTTAAATATTTATTGCTGAATTACAACAAAATACACACTATGATTATAACAATTAGTAATCAATAACACTGAAGTGTCAGAATGAGATTTTGTTTTATTGTTTTTTATTTCCATTGCTATCTGATTTTTGACGAAAATGGCCTACCTTTTTTTCTAAATAACTAGTGCTACATACAGTCTATTACACTAAACGAGGACTTTATATAGGTAAAAATTTATTTTAAATAACTTTTCATTCTTGTACTTTTGCTCTAAAATGTACAGGAGAGCCAATTTCCGCACATTTTTAAAATTCTATGTTAAACTCCTATGTTCCGCGTTTCGTTGCATATATATATATATATATATATATATATATATATATATATATATATATATATATATATATATATATATATATATATATATATATATCAAATAAATGCAGGATATGTAACATCAGACCTTCAAGGCACGTGGTATAATTATATCATGTAAATCAGGCTCATACTAAATAAAATAAAAAAAGTAGGGACTCTTCCAAAATAATAGGTAATAAAAAATAATACGTATTTACTTTTCATGCATATAACTGGTGCTTAAAATTTGTATTATACTTGTTTAACCTTCTCACTATCATTTGGCGTCGGTAATACTTGAATATTTCGGTAATTTCTTCTTCCTACTAAGCGCATGGTTCACACTATGATGAAATATACTGGAATGTTAGAAATATCACTAATAACGTTTTTAATTTACTTAAACTCACAAAATATGCCATAAGAAATAAAAAAAGTGTACCCAAAATTCTGTCAAACTAGGCCATTTGGAAAAAAATTGACGTAAATAACACACAATAATTTTAAAAATATAGGTTAGCAATTAGTCATACCAATAATAGTCGACCTTTTGACACTGTAGGTAAATATTATTCAAGATTACACTGCATACTTCCAAATGTATTATTTTTATTTGATATTAAATGCCTATTACTTAAATATTTTTTTCGTAATACTTACAATTTCTCTTCCGAGGTATTTACATAGGATCGGATTAGTGATACAACTTGATGTATTCGATGTATACAAAAAGACTATGATTAAGTACAGTAGTGCTACATGCAAAACAAAAATTTTCCGTTTAAAATCAAAGCCACCTCATGGAAACAAAGGAATCCCACTTTACGGTATTCATAATTTGTAAGATACCCTGATTGTTATTCTAAGTACCCGATTAAGCTTGTGACTACTAGCCATCCGAGTATAGTTATCTGCTCAGTCAAGTTCTTAAAATAGCAATCCTTATCATCTTTTATAAATACTTTTCTTAGTTCTGTAGCTCACTGCAACAATAACCAATGTAAAAATAAGCCACAGATACCTAAATGTACAAAAACAATAAATAAATAAATAATAATGTTTGTACATAGGTATATACATATTTTACATAAAAAATTATGTACTTTTTACATAAAAAAATTATGTACATTTTAGGTATTATAATAATTTAATACTCGTATAATAAAACTAAAGCAAATATTTTGCGGACAAATTTCAGCTTGTAAAAATATTTCTTGACATTTTATATTTTTACGTCTATTAAATTATTTTTTTTTAGATTATGCAATATTATTTTTTATATTTTGCGTTCATAATGAAGTCATTTCAATACGCAATTTTTTGTTTTAGACGGTTGGTACTAGATGACGTTTCTTTAACCCATTTTTACTTAATTTATTTTTATTTAATTGACAATTCATTTTAATAACATAATGTCGAAATTATTATTATTTTTTTTATTTAGGGAAGATTATTTACATGAAAATGTACAAATGATTACAAATATAATCACAAATTGAGTAAGTAAATGTTATTGTAGAAGGCGCAAAATATAAAAAATAGTATAAAGAACTCATTTTATAAGACTTTCTTTCGCACTTGTCAATTTTGACGCGTGCGAAAAAAACATGTCTTATAAAACACGTTCTTTAATATACTATTTTTGAAACTTCTTTATAGCAATGATATACTTGATCACAACAACAATAAAATAATTACAAGCAAGTTCAAGGACGCTAGATACGAACAAATACGGTTAAGAACAACAGTGGCTTGTGCTTATCTACAAAAATTTGAGAACATTATTTTCCAACTTCGGGTAAAAACTTTATGGGCATATAGTACAGACCAAAATGAGCAAAAAAGCTTAATCAACATAGGTTTGATCTTCAACTGTTTCCGAGAAAGAGGCCATTTACTATTAGAATCAAAGAAAAATTGACAAAGATTTTGTCTATGTCAGTAAATAGACTATAAAAAAACAAATAAAATTTTATATGAAACATTTTTCTCAATTTCTAATAGTAACGAATTTATTTGATAATCAAATATTGGCCAAGGTTGCCACAACATTTAACTTAGCACAATTATTTGATTCTTTTAAAAAACAAAAGCACATCTAAATTGACCTCTGAAAGGTAAGCAAAAAGTCTTATTTAATCGAAGTCGTAACTCGTAGTTTTCGAGCTAGAAGAAGTAAACCCCGCAAAAACTCATTTTTCACTGCCTTATATCTCGGAAACTATTGAAGATCGGACCCATGTTGTTTTTTTAGTCAGTACTATATGCACCTAAAGTTTTTAAATAGTGAAAATATTTTTTGCGGAGTCACCTATCTAGTTCCGACCATAAATTCTCAATAGGGTTGAAATTCAATTTTATAACAAAAAGTGCTGTATATTTGGGATCATTGTCTTGCTGGAATATATCCCTTTCTAGTCCAAGTTTACCCGCAGGAGATTCCAAATTTTCTTTTAAAATTGATAAATAATTATATTTATTCAAAGTTTCATTAATGAAACATAGTTATTTTCTCAGAAACAGTAAATTTAATTTATTTGGATCATATGATAGGCCTTTAGTTTGGAGAAAATCAAATACCGAGCTAAAGATAAAAGTAAAGTGTACGAATAATTTTATGAGCCACTGTAGATCCAAAGATCCTAAGGCCATTGATGAAAATAAGTAATATATAATATAGATATAAATACAGTATTTTACAAACTCGTGTTAATGTCAACTCTATTTAAGGCAGAACATAATTTACAAGTCATAACAGTATACAAAAAGTATAAACACGTAAGATGCTGCTAAATAAGCATTTCATCTTAATTAGAACAAAAAGACAGTAGTCATTATGGAAGACATGCTTGATTTTTAATTACATGTTTTTCTTCCTTCAATCCGCAGTGCTCGACTGCTTTTAAACGCGTTTAGTCTTCGTTTAATGATTCCATACCGTTATAATTACAAAAGTGAAATAATAAACTACTCAATAGTTATTAGGCATGCTTATTCGTACCGTAAAATGTGCATAAAGTGTGGAAAACATCGTTAGTCACAAAAAGCATAAGTTTATGTAGCAAAACAACAATCAGTTACACATATATTAAGTAAAGACAGTATGTAGTAACAAAGTAACGGTTATTACTATTACCTATTATATAAATAGGTATCTTATACATGTATAAAAATAGATTACAACCCTAGTGTTGCAAAAAATATATAATTTTGTATTCTTTTTACCTCCCATCACCTACAGACTTTGAGTTTTCAGTGAATATGCACGTCTTAGATTCCCTAGAATATCATTTTATTATTTTAATGATATTGGTATATATATATATATATATATATATATATATATATATATATATATATATATAAGGCTGGTGACTTGAACGACGCAGCATAGGGGTTTTAAGGGTAAAATTTTAATGTTCAGTTATTTTCTACCCTAATTATATTAGAGCAAAATTGTGTTTTTGCTGCAGAAACAAATACTACATCTGAATATGATATTGTTTAAAAATTTTCAATTTCTAGAACCGTAAAAAGAGTCAAAAAACCTTTTTTGCAAAAATCATTGATGCCATAAAATAAAAATTAGCAAATGTCGGAGACAAAATTTTTACAACAGATAGGGGCATTGTTTAATGGTAAATGGTAGTTTGTGTGAACATTCGCTGTGACAGGTGCGCCCACGGGCAAAATAATGGGGTTGCAATGCACTTACGGTGAACAATTAATATCTTATGTTTGACTTTTTCTATTAAAATGTAATTTATTTTTGCGATATAATTCTTAAAATTTTATATTCCTGTAACTTTTAGGGCTAAAAATAAAAAGTATGTATATTAAACACAAAGTCAATGTGACATTTTAATAACTATAAACACTATAAACCTAACCTAACCTAACTATAATGTATCAGGTGTAGGATTGCAGTGATGTGAAAATAGAAGCAGACCCTACCTCCATGTCCTATCCATTCCGTCCCTTCCTCCATGTCCTATCTATCCCGTCCCTACCTTCATGTCCTATACCCATTCCGTCCCTACCTCTATGTCCTATCCATCCCGTCCCTACCTACATGTTCTATCCATTCCGTCCCTACCTCCATGTCCTATCCATCCCGTCCCTACCTACATGTTCTATCCATTTTGTCCCTACCTCCATGTCCTATCTGTTGAAGAAAGCAATATTTAATTAATCTTAATTTATATAAATTTTAGGAGGTGGCTTAGTATGTTTTGAATAATAAATGTAATTATTGTTGTCAATGTCATTGTGAATGAAATAAAATAAATACATATCTTCAAAGAATTGATTATTATTGTGGTAGCAGAGCGTAGTTCGGGTTAGCTAACTGATTTGTAAGAGGTACAAGATAGAGGTGCAAGAGAAGAAAACAATTATTCAACATTTTGGGGTTTGCTCGCGTGTTGAAGTAAAAATGGAGAAATTGATTAATAAGGTTCCACCGTTAAAAGGAAGGAAGGACTATTTAATATGGAAAAGGAAGATGATGACAATATTTGAAGCAAATAATATTGAACTTGAAAATGTTGAAGGAACGAAAAATGACAAGTTGGCAAAAGCGTTTCTTATTAATAGCTTAAGTGACGAATTGATTACTGCATTTGATTCTAAGCTAAATGATAATTTTTTAGCAATATGGAAAATGCTTGAAGCCAATTTCACAAGTGTTTCAGCTACTGAACGACTATATATTAGAAAAAAGTTAGATGCTCTTAAATGTAATGAAAAGGAAAAGTTAGATGAGTATTTTAAACGGTTTGATCAAATTAATATTGAATGTAAACAAGTAAATATGGGTTTGAGCGAAGAAGACAAAGACGTGTATCTATTAAAGGGACTTCCATCCAAATATTCGAGTACAATTGAGGTACTAGAATCTCTCCAAAATAATACAGTAGAAGAAGTGAAGCTAAAACTGATGCAAAAAGAATTAAAGTTAAATGACCAAGATAGATACAAAGTGAGACCATATGCAGTCAATGTTAATGGTAGAGAATGTTTTAACTGTGGTAAACATGGGCACTTAAAGAAGGATAAAGAGATGCTTCAACTGTAACAAACTTGGACACATTAGTCGTGATTGTAAATTACTACAGAAGAATAACGAAAAAAATTGTAAGTATTGGAATTACAAAAACACTGAAAAATCTGGAAGTAAAACGACAGGAAATAAACAGTCTGTATTTACTTTGGATGACAATGATTGTTCTGAAATTAGTAATATTAAAATTTATAATGATTTAGAAATAAATAATATTATAAATGATAATTTAAAAGAAATTAGCTTCATTGTAGATTCTGGAGTAACTCACCATGTTATCAAATTCATTTTAAACAAAACTCCAAAAAAAAATAAAAAAATCAGGAGGGTAGCATTAAATAACTTACATGTACTCCCTACTAAATACGAAACCTTGATGAGATACATTTTTATTAATTTATCTTTTTTAATCTTTTCGAGTACATTCACCACAATGTACAATCTTTCATTATTAATGCTAGGGTGTACAAGTCGTATTTTGCTTATTTTTGAAAATTTATGTACATCACTTTAAAATTGTCTACTTCATCTGCGTGATGTACTCTTCCCGTATACTGTAAATAAAACGTAATATACGAAGCCATTGAAGCGGTAAATCATACAAGGCACTGCAAACTGCGAATAATCGCGAATGCCATGCACGAACACAAAATATCAAATCACTTCCTGACAATCGTCGATCGAGTTCGTTATTCCAGCTGCTAAACTAAATTTGTAATCTGCCAATGCAAATGCCATGCCCCATGCCGCCCACTCTATTGACAAATATTGTTTATGGTGTACCGACAAATGTTATGATCAGTTGAATGTTAATAAATTCCCAACAACTGCTGTCAATCGTGCTTATTGTGCTTGTAATTCTAATGAGCGGTCTATGCATGTTCGCAGAGCATGAATTATATTACGTTTTAGGAAAATCCTAAAGGGTACCCTTTAGGAAAAAATCCTATAGGGTGCTTTTTAGAAAATACCCTTTATAAAATCCGAAATGTAACTTTTAGAAAAAAAATCCTATACGGTACCCTTTAGAAAAAATCCTAATGGGTACCTTTAGAAGAAAATCCTAAATGGTACTTTTAGAAAAAAATGCTACAAAGTGCCTTTATCCTAAAGGATAATATTAAAGTGGTTTAACAATCCTTGAGTTGTATCGCTCCTTGCGAAACTTTCTAGATCCTTTTTAGAGGGGATCGCTCTCCTTTTAATTCTTCTATATCATTTGTGTTCTGTATTCCGAATCTGATTTTTTTGGGTCCCAGTATTGTTCTTATTACTTTTCTTTCAATAATTCTTAATTGTTTTATAGATTATCATTTTTTTTTGTTTTACTTATAATTTTGTTTTTAATAGTTTTATGTTGATGTGGAAGGCTACCCTTTAAAAAAATCTTTGTGGATACCCTTTGTAAATATCCGAAGGGTACCTTTTAGATAAACAAATCCTATAGGGTACCGTATGGAAAAAATCCTTTAGGGTGTCCTTTAGAAAAAATTCTAAAGCGTACCACTTAAAAAAAGGGTAGCCTTAGAAAAATCCTAAAACGTACATTTTAAAAAAATAAATACTATAGGGCATTCTTTAGAAAAAGTCTTTATAAAAATCCGAAGGGTACGTTTTAGAAAAAATCTTATAGGATGCCCTTTAGAAAAAATCTTAAAGGGTACCATAAAACATATTTGTGGGTACCATTTATAAAATCCGAAGGGTACTTTTTAGAAGAACAAATCCTATAGGGTGATCTTTAGAAAAAAATCCTAAAGAGTACCTTTTCGAAAAACGAATCCTATAGGGTAATAATGAAGTAGCTTAACACTCCTTGAGGAGTTGTACCACTTCTTTTGGAGGGGATCACTCTCTGTTACAAGTATTTAAATATTCATCGCTACGTTGTTCCATATTTTCCTATTTCCTGTTTTATTCTTTCACTTTGATTCCATCCACTTGTAAGTCCCGCTCCACTTCTTTCATCCACGTGGATCTCAGTCTTCTTCTTTTAGGTCCCAGTATTGTTCTTATTATTTTTTTTTTCAATAATTCATAATTATATAAATTCTCATTTTTGTTGTTCTGCTTATAATGTTGTTTTTTAGCAGTTTTCTGTTGATGGTGGTAGGCTACCCTTTATAAAAGTCCGGAGTGTACCGTTTAGAAAAAATATCCTAAAGAGTACTTTTAGAAAAAAAATCCTAAAGGGTACTTTTAGAAAAAAAATCCTAAAGGGTACACTTTATTAAAATCCGAAGGGTACTTTTTAGTAAAACAAATCGTATAGGGTGGTACCCTTTAAAAAATCTTTATGGGTACCCTTTATAAAAATCCGAAGTGTACCTTTCAAAAAAATCCTACAGAGTACCTTTCAGAAAAAAATTCTATATATTTGGTTTTTCAGTAGTTCTCTGTTGATGTGGAAGGCTACCCTTTAGTGAAAAATATGAAGGGTACCTTTTAGAAAAAAAAATCCTAAAGGATGCCCTTTACAAAAAAACTAAATGGTACCCTATAGAAAAAATCTTTGTGGTGCCTTTTAGCATTAGACAGGAGAACCCATCATTGACAGGTGCTTCACCCACGTGGTCGTTTTAAAAAATAAAAAATTCCTAAAGGATAATAATAAAGTGGCCTAACACTCCTTGAGGAGTTGTATCGCTTCTACGAAGCTTTCTAGATCCTTTTTACTTCCTTGTACGAAGTAAAGGAAGTATTGTAATCGCGAAAAATTTCGGTTTTGAGATTTCAACGGAAATATCCATTTTGACCATCCCTGAATCCATTTTGACTAATTTCGTCGTGACGTCTGTACGTACGTACGTACGTGCGTATGTATCTCGCATAACTCAAAAACGGTAAGCCGTAGAAAGTTGAAATTTTGTATTTAGGACTGCTATAACATCTAGTTGTGCACCTCCCTTTTTGGTCATTACATAATTTCTAGAAATGGTACTTTATTTGAAGCCTATAATAAATTTTAATGAAAAACTATCTTAAAATATAATCTAACACTTTTCAAATTTGGTATATAAGACTTTTATGTCAATTGGAATAACATAGTGGATTTTGGTTAAAACAGGCTAACCGGAAGTGACATATTACCTGAAGTTGTTAACAGTTTTTCTTCAATAAAATGGTTTCATTTTGATTTTAGAAATAAATGCTTCAAATAAAATTTTTAGAGAATTAAATTCTGTGTCTAGCACATCAAGTATTATTAAATTAGCCCTTTGTATAAGCGAGATATGTATGTTTAAAACATATACTCTTTGGTTTTTGTAATGAAGCTTGCTACGGAGTAGGACCAAAATTAGCAAAAAAATAAAAAATAGATGCTAATGTCAAATTACGTCAAATCGTCAAGTACGTGCAATTTTATACTTGGGTCTATACTTCCTATTGGTCTTGTGTACAAGGAAGTCGTGTGGTGTCCACATCAGATTTTTTGGAGGGGATTGCTCTCCGTTACAAATATTTAAATATTCATCGCTATTGTTCCCTATTTTCCTATTTCCTGTTTAATTCTTCCAGTTAGTGTATCTTTTAAAAAAATTCCTATAGGGTATCCTTTAGAAAAAATCCTAATGAGTGCCTTAGAAAAAAATCCTATAAAGGGTACATTTAGTTCGTATTTAATATTTTTGTAAAATATTTTAAGACATTTTTTTGAGGATATACGAATTTGTAAAATAGTTTGTTGTTTAATTATTGGAATATTCATATTCCAATGTACTTCCATACCGGAGCTACACTTTATGTTCTTACAATATGAACTGTAGGACGAGAGTTGATTTCTATCGAAATCTTTTTTCTGTAACGTACTCGAAAATTCGTCTATGATTACATTAATTGAGTGTTCGTTAAAAGCTTGAATTTCCCAGATATCAGAAGTTATTCTCATATAAGAAGGTATTCGATTGGCTAACCCAATTTAATTCCAATTTATTGTTTTCAAAAGACTTGTTAAGCTCAAGCAAACGATTGTATATACAAAAAAATTCTAAAGGGTATCTTTAGGATTTTTTCTAAAGAGCACCCTATAAGATTTTTTTTCTAAAAGATACCTTTAGGATTTTTTTAAAGGTACCTTTAGGATATTTTTCTAAAAGGTATCCTTGAAGTTTTTTTTTTTTTTTCTAAAAATAGATAGTGTCAGTTAACTTAACTTCCAGATAAAAGAGAAATATCGCATCATATAATTGACATGTAGGTACATAATTTTGTCAATTTAAGCTCTAATATTGATGCGATATTTTCATTTTATCTGGAAGTTAAATTGACTGTCACTTTATATAGAGATGGAAAAACCGGGCCTTAGAAGCAAAAGAAATTTACGATTTAAGCTAATTATCAGAGTGCCGTGATAAACAAACAATAATTTTTGTTGTTTCTGATAGATTTGACGTGATTTGACATTTTTTTTTATTTTATTATTAGAATTTGTGATTAATTTTTTTCTTCTAGATTACGTCTTCCTATTATTCTAATAATAATAAAATCAAAAGATGGGGATATCTCAAGGCAGACACTTCCCTACAACCCTGCTTCAGCTGAAGAATCTTGTTATAAATTTTGTCCCCGAAAAAATGGTTACCAAGTAACCTCTTAAAAAGCATAGTGGTAGCGTGTGCGCTTGGTAATAATAAATAAAACTCGGAGAGACTGGGTTCGGAACCAGCCGGCACCAAAATTTAATTCTCAATTTTTACTTCTCAAAATATTTTTTATTGTGAATATTTTTTATTGAAATTTAATAAAATAAATACGTTATTTTTTATTATAAATATTTATTTTAATTATTTGACTAAAGCTATGTTGTAAATGTGATTCAAATTTTACAAAATACGTGTAATTTATGCTTTAAATAATGTTTATGTTTTATTAAAAGTCAATGGAAGTTTAAAAACATATTAATACTAAAAATGATTCTGATTAGTAAAAGTTAAAAATTAAATTTAGCTGCTGTCTGGTTTCGAACCCAGTTGCTCCGATCTTTGTTTATTACCAAGCGCACACGCTACCACTATGCTATTACAGTTACTTAGTAACCATTTTATACGGTATACGAACAATAATCCTGCAAATTCTATAAATTCTTAATTTTTTCTAATATTACACATTTAAATTGACTAATTTCAACTGTAATCTGTAGAATTAATATCCTCCAACACGTATACAAAATTTCAGCTTAATATTTTACACTGGGGAGATACTATTAACCAATAAAATGATATCACATGTTAAGCTCCCATGTGTCGGTCGACGTAAGACACCCGGTATTTCTAAAGATACGCAATATTTTGATTATGCTACGCCTTTCGTGTATTTTATTATAGCTTGCCTTTGTATATTAAAAAAATAATAATATATTCCACATTACAAAAGGTAAAATTTTTGTAATTTATACTTGATTTATGTAAAGTATGGGTCAATTATTGCAGTTTGCAGATTTGTGATTGTTATACTCAAACTGTTTGTTATTATAGTCAATATTTTCAGGGTAATAATCAATATTTAACTTGTTATACATAAAGTTTTTAATTTTTTTGTAATTCAGGCTTGTAAACAATTGTGTTTATTATTTATTCAGTGATGATTATCATTGCAAATTATGGTCTTATTTACGTGACTTTTATTACATGGTATATTTTTAATGGTTTGGACGTTATGTGGAGAGTAAAAATAGTATATTTCATACGGAGCCGGAAAATAATAGATTACAGTCGACCGCTACTACTCGTATTAATTTTTTTTTTTTTTTAGTTTTATTATAATTTGTTTATTCCGCTTTATCATATAGATCTATGTCTATGGCAGTGTTGCTAAGTAATATGACAAAATGATTATTTATACTGTTATAGAATTTCCAATTATGTGACTAGTCAAAATGAGATAACAGATGACAGATGGACAGTGACATTGGGCTAGCCAGAATAGTATATATATATATATAATTACAGAAGACAACTTAGTCAAGCACGAGTTAGAAATTCTGACAAGAGCGCGTAGCAGCGAGTGCGCTAACGAACTAATGATTGAATTGCCATATAACACATCCTTACATTTTTTTTATGGAATCCATATTTAATTTTTCTTTCGAATGGTATAGAGGATTATTTTGTTTTAAATTTGTTTTACCCTTAAAATGATTCGAATGTTATTCTAACCGCTTTGGTGTCTAATCTGGTAGTACAATAAAAGTTAACGGTGACCCAGAGCAGTTTTATTGGTACTTAATTTAATTTGAAAGACGTTAATTGTAGCAGATAATTAGAAAGGGTTCTCCATTAGAAGATTTACTGGAAATGGAAAGTTCTAATACTAATTAGCAAAGATTCGGTCATAAAATCTGCAAAACATTCCGAGATTCATGAAACGCATGGCCGTAAATCGTAATTGGTTGTCGGAGAGGTTTTGTCGTGCACATTACTACAATATATGTCAACGAGAAGGAAATATGTGCAATCAAGGATATAAAACAAAAGTGCAATTGTTACATTTACCTATTGGTTTGGATTACTTTCCGTTATTTACTGCTTGTCACTCTTAGGATAGACATTGGATACTCGATCTGTGATTGCGGCTCTCAGGTAATCATCAAATTGAAACTAATCAACTTTGTCAAGCTCTCCCTTCGACGACAGTGTGGCTATTTAATTTATCTATATAAAATTGTTCATAATTTGGTTGATGACCCTGAAACCCTTTCTCTCCTTTCCTTCCAGGCTCCTTCGAACACAACTAGACAAAATAAATGCTTTTACCTGCCTAGAGCTTCAACAAACATGCTTTTGAAATCTCCGCTATTTTCTATGTGCACGCTTTTTAATTCTTTGTGTGATCAGGTTGATATTTTCAATATTTCAGTTTCCGCTTTTAGGAACCAATGTTCAAAAATTCTGGCTGACTCATTTATGTAATTTGTAATTCTTTTCTTACTCTCATATTATATTATTATTATTATTATTATTATAATTGTTATTATTATTATTATTTAGCAGTATCTTCGTTATGTTTTTGTGTATATTTTTTTTTTATCTGTTTGGGTCCTGGACCTGTTGATCTGTATTGAAATAAATAAATAAAATAAATAAATAATCCAGCTTTGGAAAGATTGGTGTACGTTTTATATTATTTTTTTTTTAAATCATTATTCTCTATAACTTATTGTTATGATTTTAAATTCAAGTTACCCTAAGAAATCAGGATTGTCGCCGAAACGTTGGTTTATTATTTATTGTCACCAATATTAAATAAATCATTAATTCCTCCGTTATTTTCTTACAATTAAATTATGGTACTTTGATGTCAACAAGAAAGAGGTTCAATAGAAGAAGAAGAAGAAGAAGAAGACAAAATGATTAAACATTAAATATCACCGGACAGCTAACACTGGTAGCCAGCTAACAGACGCAGCCCTCAAAATACCAAGTGGCTATTCAAATCTACTAGTTGATAATTTTATAATCAGATTAAAAGAATGGGCTATTGTTGAAACAAATATAATTGTAATTTTTTTACTACAAGATGCAATGATATATATACTTACGTGAAGTGCCATTCCGAATATTAGAAGAAATCTCGTGATAATTGGAATAAAATTATAAACGTGTAAGATTCGAATGTCTAATCGTTATTCACTAATTTTTTTATGGATGTTTAGGTTTGATTTACATTAGCGGTACAATGACGGTATAATAACGGTACAATAACGGTATGTCAATTACATGAGACATTTATATTTGACGGTACCACGACGGTACGAACATAATAAAATACCATTACAATATAGTTTTGTCTTTTATGTATTTATGACAGTTTGTGGTGCATACGTCATGTTTCTATCAAAAGTAGAAAATATCGTGCAGTGTTTATTTTTTTTTTCAAATACCGCCTTGCCTATTCCTGCCCTTACTCTTATCAAAAAAAATGAACAAAATCCAGAAAATTTTACAAAACGATACTATTTTTATGTACTTTCTGTAATAATCTGTAGTGTATACTTCATGTTTTTGTTATAAGCAGAGAACTTTTGTTCAATAAATGTATATGTATAATCATTTAACATTTCATGCTCAATTTGACCACATTTTGGTTTAACTAAAAGATAAATATGAAAAAGTCAAAAACATGTCAAATGTCAATCACCTACTAGCATATGTTTACTTTCACTCGGCTGATTTTGGCATGAACGTCAACTTGAAGTGCACCTACTCTTCAAACGCAACCTTCCACTCCCCCTTGCATGGAAATACTACACTGTTACTATGATATACAATAATTTTTCAATAGAAACAAAACTATACTGTACCCTGGTCGTATCGCTAATGTAAATCAGTAAATATCACTGGGCCGTCATTGTACCGTCATCGTACTGAGAACGTAGATGTAAATGGGTTCATTAAAATACATCGGACTAAGAAGTTATTGTACCGTCATTGTACCGCTAATGTAAATCAAGCCTAAAAATTTGGTATAGTATTATTCACAAAAGATGACTATTCAAGGTCATTTATGAGCCGTCTAATATAATATTACTTGCAGATAACTTCATTGCATTTTCAACCCATAGGCGTGCAACGCGAAATATTTATGGATACATTTTAACTGAAAAAATTAATGTGCTTTATTTCAAAAATTTATCTTTGTAATAATTCTTTTGACAAAGTTTAATCTTCTTCACCTATGTTTTTGCATAAAACAAAAATATAGACTTGACATAAACCATAAAATAATAATTAGATTTGAATCACTGGTTAAACATTAATACAGAAGGCAGAGTAGTAGATAATTTCTTGTCTGTAACACTACGACATACGTCATTACTATTTTTAGAGTGATAGAAAGTAATGGCACCATTTACGTATATCTGTCACACCACATAAATTAAATAGACATAGGTCAAATAATTTTTCTCTTTCTAATACAAAAAGTTGCTAAGCTATTGCTATATAGTGCTGTGTATTCTTTCTTGGAACAAATGTCCTTGAATAGTCATCTTTCGTGAATAACAGTATAGGATTATTTTTCAACACAGTGTCTGCAAGAGATAAAAATTTAAAATCGATATCGCAATGTACTCCGGAGTTATGAAGTTTCATATAGGATTCGTTTTTTAAAGAAAAGCACCCGGTATATAAATATAATCTATAATTCAAAAATACTATCACCAAACACATATCTGCATTCTTTCAATTCAGAAAAATTGAAATCGTGCCACAAAATATGAATCTCAATTTAGTCGGTTGGATAAATTCCAAATCCAATATAATCATTCCAGTCACTCAACCAAAAACGCAGTTTAAATCTTAACTGATTTTTTAATTCTCCTTAAATAAAACATTTACTTTTTACGTGATAGTACGCATCGGTAACTTCGTGTCCGATGTACAAATCCTATGAAATCCGACGATGTCCGAGAGTAAGCAAGCGATGTTCATCTGACTTTTGCTCGAGTTGAGTTCCTCAGGAGAATAAACACAGATTATGTCACATGCTTATTTGTACCATTTTAAAGTTCTATTTATTCTCATTATATTTCTTCTTTTCCATATCCCTGATACTTGTAGTCCGACGTGGGATTCCCTTCCTTTTAATAATGTTAATTTTTAATCCGTTCCTTTTATTTCTTTCGGTTTTTTACCATTTTTTCATTTCTTCCAATTTTTTAAGTCTCTTATTTTCGAATTCAGCCATTCTTCCTTCTCATGTTTTCCTTCGTCTCTACCCCGTTGTTTGTTTGTACTTCTAGCTTCTAAGTAGGTACTATTTTTCATACTAGGCTGTTCTGATCCATCTTCGTTATATGTCCGTATAACCAGCCCAATTGCTTTTGTTATCTATCTTGGTCACTATACGAAAAAAATATATATATACCATCACGGCATATTACCCATTGCTACATGTGCTAATCTGATAATCTGCTTTATCGATAATGATGACATATTTGTACCGTGTAGGCGTTTACTAGTGTCACTACACAGGCACTCGCTGGAGTGGCCAGTGAACCACAAGAGTCACTTTTGTGCCATTTTATATTCAAAATAATTTTGGTGTAGGTCGGTGTCGAACCCAAGTCCCCAGTTTTGCAACCAGACTCTCAGGCACACGGCCACGAGACTCCATTGGTTACTATATCTAATTCTTTTTTATCATCCTCCTTATGTTTTCTTATTCTTCCCCTTTTCTCCGTCGCTGTGCCATTTAAATGTTCCTACAATCTTCCTGCAGTATTTTATTTTATGAGCAATGGTTGACTAGATTGGATAAAGAGTTCAAGGATTGACTTAAGTCAATTCTTGCAGTTACACGTGTTTCATTTTTATTTAAAAAATATATTTTATATTCTATGGCTACATAGATTTACATTAGTTAATATTTATTATTTTACAATTGACTGTTATAGATATAAACGTTTTTTAAATACCGGCCGTGTGGCGTTCAAATTTTTTTGTAATAAAATAAAATTTGTCATATTTGCAAAAGACGTGTGGTTAAAGTAGATTAATATGAGGTAACACAATACACAATTACAAAATACTAACCTTGACATGTCAATGTTGTCGTAAACCTTCAAAGCCAGTTTTAGCATAGACATTTTTGTCCACAAATGCATACTTATAACTGCTTTGCATATACTAATAATACAGATTCATTTCCCATGTTCATGTTTCTGGTTTGGTTGTATTTTATACGTTTACAAATTGTCAATGGGGTCCTGCACCATAACAGAATGTACACTTTATACTTAAAGTATTACTCAATAAATAGCAATTAAGATGAAAAAAACAATTTTTTAAACATTACTTTGCGAGATATTTGAGGTTTTTTTGTCAGTGTCAATGTGACGTCACATTATTGCTACCTTTCTCTCGCTGCCTACTATAGAGCTTGTGCGACAGAATGATATAGCAATAGGTGTCGCCGTGACGTCATGTTGTCATTAAAAATCAAATGCAGTTAAACTAAAAACAATTAATACTTTTTAATATTACGATTTGCTTCAAATATGAAAAACTTTCATTTAAAATAATAAAAAAATCAGAGTGCAGGACCCCATTCTTCCTGACAGTTGTACCGTGGTGTCAATCAACATGGAATGAAATAG
Organism: Harpalus rubripes; assembly: GCA_963082715.1. NCBI lineage: Eukaryota > Metazoa > Arthropoda > Insecta > Coleoptera > Carabidae > Harpalus > Harpalus rubripes. The sequence continues at coordinate 17,800,765 of OY720451.1, forward strand.
ATTTTGAGCTTATTGAGTAATTAGATATATTCTTATATTGTAAATTTAAAGAGTCAAAAGCTCGAGTTTAGTTCTGTTAAATCATATTAACAGTATGGTATCACAAAAAATCATTTTTCCATGTTATTTATTTATTTTCTATCCTGTGCGACGATCAACTTTGTTATAATTTATTACAATTGTTCCTCATTGGTGGTTGCTACAAACCAATATATAATTAGACATTCCTTGCCCTGATGAAGACTAGGTTATGTAATAGTTGGCTTGAAATAACTATTTCATTATTTCGATTATTCTCGTTGGTTCCTTTATTTTTTGTTGTATTTATTTTTCCCTAGTGTTTCTTAAGTATATTCCAAGATTCGCCAACGTACATTATTGTTGGTGCGTTTATTGTATTGTACGTATTCTATACCTTTAATTTTGTTTTCTATTTCTTTTCTGTCCAATAACGTAGTTTAAAATATTTTAAATATTATTTTCCTTTTTTCGTCTGTTGATTAAATCTAGATCTTTTTTTTACATTCCGTCGCCTTTGGGTAAGGAAGGTATTGTCTTTGGTCAAAAAATTCGGTGGTGAGTTTTTGATGAATAAGCACGTTTTAGGGTCCCTAGAATACGATTTTACTATTTTTACGATGATGTCTGTATGTATTATATATATATATATATATATATATATATATATATATATATGTGTGTGTGTGTGTGTGTGTGTGTGTAACAAAATTTTCGTCTACGATAACTTTCATACTACAACTCTAAAAATTATAATTCTTTCGTATTTCTCTTCGTTACATCCCTGTGAAGAGCTGATTAAATTTTGGTTAGAATTGGTCAACCGGAAGTACCCTAATTTGAAGATTTTAACAGTTTTTCTTGAAAAAACTATGTTAAATATCATTTTTTCACATTTAATGTTATTATAAATATTAAAGAATATTTTATTCTCTATACGATTTGACTGCATTTTATACTTAATATTAAATGGATATAGAGTTAAAAAATTATAAAGAAATTAAATTTCATAAAGTAGCCATAGCTATGGAAACAGCTACTATATTAAGAAAATTTTGATTGCAAGATGTCAGTGTCAAGTGAAATTGACATAGTGTGTTTGTCTTATAATTTTACTGGAAATATAGGATCTTTTGCTATAAATTTTCTGTATGGAATTTGCATAAAATACATGCAACTACCGGAAGGTAAAGTACAAGAAATATAATCTTTAGTGTTGCGTCCCTCCGGTGCGAAGGACTAAGTAATAAGGACCTAATGGCTCGAAGGACCAAATGTTCAAACCCTAAACCAGCGAATCCGGTCTAGAAGAACCAAAATGTTTTGATCCTGCTCGCAAGCCCAAATGAGATGTCTCTAGATCAGCGAATCCGGTCTAGAAGCATCAACAATGTGTTTGATGTTAAATTCAATGAATAAAACAAAACTATATGTAAACCAAAATAATTACAACCTTCGATAGCTGGTTCACATCACTGGACTTGGCCAATATACGGAATAATATTAATTTGTGAAACGTACTAATTAACAACGACCGAAGGACCAGATAGTTTTACGAACTAACAAACGTGCTAAATATGATTGCAACAAAATAACAAACAACTGAAATCCAATTCTGAGAAATATGTGATAGCGTATTGAATACAAGTGACATAAACAATAATAAACCAAAGATAGAACAAATACGATATTTGTTGAATTAACTAAATCATTTCATAAGTGTATGAACAAACAAATGTAGTTAAACAATATTAAGAACTCTAAATGAACTTAATAACAACCAACTAGAATGCAAAACTTGTTGCATTGAATGTACCTAGTCGACAATAACAGCAGATGCGCTGTGAATGACGTCACTCGAAGGTGAACTTGTGTAAACAGGTTTACAAAGAAATAATAATGAATTCACCCAAGGAAATATGAATCAAATCCCTAACAACACGAATTCCCGTGAGAAATCAAATTGTACAGTTCGATTTTACAATTGATTCCTGAGATATGTCTATTAGCTGCATAAATTGGCGCCGGAAAGTATTCGCGGACTATAAAGTACCAAATTAAATGAAAACCGAACGATACTCCTTGAATTAGTCGTGTTAGGCTAATCAAGCTACGCGTACGATAATTAAACAACCAATTACTTTACTGACCATATGAAAATCAGAAAGTTTTATGCAAAATGGTGGAAAAACCACTCTCGCGGACGACGACGCGATACGTGTTTACCGTTTGCAAGCCAGACACAGTCTGAGTTCAGCGCAATCGATCAACGCTGTAGCAGCTGTACGCTGGGCGTGTGGGTGCGCGCGCACTCGCGTGAAGCCAGATGCAATAATATTAATATTAATAAATAGTTTAAGATACTACAGCTATTTCAAACAATACTAAAATTAAACTTAAACACGTAAAAACATATAACTAATTTTTCCAAGTAACAGAAACAGTTATTTCCATTTATTTATTGACTTATTTAAATAGAGTCAGGGCGGGTTAACCGTTCTATTCCCAAGTGCAGCGGGTTGCTACCTCAAGGAGTTGATAATTTCTAATTTCTCTCATTTAAAACATATTAGTTTTAAACATTTAGCAAGGAACTTTCTGTATGAAATTTGTACAAAATACATAGAACTGGCGGAAGGTAATGTGCTGGCCACATCAGATTTTTCTATCTTGTAATATCATACTTCCTAGATGTTCGTAGGCTATAACTCTTATTTATTTTGTTTTCTTGTTTTGTTGTCTTCTTGCATTGTTTTGTAATGAACGTTTTATCTGTTTTTGTCACTGATTATCTTTGCTTCCTTTTAATTTTAAATTATAAAATATTTTAATAGTTAGAATTATTTAATTAATTTCTTCTTAGATCGTCATATGTCATCGCATTGTTAAGTATTATTATTGTTAAGTTGAATTTATTATATGTAAAGTATAAGTCCTATAAATATAATGTCAACTTAAAAATAAGAATTTTACAGATTAGGTACGCATTTAGTTATCTAAATTTAGAGTTCTTTTCTTCTAAAAGCTATCTAGACTTTAATTTCTGGTAAAAATAATAAATAAAATTAAACACATTTTTGAGATTACAACAGTCATCTCATTGTTCCCATTAGTAACAAGAACCTGCTATAAATTCTAAACAACTTCAATTCTTCCAATTACATTTACTATTTTATTTACTTTAGTACTAATCCGCACTGGATGAATTTAAAACGCACCAATCAGAATGAGAAAGAGAAGTGAACGTGCGGGAGGCACGGACCACTCTACATATAAATTGATTCGGATAAAATCGTAACTTGTGTCGAATGATGCGTATGCCGTGCGTGCTCCATATCAAGCGGCTCAGATTTACTCGGAGCTGAGCGAGGATGGTCTATTGCGGCTGGACAGAATTTTTATCAGAGCCCAATGCTTTGTTTCTGGATTATTGATATTCCGAGAAAGTAAATTATTTTATTGTAATGCAGAAAATGTTCCACCAAATAAATATAAACAAGCATTACCATTATTTTCTGTCGGTCCATTCTGTCCACCCCAGCCGGATTTAAGTTATTTCGATTCGAAATCACTGAAACTAGATTTAAAAATGGTTAAGTACCCGGCATTAATCAACGTGATAATCTGAACATAAATATGAAAATATTTATATTCAGCACAGCTACAACTATGTAATACTAAAGAAGAAAAACAGAGACAACTGTGATTAGTGTATTAGTGAAATATCATCATACGTAATATAACAAGTAATATGATTATCATTGATGATATTCTCGCGTGAAATGTGCTGCTTCGATTTCACGAGCAATATCTTCGATTATTAATCATATCGCGAGCTTATATTTAATGAGAGAATATAATGAAATTTTGTGACACATTATGTGTGCCGCTAACCTAACTTTTAATATATTGTATGACAACATGGATAATTTGACAATTATCTTATTATTTGTATCATTGCTGATATCAACCCAACGATTATCGCACGTTTTTATACTAAAAATTAATTGTCAATATGAAATAAAGAAAACAAATCCCTTAGTAACAAATATAAATAAGATGATAATTTTTTGTTTTTTATTATCGCTTTGATAGGCATGTAACTAGGAAGATTCTGAATGTTGATTGGCGGAAAACATGTCACGTGACTCATGAATTATATTCTCTGCCTGATGCAGTTATACTCGTGTCATAGCATATAGATGGACTTGGGTTCGTGTCCCACACAAATTCAACTAATAGTCAAAAATTTATCTAACCCTAAAAAGCCTCAATTACACGAATAGATCAATCCATAACAAATGAATTAAACAGGGGGCAGCTCTCAGAAATAAATTGCATACATATTTTAGTCAATGATACTACCATGGATAAAATTAGTGTTTAACTTTATTAATTAATTGTATTAAAATCAAAATTTCTCTGTATAAAAAGATCTATAATTAAATAATTTTAAAAATTATTCAAAAGTGAGGTTAAAATCACACTTGCCCCCTGCTTACGACGTCATGTTGGATTGCCTAATAAAATATATCCGGACGAGGCGACGAAGGAGCCGAATCAAGAATTTCGAAATGAGTACTGTGAAAATCAGTTACCGGCCTTACCTTAATTATTATTTCGTTCAAGTCATTTCTATTTGGCACGAGCTATAGCTGGCGAGTTTACTGGTGAGCTAGGGAACTTGCCTAGTGTAATAAATCGAATGGAAGTAAGAACCAGTGTTTTCTGTACAGGTTCAGCTTTTGTTTGATTCTAAGTAGTTAAAAAATGAAAACTAAGATGATTAAAGCAGGTTTTGTTTTAATTAATACTTTTTGCAAGAAGAATTTAGAAATATAATATAAAGGAAAATAATAATAAAATGAAGGAAAAATTGAATGGTTCAAACACAAAAATTTGGTGCATCTGCCACTCTGACAAAAGAATTTGTAAACAAAAGATTAAAATTTATTTATAATGAGTTCGGTATCACACTTGCCTGCTAAAAAACTCGCTGCGTGTAATTGCTTAAAATCTGCTCGCCCACTATCTGGCAAGTTTTAGAGCAAGTTAGCAGCGAGTAAACTAACCTCGTGTAATCGAGTCACATAACAGACATAACGCATTCAACCGTTCGGCTTCATTGTAATTAAAATAAATAATGTTTTGCTATATTATCCAAAAGTTAGAAAACCCCAATTTATTCCAAAATAAGTAAATCCGGCTAGCTTTAGAAAAAAATCTGCTCGCCTGTTCAAGTAAAAAAAGTTTTATTGAATTTTAAACAAAGATTATAAAGTTAATATAAAAAAATATGAAACACAATAGTTCTGACTTTTTTAATGCAATGAATCGAATGGTGTACAGGTTTTCAGGTTGTTTCACAATTTTGCATTATTTGTTTGAATATTAATAGCTATTTGTGTATTAAGAGCGCAAAATGGGACATTGTCGATTGAGAGGTTGTTGCCGAGCGACACAGGAGCGAAGCATTCTCTCGAAATCGACAATGTCCATTTGCGCTCGAAACACACACAAGATTTTTTCTACAGTCGCCACAATGGGGTACTCCACCATAACAAAAATTTATTTTTTATTTATTTTTACTTATCGGTATTTTCCATTCTTCTTGAGCTACTGCTTCAATCTAATCTAAGCATTTTATACTTTCGTTTTTGTAAATGAATGCCCTATTTTATTTTCACAGCAGTGCGGCATTTTGTTTGGTTATGTAAGTGGGTAATGTGTAACTACAGTGTCATTAATTCCTGACTAAACGTTTCCATTAAGAATGTAGCCAAGTAACATTTCTCAACATTGTATAGTTAGAAATTTGAGCAGCGAGCGTTTTTTCTACTTTGTCGCTCTAGAACGGCAAAGTGACATTTTGCGTTGACAAAAGAGAGCGCAAATGGCTACTTTGTATATAGACTGTAGAAAAACAATTTTTTGTATTAACTCTTTCGTTAATGTTATAATAATGTCAACGATACTTTTCGTACCAAAAAATGAGCTTTGTAATTTGTTCTGTCCGGTATCTTTTTTAAAAAAAGAATAAGAGTGAAGTTTTTTACGCATTTTAAAGTCATAGCAATATTAATATTATTTATTAGATTTCATGATTAAGAATTTAAGACGAGACATACTTAATTCCAACTTTCAGCTTGGTACATAATTAACAAATTCCTTAAGGATAGTTACATAAATACACAAAAAAATAAAATATAGAACACTGGAATTTAATTAGTACACAGAAAAAAAATTAACAAAATACAAAATTAAGTTGTTCAATCAATCCTGATCATTCGACTTAATGTATTTTTCAAATTATTGTAGAAATATATTCGAGCCCAAACTAATATTAGTTGGTCCGGTTTATATGTTCAACAAATTATAAAATCTACGCAAATGGTTTGAAAATTCTACAAAATTCTTTCGGCTACTTTAAATATAGACTTAAAACTTTTAAAAAACTGGGCCGAATGACTGGTGATAATAGTTCGACCATTATTTTAAGGGTCATCTTCTAGTCCAGATTTAGCTTCTACCAAGACTCTTTACTTTTGGCAAAATGAAAAGTAACTTCGTAAAAATTCAGTGCGTTCAATAAAATCTACCTTGCAAGACATATGGGATAATACCATGAGTTAAGAATATACAGTATAAACTCTTTCATTCGGACACAGTTTAATCCGGACATCCAGTAATTTGGACCCCAACTTCGTAGAGTCATAGTCCGGATGCTCCTCGGACACTTTGCATGCACGGACCTTGCACGGACTTGCCAAACGCCATAACAAATCGCCATTAATTCATAATTATTTTTTTTGATTTTTCGAAATTCCATACAATTTGGTCTGTAGTGCAAACTGTATAATATGCAGTAGTATGTATTATATATGTATTTCATTTTAGTTAGAATTCAAAACTTTATTGAGAGATTTTGACGTTGTTTTATTGATGATATCTAATACGAAATTGAAAGTAGTGGAACAAAAATTGCTGTTTTATTTAATTCGTAATTTTCCATATCCCAATAATTAAGTAACCTATATCCCACTCTGATATCAATATTTTTCAAAAATATCCTGTAATCCGGACAAATCGATCATTCGGACGCACCCCGTGCATTTAATTGTTCGTATTAAGGAGGTTCTACTGTATATAGAAGGAACGTGAAGCATGGCTTGTAAGCCAGATAGTGACATAATGCATAAGCGAATTTTGCCATTTCATTCTTCAGGTGCGGTGAGTGTATAATTTTTATTTGTGGTACGATCTTAACCATTCTTGTAGCATTTTAAATGTCCTTTTTATAGGATTATTACATTAAAATAATATAGTAGATACATATCTCGAGCGATAAGTAACGCACACAATTAATTCTTTATTATTTTTGAACCATTAAAAATTTCTTGAAATAACAAAAAAAAACACGCCACTGAAATGAAGAAGAAAAATAATGTAAATTTACTTTGTTTTTAGTTATTATTATTACCAGAATATTTAATATGTTATTTTTGTTGTATTTTTGTGAAATTAAATCATTAAAATTCTTATATTTAAGACTGTATCTCTCATTTATTCAATTTCAATAAAATATGTGCAATTCTAGTTTCCGAAGGTATGTAAGGTATGAGTCTAAATAAGTTCGGATACCAGCCTAAATGATACATATTGAAAAACAACCAAAAAGTTACTTATCTGTACACAAGATGGAACTAGAGTCAACATCTAGTACATATCGCCGGCGATATGTATCGTCAGTAACGCAATACTATCTTATTTTTATTCCGCAGTTAACGTTTTAAATGGCGAAATACTTGAATAACAAATTCGGTTTTTGTAAGTTTAAAATCTATATTTTAATCTAGTGGACAAAAATTTGTAAAAATTTCTCATCATTTGAGTAGGTTTTATAATTTTTTGGTTGAACATGTTAACCGGCCCAACTAATATGAATTTGGATTTGTATTTTCATTATTGTTCAGTATATGTGTTTTTATTGTGAACTAGAATATCATCAGTTTTTTCTTCGATTCGATGTTAAATCCAATCAGCAATACCAATAAAAAATAATAATTGAATTAAACCCCAAAAAATTATATCGAAATTAAATCAAAATCAAACCAAAGTAAAACAAATAATTCGTAACAAGCAAAAACAACGGAATAACAAAAACAAATATAATCTAAACGTAGAAACCACGATAATCTAAATATTTCCATCAACATGTGAATTTTAATTTCATTTTAATTATATATGAAATCACATTGAATCTCCCGTCAATAATGAATTCATTTCATTTTGCAGTAAGTGCAATTCATTTAAAAAATCATAAACTCGTGGCTCGTTCACAACTGCACATTAGTGTACACGGCGTTGAATTTATTATACCAATTACCGATTAAAATTGCAGCAGCAGTAAAACGCGACGTTTTTTGTCGAAACGACAACAGAGTTGGTAAGATTATGCAATAATTCACTCATTCGAAAATTACACGATCTGTAAATGCTACACCAGGATATAAATTCACTTCTTTAGAAGCACTACATGTGCCAGACAAGGTAACGCTTTAATCATATCAAGGACGAACGGGAATATGATTTTAAACAAACATATATGCATTTTTAGTTACACAAATAAACATATAAATGGTTTTATAGTCATTTCCTTTAATTGTCGTAATATATCTTAATCATGAAGTACATGTTTTATAAATCAAATATATGTGTACATAAATATTTATTACATTTTTTCTCAGTAATACTAAAACACCTATTTTATCCGTAGCAAATTGATTTGATACAGATTAGAATATAATTATTAGAAGTTATTCAATTTTAAATTAATTTATCTTTTTATAATCATAAGTTTTTCAACCTAATTTAAATGTACACAGTAAAAAATTATATTGTAATTTAACACTGTGGCAGTGGCGGATTTAGCGGTAAGCAAAGGGACTAGTGTTGGCAAACTGGAAATTTTCCAAAAAGAAATATTTCCAACAATGGAATTTTACCGGGAATATTTCCTTACTGCTAATGAAAGTTTCCAAAATATATTCCCGGGAATATTACCAGAAAGTTTCTGCGGGAATTTTTACTTCTAACATCACCTATTTCAATTACTTTGACAAAGTCTTTGTTGACAAACAAGTGTGCACGTGTCTGTTATTTGCAAAATATTTTTTCTAATTCTATAAATACATATATTCTCTATAAGTGCGTAAAGAAAAATCGAAAATTAACCGATCTAATTTTCTGTAATAAATGAAAAATAGTTATTTTATTTATAACAAAAAATTGTGTCGGTTAATTTTCGATTTTTCTTTACGCAAGTATAGAAAATATATGTATTTATTTAGAATAAATAAAAAAATCAAAACTTCAGATTTTAAGATATTTCAAAATTATTTATTTTTTCGCGTTTCGTCTCATATTTAAACAATTTTGATACATTTTTGAGAATTTTACCTAAAATACAATAAATGTATTTTCATGTTAATTATTAAAATTGGAATAAATACTTAGTTTCATCACTTTAACAACATAATCATTTAAAATATACCGTGTTCTGAACTACGTTTGAACGCGCGCAATTGGGGTCACATTATTCGTTAAATTTCTTTTCTATCCTGAACTAATTTAACTGTGTAGGTAATATCTACTGTGTATTTAATGAAATTATAACGCTTTTCTAATAATATTTCATTGTAATATTTAAGTATTTGGTATCAAAAGAAAGCTCGTAATGAGTACAATAATATTTTATCAGTTTTGAAAACCTAAAGGAAACTTTCCGGAAAGTTTCCACTGAATTTACTGGGAATATTACCCAAAAAATAAATTCCCGGGAATTTACCAATACTAAAAGGGACACTTGCTCCCTAGGCCCTCGTCCGAAATGGCCCTTGAGCCCTTGTTTGAAAGGGCGACAAATCAAAGTATTCAGGTAAATATTACTCGTTACAAGTAAAATAATATTGATGCAATTTCACCATAAATAGATTTAGTTTCTAGTCGCGAATGTGGTCATTCTTAATATTTAATTTAATTAATATGCCGCATGTAGGAATGTATTCAACCTTTAGCTTTGCCCCGACCCGATTCCGAGGCGATCATCGAGTCGGATCTATTTGAATTTTCGGGCCGATCGTTTGGCAAAGTTGTACCGAGTCGGACTTGTCATATTGACCCGACTCAAAAAATCAAAAAAAAAAATGTAGTTAAATCACATGCATAGTCTCTTTGCTATTTTAATGAAAATAGGTGATTCTAGACGGAATCATAATGATTTAATAACATTCTAGTAAAAAAGAAAACAGTTGCTTTACTTCAAGAATTCAAGGCTTAAGCCGAAACCGATTCCGGTTTCCGGGCCTGCTTATTTATTATCGAGCCGATCTTCGAGTCTGGCTGGCGATTTTTTTCTTGGATCGAGTCGAGCCAAACTTCAAAACCCGCCCGCCCGGTCCGAATACAACCGGTTAATAATAAAAACCAAATAGGCACTTGTAAATTTCTGAGAACATTTGTAAATCAAGAACGTAAAGAGTATTATTTCTAACCACGAATATTGTTCAAACTTTCGCCTTTCATTGTTCAATAACTGTTTTTTATTTCGATTGAATTTTTCGTTTACCTGTTATATAAATCAGTTAAACATGATAAGAAAAAAATAGACCTGCGCCCCTTAAATACTTTTGCGCCCTGGGCTTATTTCCTTAAATCCGCCACTGCACTGTGGAACTCTAAATTAAATTTTAATGTTATTTTTAAGTGTGGATCTGATTGTATACTAGCTGGTGCATCGTGAGGTTAATAGATACTAGTATTGAATTTTTTGTTTGTAGTATAGAGGGTCTCCAAAACCAGCGCGAAATATTCGCAGCGATAGCGATACTTTCGCTTACTCAAATTGTCGTGGACTGAAATTACGGACTGATTACGCAGCGATAAGTGACATCTGCGACACTATCTTGTCGAAATTGTGGCATCAATGTATGAAACACTCCGAAATGCTTATTATTTGAATTGAAAATGAATCCACTTCCTTCATTACCGAAATCGGTGTACAAAGCAGATTGGCACACCCAGCGATGGGTAATATGCCGTGATGATATTTTTTATATACACTTTCTTTTCTCCTGATAAATTAATTAATAGATATATGATTTAAAGCAATCATCATCTAATCTGAAGTATATTGTCGCAAATCCTGTCACAGAACTGATGCTTTGGTGTGGCAAATTATCGTCGTCACCACCGCTGCGAATCTTTCGCTTTGGTTTGGGAAAGCCATAAAGAACATTGGAACGGAATCATTAATGTATTTAATGTTTAACCAACTAATAACATATTGTTCAATAATTTTGTATTTGTGTATTTTTGCATTATACTGAATATTTTATTAGTAAAAATGAATAGCTAAAATAATAACGATAAAAACAAAAAATCTGGTGCAGACAACACAATACCTCCCGCCATTTACCGCACGAGTCACAAAAAAGATTGAGCTAATCCTTATTTTTGGATTAGCAAATATTACACTGATTTTGGCAGTTTATTTCTTAAAATATAGTCTAATATAATCCAAGTAACTACCATTTTTGATAATAAAATGAAGATTAAATTTTAAATTCCGGGATAATAGAATTCACTAATCTAAAAATGAGAATTAGCTTCAACTTTTTTGCGAAACATTAATTTTTATTCATCTAAATACATACCTACATATGTACATACGCTGGGAACTATTGATTTCCTTTCCTATTGTTATATTTACTTTTTAAAACATTACTATTATTAATTTGAAATAATTACTTCTTTGACAGTGACATTTATCTGTCAGTTACATACATTTGAATAACTGCGCAATCAAGGAGTTTTGTTTCTTTAGAGCCTACGCTCCGGGATTTAAATTATAGATAATTTTATAAATTTATCCATGAGATATATAGAACAAGTATTAATGAAAGTCTGTTGAAAATTATTTAATCTTTAATTTTTATAAGAACATTAATCTCGAAAAAATAACATTTAAAGGTATTTTTCGAAGAAAAACTATTTTGAGCTTTTAGTGAAGTGCCATTTCCGGTTATTCGATTTACACCAAAATCTAATGGGTTCTTCCCATTACAGAAAAAGTTCGAAATACAAGGTTTAAAATTTTCTGAATGATGGTATTTGAGTTAGAGTGGAGGATCCACACATGCATACACACACACATAAACTCATACACACATACACACTGACATCATCGTGAAAATGTAAAAATTGAATTCTAGGGACCTTAAAACGTGGTCATTTACCAAAATCTCGACATGCGATTTTTAGCACGATCCCTATACCTCCCTTACCAAGGGTAGCGGGAGGTAAAAACGTTCATGACTTACTCAATTAAAAGCCTCTGGTTGAGATACAGAAACAAAAGAAAGTATAAATATGCATCTAAATAACTAGTATCCTCATACCAAGTTTCAAAATTTTAGTGCAACTGTAGGTACCAGAGTATAATATTTTTACTCATAATGACTCCCCCAATATAAGGTTTTATTTTGACACACTTTTATGAATCATCCTGACTATATTACCATTGCCATTTGTTGTGACTAAAATCAAATGTGCGGTGAAATTTTTTCTTACTAGTAATATTTTCGGTTTATTTGTAAACATAGTTGAGAGGCGTTTTATTGTTACTTTAAGTTTTTTATTTTAAATATACCGAATAATATTTTAAAATCAAAAACGACAAATCAAATTTAAAATATGTTTTTCGGATGAACCGCAGGCAAATCCTGAATTCTTGGTGTGAAAGACAAGACAAGAACTAATTGCAAATACATTAAATTTCTTGTCAGTGAAATACTAGTTCTGAAAGTGGTATACTTTGAGTTAATTAATTAGTAACATATTAACAAAAAATACTGTCAGTAGTTTCCATTTTCTTATATAAATTGAAAAAAAAATATTTAAGTTAACATATTAGCAAATTAACATAACAAATTGATAGCCAACTGCAAAAAATATAAATGTCAGTCATTAATTATTGTACACGTTGTTACCGATAACAAAATCTAAGTATTTAATTTTTTTGCTTTGAATGCCATTCCATATATGATCATAATAATGTACAACACAAAAAGCACAATAGTCCTATAATGACTGTAGTAAACAACAAAAGTATTTAAGATATGTATAATGTACAAGGTGTTATTGTTTTTGCAAACAAATTATGCAATTATTTCTGTTAAATCAAATCTGTCCTTCGGTGTAAAAAAAAAACAAAACATATCAAGAAAACAAATCAGCAACAATAGTTTGGTAATAAATAACCTGCTCAGAAAAACAGTGCTCTGCTTCATTAATTATCTTTTCGAAAACATCTCACAATTTTTTCTCCCGGTAATGGCACGACGCACGTCGAAAAATCTATTTAATATCCCGGCCGCACGAGGCCAGCACACTGACATTTCAGCGTGTTACATATAATTTTTCACCGCGAAATCTAGTTTGCTCTGAGTAGAACTCAGACACACATTCCTCAACAGTGAAAGTAAGATTCCTAGGATCAAGTTAGCGGCGATATTTGAATTTCTTTGTCGGTGATGCTCACTTGTTTGTAGGGGAAAATTGGTTTTGTCTCTGATATTTAGGGGATGATGGTAATGTTTTGCTTCATGTCACTGGATTTTTATTAAATTATCTATATAAAAATAGAGTGCAATACCGAATATACTAATGACCGAGTGAGGATTGGATGATCCAGGTTCCAATCTAACCGAAGTTAGTAGTATATTTTTAGAACAAAAGTGTTGCGAGGCTGAATGAGTTAGTGACCGGTTGTCGTTCTAACAGTCCAGGTTCGAAACCACCCCTTTCTAATTTCTCCCAAAGTTTTTCTCTCTTTCCATTCAATCTTCAACAGTCGCCACAACCACATCTCAGAACTTCCCAAATACTTTTGTTCCTTCTTCGTCGCTTCCACTCACATACTAGGGGTAACAAGAAAAACGGGCCATAGATGTTTATCATCAAAGAAGCTTATGTCGTGCCTGTATATAAAAATGGAGCAAAGAATAACGTAGAGCATTACAGTCCTATATCTAAATTATGTACATTTGAAAAAATATTTAAAAAAATAATATACACAATTCTGTATTCGTCCGTCAAATCTATAATTATCCCTGAGCAGCACGGCTTTATGCCTGGAAGATCGGTTGAAACCAACTTACTGACTTATTCCAACAATATTTTATCTTCTATGGATAACAGATGCCAAGTTGACTCAATTTATACTGATCTTAGCAAGGCGTTCGACAAAATAGATCACAATATATTACTGAGTAAATTAGCTAATGTCGGCGTAAATGGTAGTTTATTAAGTTGGTTTCGATCGTATCTGACGGGTAGAAGTCAGTGTGTAGTTTCTAGTGGATACAAATCTGACCCTGTCTTAGTATCTTCTGGAGTTCCACAGGGTGGTCATTTAGGGCCCCTATTATTTAATATTTTTTTAAATGATATAAGTTGTTGTTTTAAGTTTAGTAGATTCCTGCTATATGCAGACGACCTAAAAATATATCATCCGGTTACTACAACAACTCACTGTATTGAACTTCAATCAGATTTGGATAGATTTGTAAACTATGCTACTAAAAATAAATTACGTATTAACATTAACAAATGTTTTTATATAAATTTTACAAGAAATAGATCTAGCATACAATATACTTATAATATATCAGGTACGAAATTAACTAGAGTACATGAAATTAAAGACTTAGGTGTCACTAGATAGCAAATTTCTATTAGATAAGCATACTGACAACATTGTCAAAAAATCCTATAGAATGTTGGGATTTCTTATTAGAACTTGCCGAAATTTTAAAAACCCTCAAACTTTTTTGACCCTATATTTTGCTCTAGTCAGAAGTCAGCTAGAATTCGCAGTAGTTGTTTGGAATCCGCAATACTTCACATATATAAACAGAATTGAAATATTCAAAAGAAATTTTGCAGATATTTTTTCACAAAATTCCCGAATTACAACCTCAACCATCCATCGCTGTGTAACAGACGCAATTTACTGGATATTGTTTTTATGTATAAATTACTTAATAACATAATTGATTGCCCACTATTACTTACTCAACTTTCTTTTCGCGTGCAGTCGCACACGTTAAGATCGAATGAACTATTCATTATAAATTTTTACAAAACTAATTCTGAGGTCAATTCTGTTATGAATCGTTTACCTATGTTATATAATAATCTGTCAAATAATGCCAATTTTCCCGACATTTTTAACACTCCTTTGAATTCATTCAAAAAACAGATACAACTAATCATTCGCAATATGTAAATTAGAGGTACTTTATATTATTATTTTGTGTTACTAATTTAATTTTTGTACTAATATTTTTCTAATTTTACCCATGCTTTAACATTGTATATCTACTACCGAAAATGTATGTACTTTGGTAATGTAATGCTTCTCTGTAATTGGAGCACTTTGCTCTGTTGAGAACGCTAAATTAATAAATAAAAGAGTTTATCCTAGCGCAAAAGTGACATTAATTTTAGACAATAGTGCTTCAAATAAATGTTATGGAAAATTAAAATTTGCATCCAATTCATCATTATTTATTTATTTATGTATTTATTTATTTATTTAAAATTTGGCTTCTTATCAGGAATAAATCCCAATAATAAAGAAGCTCTAGCATTATATACAAAAAAAAAAATACAGAAAAAATTCAATTATAAGAAATAAACAATAACAGTAACGTGACTATAATATATTTGTAGAAAATAAATAGTACAGTGATGTAAATACATATATAAATACAAACATTTTAAATTAAGAAAATCTAAGAAGGCGCTTAAACTGCGGTAAACTAGTACAGAACAGATCTAGCATATTGTTGCCGTTGTACAAGTGTGACAATCTTATAACAGGAGAATTTAGGATAGAGTTTGTGCGAAAATGACAGTAAGTAAAAAAACTATTTGTTCTAGTACCGTAACTAGGTACTCTAACGCAAAAAGACGATAGTAAAATTGGTGAATCGACGGTGTTATTAAAAAGTTTATGTAAAAATGTGAGGTCACTTAATTTTCTTCTGTTTTCTAATGATAGTAGTTTAGGCCTGTATGTTGGAAACTTCCGACTAGAATTTTTTAAGAATTTTCGTTGAATAGATTCAATGCGATTTATGTAAACAGCATAGCGTGGGTTCCAACATACAGATGCAAACTCCAATTGACTCCTAACGAGAGATTTATATAATTTAATTAAAGTGGAGGAATGTTTAAAATTAGAGCTTGCTCGAATTAAAAAACCTAACATTTTGTATGCTTTTTGAACAATATTGCCAATGTGAATATCAAATATTAATTTAATATCAAGAGTCACACCTAAATCCTTCACATTATCAGTTTTATTATTAACAATATTGTCTATTTTGTACGTTACTAAATTATCATCATCATATTTTATTTTTCCCTTTCTGTAACCGATAAAATCGAATTTAAAATTTTATAAAAGTTTTTGTACCCATGAAATGAAACAAAATACTAGGTTCTTAATAATTTCTAACTTTTCTTTGTGTAAATAATTCTTTATTTACAATAATGATAACATATTAAAACTTTGGTGGTCAGAATCACTGTAAATGTAATGTAATTATTTTCCTTTGTTTTTGTGAATTTTCCGCTATACAATAATTATTAATTACTTTCTTTGAAGTGTTAGGCCTCATTCACAATGAAAAATTAAAAACTCAATTATGTTGGAACCATAGCCAAATTACATGACATTCGTAAACCGTTCAGAAGGAAAAATTATTAAATTTAATTAGCCACTCAGATGACACATTATATAGATACACATAACAATATATGGACTTTACCCATCTTTTCTTCATTTTTAATTCTTTTCCAGAGATATGTGTTAATATTGTAGTTTCCTGCTCATTTTCTGTCAAATACTACACAAGCAGGCAGACTAGGTTAAACATCACTGCGCAGCCGTACTTTACGCTAAACGTACGTAAATGAACTCCTACTTAAAGACTTTGGAGATTGCAAACAATTAGCTACGTATAACGTTAATTATGTAACGTTATTATTTATTTGGGTGAAGTGTATCAAAGAATTATTACTAATTAAAATAGATGTTTATTAAACGATTAATAAATATTAAAAGATAATAAAAATAACAATTACTATGGTTAAACAAATACTAAATACTAATTTAAGACTAAGAATATTATTAATTACTTAAACACTAAATTTATTTATTTATTTAAACAATTAATGCTACTATTTATTTTCACAATATTTATTTTACTGTACAGTCGTACTTTTATTTATCTGACTGTTCATTTATTTTACTACGAGTTTCTATCTTGGACTGCCGGTCTGTTGCAGGCTCTTGTAGACTGTTTACGCGATATTTATATCACTATATTTATGTCACTATTTATTTATATCACTATTTATTTATATGACATTCAACTGTCCGATCTAGTAGCACTACTGTCCGTATGCCGTAATTCTGCCGAATATCCACTCCAACTCGCCGATACTGTCCTCGTATCTTCAATACTTGTCATTACCAGAGCTTGGCAATACTTGCAACAAAAGTACTTTATTAGGCTTGCAAGTACTTTCAATACTTCAAGTACTGTACTTGAAGTACTTTCTATTTATAGTACTTTGTACTTGACAAAGTAAGTCTATTCACATGTATTTGGTACTTAATACATGGAAAAATACTTGAAGTACAATGAAAAGTACTTGAAGTATATTTAAATACTTGAAGTACTTTAAATGTACTTGAAGTATTATAGTATTTCAGCGATAATATGAAAGTAAAGATATATTTGCAAATTTTTGGCATAAATAAATAAATTCTAATCAGCATATACATATGTTTATATTACCTAACTACAGTGCTGGGACTTTGCCGTATCGCCTGGCGATCGCTTGACGTAAAAATGACGTCATTCTAACATCTCGGTACAACTTCTCGTATCGCTTGGCGATCATATGACGTTAATTTTACGTCATGCGATCGCTAGGTGATACGGCAGTCCCAGCGAGGAATTCTTGTTTTAAATAACCCAATAAATATGGCGTATTGAAATTATTGTCAATAATCACCTTTTAAGGTCCATATAATCTGAAAAATAACGATTATCTGAAAAAGTACTTGCACCCAAATTTACAAGTACTTTTTCAAGTACTTGGTACTTTCAAGTACTTTAGAAACCAAAAAAGTACTTGTACTTCAAGTACATTTAGAAACATTAAGATACTTGGTACTTGTACTTCAAGTACTACTTTCCGGTACTTTGCCCAGCTCTGGTCAACACTACCTAGTATTCACATCAACAGCTATCCTAGTATACCAGAAACTTCCCGAGTACTTCACTCGACACTATACTGCATACTAGAGGCCTGCACAGGTCCCGACTAGACCCTCGGGTAAAGGCCCGACCCAGCCCACTAGCCGGGGCCTGGCCGGATTAGATAAAATGTATTCGTGCTCGGGCCGGGTTCGGGTACAATTATTTCAATCCGGTCCGTTTCTAGCGGATCAAATATACACAATTTTATATTTATATTATTAGATTTATAATAATTTTGATTTCACTTGTTTATCATTTTCATATTATTTATTTCAAATCGGGCTTTATTCTGATTGAATTAAAATTTATATGGGTCGGGCCGGATACAATTGAAAAAATTAGGCCCGTGCAGTCCTCTACTGCATACGCTTACCACGTTACTGCTATGCTACTAGACTCACTATATGTAAAACTGTTCGTCAACTCAATTCAGCTGACTACGTAACTAAGTAACGGGCAGAGCCCCATCGCTTTTATATAGCTGCCTATTACCTTCTGGAAAAGTCTCGAACATTCCATTAAATACAAAAAATTCAGGCGACCAGAAGTAATTAAACACGTCGAGACGCGTTTGTTTACGTCGCCCGGTTGCTGGTGTGATTATGTCATCGCTAAACTTAGACGCTTGCTCAGCGCTGCTCACATGTAAAAAGTAAATCTGCTAATTTTATCATTGTGAATGAGGCCATACTCTTTATTTTGAGTTAGGTATTAAACTGTCGTTAACCATGAATAATTAATGTTTTATTATGTAACGATTTTTGCTATTTTAATTACATGTTGCTTAAATGAGTAAAACGTTATATTAGAAAAAACAAAAGGTAATTCTACGTAATGTGCTAATTTTTGCTTCAAGCAAAGTGCTCATATAATTTTGATTTAATTAATATGGAAATAATTATAGTGTTCTAAAAAAATAATTGTTTCATATAGACCACGGATGATTTACATGATACAGTAAATATATCGCAAGTAAATAAACCAGTATCTAACGGAACTGCTTTTGGGCGAATACTTATTATAGTTCAGCCTACACAATAATTTATTTGAGGTTATGCTAGATACTTTTTAATTGCAAATAATTTAAACATTTAACGTGTCATATCATAATTTAATCGAACAAATTTTAAAATACAAGGTGTCTAATTTTCGAAGACCTTCATTAGGGTCTCGGAAACTAAAAGAGATACGACTTCGGTTAAATATTATTTTAAATATGCTTTTATTTTCCCAATAATTCTCATAGGTTAGTAAATAATAATAAAAACAAATTTTGGTCGAATTTTCACATTCAAATAATTCTTGGGCAATTGATACATAATCTAGAAAAACATATTTTTTGTCGGTAAATTTACGATAGGAATAACAAAAATTCCTTTTTCTCCAAAAAAAAATAAAAGCAGAATATTTGCACTATTCTCATACAAAAGCGAATTTAAATTGACATCAAAATATACGAAATCATATATTCAGTGATGATAAAAACACCTTGAACTGATTCTAAACTAGGGACGAATCTTCTCTAACCGCACATACAATGATTTTTTTTGTGGAGCTAAACGTCGCTAAATAAAGTAATATTTAAAAACGTATTCTCTTTAATAAGCTACATAATTCTACCTTTAACTATTAATTATTCTAATAGTAATTAGAAATTACAGTCCACAAAATCTTAAATATTGGCGACTCAAATCACCGATGGCGGCGTTGCTGTCGTAAATAAAAATTGTGGACGAAAAACAGATACCGAATGACAACTAATGTTGTTTTGTGATTACATTTGTCAAATATGAAGAGAAAATTTATTTCTTATCGCGAAATTTTTTGATAAAAACTCCAGAATTTTATGTATATCATCAACTTCGTATCTGTCTTTCACTAGTTCTGATTTTGTAGGTAAGTAGTTTCTTGACTGGGTTTGGATATTAGCAAAATAAATTCTGGGATGCAGTCATATAATTATTTATTATTTATTTCAACGTTTCGATCCTACCAGTTCTAATTTTCCCGTTAGATGTCTCATGCTTATTCTGCCAATGCACCCAAAATGCACGAATGTGTTAATATTAGTCGCGTTCTTTTTATCATTTGCTTCACCTCACCTCAGCTCAAAGTGAAATGAGTATGACATGAACTGAGTTGAGATTTTTGTGAAGTAAAAAGAACGACAACAAATTCCGTAGAACTGTCTGTTAGAAAATCTGAAGTACTGTCCGCTGAACTTGAAAATAATAAATTGTTCATATCATTCATGTCATCATTTAATCATTGCTCCTAAAATAACCATTAAAATAATATTATTAAAGGAATAAACAAATAACCAAACTAATTATATGTGAGATCCAGTGATAGCAAAACATTCATCCCCGCCGATCATCTAAGATTAAAAACTCAATAAGCACAACCTCTTGAGGTAGATAAAAATCGGGAAGGGGGCGGAACCCTTCTCATTTCAGTGTCACTTTATAACACTTCAGTCACGACAAAAAGAACAGTCAAAATTAGTGAGGCAACTGAGATGAGCTAAGATGAACTAAGATATCATGTAAAAAGAACGCGACTATTTAAACAAGGAATTTTTCATGACAAAATTTGCCCACAAAAAAACTAGGCTTATTGTCATGAAATGATAATTTTAATTTAAAATAAATGAAAAATTTTAAATCTAGACGAAACAATTTATGTATGTAAAATTTATTAAAATGAAATACAAATTAATATTTTGAAAATATTCACTGGAAAAATATACAAACATTAAAATAAAATGCATTTCATTTAAAATTATTAAACTCTTTTATTTACTGAAATAGCAATTACATATTATTCAAAATAATGCATATTCAAATGCATTTGTCTAAAAACCAAAAAAATGTTTACCAATTTCCATAAACAATAATCATAACAATAATTCACTTAATTAATATTCAAACAAAAATTCGATTGCAAAAATATGTAAATAATCTGAATGTTAAACTCGGATGACAAGTTCTCCCCCCCCCCTCTGAATGCAAATGAGGACTGCAGGTGCTGCATAAATGCATGAATATATGCAAAGCGACGAAATTAAAAGTGACAAGGGGGTGCAAACAACCTCACACAGCCCCTAATTGATTTAAATTCGCAAAAAAAGACAAGGAGTGGAGGTCTTTTTATATTCAAAACTAATGAGGGGTGCATAATGCAAAAGAAAGTCCTATGCTTCTCAAGATAAAACACGAACCGCAAAGTGTACTTACGGAAATTAAATCAATTGGACACGAATTAGATGGGCCTTTTAAACGCAGCTAACTGTGCAAAAGGAAAATAAATATGGTTTGTATTTAAGAAATTGGAAGTGATCATATCAATTATTATTAGGGTAATGAAGTGGAATATGCTTCAACAAACTATAAAACCTAAGGAATGGGTTTAGAAATATAATTCAATGGGGGAGTTTAGTCATGTTAAAATGTAATGATTTTTCCACATTACTGCAATACTATAAATGCAATATTACTATTAATACAATAATAGTAATAAAATATAGCGTATTTTTTTGTACAAACGATATTAAATTTATCGTTAGTAAAACCGCCCGCAATACGATGACGTATGCAGCATCTTTGATTCGCCGTATTTGTCCGCTACGAGCGCTAAGTTAGAATGAAAACATGAACGTATGTTTTCTATTTTTGATATTAAAACGTCAAATTCAATGTCAAAATTATTTGATTTTAAATATGTAAACACAGAAATTAAATTGTCAAAATGTAAACATAAACAGGTGACCGTGTTTTTCTTCTGTCTCTTTCCTGGTAAACGCCCGCACGGTACAAATATGTCATCATCATTACCGATATCTGCGTACAAAGCAGATTGGCACACCCAGCAATGGATAATATGCCGTGATGATATATTTATTTTTATTTATTTATTTATTTATTTATTTATTTATTTATTTATTCTTTTGGGCACGTATGTCGAGACCTAATTCGCACATAGTTGATGTTAAGTATGCCGTATTGGCGAGAAGAAATAGTGCAAATATATTAAGAAAATTATGATGGAAAGATGTCAGTGTTAAGTGCAAATGACATACTCGTAGTATATTTGAGTTATAATTTTATTGGAAATATAGGCTCTTTTGCTAGAAACTTTCTGTATGAAATTTGTATAAAATAAATATAACTGTCGGAAGGCAATGTACAAAAAATATAGAATCTTTCGCAAGGAACTTTTTGTATGGAATTTCTAGAAAATATATAGAACTGACGGAAAGTAATGTGCTGACCACACCAGATTTTTTTAATTTCGCCTAGGCAGTGAATTCGCATTTCAGTCATGAATCCATGATTATGAAACTGTACGATGATACTTATCGTGTGATAATAGTTATAATAATAGCGTATGTATTAATTTGTTCCTGAGTACATGTTGAGTTTTAGAAAATTATTATAATGCAATGAGACGGCTTTCAAACCATCGGATTAGTTATAATAATGATCATGGATCAATTGACACGGGTCACGGATCAGTTAAGACAACATCTAGACAAAAGGAGTAAGTATTAATATTTGAAGTCTTTAAGCTAATTTGCCAGAAAAATATAATCTTATCTACAATTTTTTTGTCCAGATTTCAACCATTTTTTATGAGATCATATAAATTTACATATCTAAAATCATATTCTTGTTTCTTAACACAGTTACCTCCAACGAATTTATTTCTTTTTAAAAATCTAATTCATTCTTAAAGAGCACATTTCATCATCATAGATCTTACTACATGAATTAGTTTCTTGAGTAACAAATCCTAATAATTCTTAACTCTTAGCTTGTGATCACGTTTTTATTCGAAACATGTAGAAGAACTATACGTGTGCATAGCTAACACTACCGAAGTGAAAATATAACATTCTTGACCTTGATTCTTCTGACAGATAAAATTCAAAATTTATTCATAAGTTTCTATATGGTACGTGTGTTTAAATATAGAACTACCTACTCAGTGATGATGCTTAAATTTGAACAAGTAATTTGTCAGTCTAAATATTTACAAATGATTTTATTCATGAACAGAATAAATAATGACTAACAAATAGAAGTACAACAATACAGGGTGTAACAGAAATAAATACATTAAATTTAACCAGTGACAGGACAGAGGTCGTTGAGAGCAAGAATATTTCTTTTCGAAATCTCAATTTCTTTCAGTATTTTTGTTGTCTATTTTTTCAAATAAATTTTGATATAATCCAGTCACTATAACGAGAGAATATTGAACAAATTCGCGAGCAGAAACAAGTTATTCTATTGCTCGGAAGAAATTAATTTTCGAGCTGAACCACTTTCCTCTGTTCAAAATTCTCTCGCTATCGTGAATGGATTATAGTAACAAATAAATCGATTAATAATTAGAAATTGTGATTCTTTTAGTCTAAAGGGCGTAGCAACGATCTGAAACCGAAATGAATTGATAGCTAATATAATGCTCCTTGGGCGATACTGTCAAACTTGCCATAGCAACTTTGATTACTAAAATTAATTAAACAAAGTAGAATTTATCCGTTTATCAATCGGCCGTGGATTCCATAGGCAGGTATTGAAATTTGTGACAAAACTTTGAAGAATTTTAACACATGCAATATCTAGAAGGTTTAAAAAAACTAAGAAATATTGTTGTTCTCAACGAGTTTAATTTAAAGTACTTATTACTGTTACCGCCTGTATATAATCGTATTTTAATATCACTTTCCATTTATAAATTTAGTTTTGCACTTAGTGCAGCTAATGACGTCATGCCCGGCTCTAGTTGTTACAACACATGCCTAGTGCATTTTCCACTTTGAAAAACACAATAAATAAATAGGGTGTCTTGGAAATAGGAGGATATGGCTTAACCACAGATTCCTGAGCCCAAAATAAGATGATTTAGCTAAACTTGCCTTTATAGGAAAGTGCAGCGTATAGCCAGTATTCTGCTTCAAAGTCCTTCTAAAAAAATAATTTTGCTTATAATAACGAAACGCTTTGTTCAATTTGAATGAAATTTGGTATGAACATCCATATGGATATAGTTCATCTTTTAAGATGGTGTATGCTATTGTTAGTGAGCCACTAGTGTATGAAACCAGAGCTGGGCAATACTTGCAAGAAAAATACTTTATTTGACTTGCAAGTACTGTCAGTACTTCAAGTACTGTACATGAAGTACTTTCTATTTATAGTACTTTGTACTTGGCAAAGTAAGTCTATTCACATGTACTTGGTACTTAGTACTTGGAAAAATACTTGAAGTACAATGAAAAGTAATTGAAGCATTTTTTAAATACTTGAAGTATTTTAAATGTAAATTGAAAAGTGATGCTATAGAAGCGTGTAATTAAAGAATTACTACTAAGATAAATTGTACAAATGCGAGAGAAAAATCAGCTGACGCCGGGGTTCGAACCCGGGACCTCCAAATCTCTAGTCTGGAGCTCTACCAACTGAGCTACGCCAACCCTAGCGTCAACTGAAACATTATCTCTCTTGTATAGTAAAGTCTAATGTGGCATCGTGTCAAAGACTTCTCTATTGACAATGATTATGTCCACGAGCGACTTTGATAATTTAAGGAGAATTATACCGAAGGTTAAATTGAAAAGTGATGCTATAAAGTACTTGTACTTCAAGTATATATATATATATATATATATATATATATATATATATATATATATATATATATATATATATATATATATATATATATATAGAAACATTAAGATACTTGGTACTTGTAATTCAAGTACTACTTTCCGGTACTTTCCCCAGATCTGTATGAAACTTGGGTGTCGCGACTAGGGTTTCACGGGCTTGGCTTGAAGCTTGAAAGCTTGGCTTGGTTTGGCTTGAAAAAGCTTGAAAAATCAAGCCAAGCCTGCCGTTCAAAAAAGCTTGACTTTTCAAGCCAAGCCAAGCTTCTGTTCCACCAAGCCCAAGCCAAACCAAGCCTAACATTTAAAAAAGCTTGAATTTTCAAGCCAAGCCAAGCCTTTGACTGTCAAGTAGCTTGGTTGAAAACAAGCTTTTTCAAGCTTTTCTTAAGAAATGTTGTCGAGGCCGACAAAACCGTAATTTTATGGTGATAACGTACTTTCTCACTGCTTCGGCACATTTTTGCGAACTTCTAAGAATTGGAGTTTCCAAAACGACCAGCCTTCATTACCTGCCAGTCCAGTATGCTTCAAAACTTTGTAAATAGGACACTATACCCTTCATCATTCTTATTATGCAAAAACCACATATTTTCTCAATCTGAACCAACTATCTGTTTTAACTATAGAGTGATGGGAAGATAGGTGCAGTTTGATCTTTTTGTTTGATTGGATAATATCGGAATATTATCCAATCAAAATAGATATAGATAGAATATAATCAGTATTCATTTAAATTTTAACTAACTTGATTTTAAATACCAAGCATCAAGCTTCAACACATAATATTTATTACTCGTATTTATTGCAATGCTACAAAGAGATAATTTTGCTGCAGAATAAAAATTATAAGAAATAATAATATACTCTACACCGTAAGGTAAATTGAGTGACAGACTACATAAATCATGATAATTATTGCATTTTAAAGTTTCATTTTGTACATTGTTTTGCTATTCTGGTATTTCCGAATCATAGAGACGAGACAATTTCTGTTTGTGTATATGTATATATTTATATTCAAAGATTTTCAATGCTATTTTTAGCTCAACCCCTAATGTACCCCTAATAAACCGTGACAGGTATAATATACAATAACAATGTACCGACAAAGAGAGCATTCTCTTTTAAATATTACCTTGATACAAGTTTTCATTGATCCAAAAATATGTGTTAATAAATAAGCAAATAAATATATAATCTCGGCTTATTACCCAGTTCTGGAGGTTTTTAATTTGCTTTTATTCACAAATTTCAGTAATAACGACATATTCGTTTCGTTAAGCATATTAACTTTTGTATTATTTGAATTTGCACATGATTACTTTAATTATATTTATGTATTTAACTTACATGATTCTGTACTCAAAAATCAGTAGAAATTTCATAAGAAGAGGCGAGTAGGTATTTGTCACGAACAAAATTTCGGGGACATTTCCGTCTGTAGGGTTTTATGATTTCCAGATGTATTTCAAGTAGGTATAAAAGGTCAGTCTCAGGTCATTTCCATCCCATTGTACATTCCAAAATATTTATGTATTTATTTGAACACTGTTATTGCGTATTTGGTGTCGAGTTTTTTTTTTGTTTGTTTATATAGGGTGCATATGAACTAAATAGTATGACAAACTTTAACAGTTGGGAGGACATTTCGAGTTTTTAGTTAAAATACAAGTCCAACTAATGCATATGCCTACTTGAATAAATGCAGTCAACGAAAATAATAAAAGAAACATGAAAATTGAAGGGTAAATATTTAATAAATTTATGCTGATTGTTTACTCTTAAAAATAAAATAAATGAATAAAATATACATTTCAATATTTTTATATTTTAATAATTACAAAGAAAAAACACTTGTTGTAAGTTTCATAAATTTTATTTTATCGTTTTGTTTATCTTTACGCGTAAGAAGATATTTTTCAATTGTACCACAATAAATTTATGTAAAACAAAACGTGATTTGTACATTATTACGATACAATGAAACATCGACATAACATCGATATATTGATACATCAATATTCCAATACATCGATATATCGGTATATCGATATATTTAATTAAATTCACATCGAATATTTATATTAAAATCTTGATACCGAACAACTACTACTGGTTTTCAAGACCTATATACCTACTGTGCGCATGAGCATTTATAAAGCTTGAAAGCTTGAAAAAGCTTGAAATAGCTTGAAAAGGCTTGAAAAAGCTTGATAAAGCTTGAAAATCAAGCCAAGCCTAAAATAATTAAAGCTTGAAGTTTTCAAGCCAAGCCAAGCTCTGTTTCCATCAAGCCCAAGCCAAGCCAAGCCTAACATTAAAAAAAACTTGAAGTTTCAAGCCAAGCCAAGCTTTTTTATTTCAAGCCAAGTAGCTTGGCTTGGTGAATCCCTAGTCGCGACCATGATTAGACCATAACTTTTTAATGGCAACGTCAATAACGTAAGATTATTGTTTTTCAGAAATATACATTTAATAGCAAACTTTTCTATCTCTGCGTAATTTATTATAACTAATGATTTAGACAGAAGAAAATAAAATGTAAGTGAATGCACCGTGTAATTTTTAAAATAAATTTTATCTAGCAGTCTATCCAAATGTCAAACAACGAAGTTTTAATGACAGTAGCAATTATTTATGAGTTGTCAATCTTCTCAAGTTGTTTAGGAGTAACCTAACATTCTTTAATCGTTTAATTATAATAATGGCAGTAAAATACTTAGGCCGAACAAAGGGATATGTTACTAGTTTGAAAATATGGCATGGAAATTTTTGACAACCCATAAACAATTGTCACTATCATTAAAAAATTCGTTGTTTGACATTTGGATAGACTGGTAGATAAAATTTATTTCAAAAATTACACGGTGCATACACTAACATTTTATGTTCTTCTGTCTAAATCGTTGCAGGTATCACAACTTACGCAGAGACAGAAAAGTTTACTATTGAATGTATCTTTCTGAAAAACAATTTCCTTACGTTATTGACCCCTGTGGTGCACTCTCCACGCCAGCAATGAGTGCCCGTGAGGTGACGCCTGGTAAGCGCCCGCACGGTACAAATATTTCATCATTACCGATATCTGTGTATAAAGCAGATTGGCACACCCAGCAATGGGTAATAAGCCGTGATGATATATTTATTTATTTTATATTGACGTTGCCATTAAAAAGTTATGGTCTAATTATGGTCGTGACACTCAAGTTTCATACAGTAATGGCTCACTAACAATAACGAATACCATCTTAAAATATGAACTATATCCATATGGATTATCATACCAAATCGGACAAAGCGTTTCGTTATTATACGCAAAATGGCTAAACAGTGCACTTTCCAATAAAGGCAAGTTTAGCTAAATCGTCTATATATATATATATATATATATATATATATATATATATATATATATATATATATGAATTAGATAGATAGCACTATCAAGAACTGACGATCGCAGTAAGTGCAAGAAAATGCGCATTCGGCCACTCAGAAAAGTTCAGTTCACTCGAAAAGTTTAAACGAAACACCTTAAAATCAGCTAGGGCACACTGATTATATAATGGAGAAAGAGTTATGCACTCAGTGCAAAAAAGGTTCGCACTAAATATATAAATGGAAAACGCTACAAGAAAGTTATAAGTAAAATAATATTTTATTGTATTAGCATTAGGCAATAGGCATACTACATACGTTTCTGTATAAAATATGTATCTAAATAAATAACATGTACATTTGTTCTACTAATTAACATTTCAACAAGATCATATGTGTAAATTAAAATGGTAGAGTGATGTAGATTTCATGCTTTAAACACAATTATTCAAGTTCATTATAAAATAAAAAGCAAAACCTTATTTAAGCTGACATATTTATCATTTTAATTAAATCTACATATTAATGATATATTGTAATTTATAATTAGATTGCTTTTTACATGGAAGACGTAATGCAGAATTCCAACAATTCCACGCATTCTTAATCCCGTATGATAAATTTTAATTTTTATGTATGTAGATACATTTTAATGTCATTTTTTACGTGCAAATCATTGAAAGTTTAAAATTTCTGTATGCAACGAATATATTATTAGATACGCATGCATATAAAAATAATAATAATATTAAATATTATACATACACCCTAACTAATTATTATGATTATGATTAAAAAGCAATTATTGAATTTGTTATTTTAGTCATAGCAAAATGAACCCTGATTAAATATAAGTCATATTAGAATTGTTGAGAGAATAACAATATTAGGTTGACCGTGGAAAATAAAACTCTTATTTTAAACAATTATATATCTGTCATTTGAAAGTAAGTTGCAAAAGTTAAGTTAGTTAGAACTTAGTTAATCAATTTTAGTGATGCACGACGAGGCGAGAGTACTCTCGCATCTCGTCTCGTCTCGTAGCATTATGCGAGACGAGAACGAGAGCGAGATTGCAGTTTAAAATTCGAGGCGAGATCGATATAACAACTGCGAGAAGCGAGAAATCTCGCGAGATTTTCGCGAGAGTCTCGCAATAAAAAATATTTGTAACTTTATAGCTTTGAATCATAAATTCAATGAAAAATGCACCGTACAAGGAGTGGAGTCAACGCTAATTCATGCATAGAATACGAGACTGTGAAAATTATATGAATTCACTATATTATTGAGTCTACTTACAGTCGATTGGTATCGGTCCCAGAGCGAGGAAATGCAAAATAAAAACAAAATCTGTTTTGCATTCAATAGAACTAGTTTTCCCCAATACTTCAGTCCCTAATTCACCCCAATTAAAACCACGGTTAACATTTTCTTGTCGCCCCTAAAAAGGTAAGGATGTTATATTAAGCGTCGATGGGAACCAAAACGGAGAGATGCGGATTGATTGGTTGACGGCGATTTACAAAGTTACAAAAAAATTGTGTAATGTTTTAATTCGTTTTACCGATGACAGAATGTATTAACAGATGTTTGTATTGAAATAGTTTAGAGATCACAATTTGGTGATAAACTGGATATTTTACAGGTTAATTAAATTATTTACCAACGTATCACATTTTCTGGTGACCGTTAATGAATAAACATTATGTTCGTATTGCAATTATTTGGTGACCAGAATTTAGTGTTTCGTCTCTTTATTATATTGATACTTTTACGACTGCAAATACACGGAAGACGGTGCAATTGGTGCGAACTTCTTGTAGTTAAACTGTTACATAAATACGTAGTGCGCAAGCGCTTGTTTCTATAGCGAGACTCTCGTGCGAGATTGAGACGAGACCCAAAAAAATGTGCGAGAACGAGAGCGAGATCAAGATTAGAGATCCGAAAACGAGACGAGATCGATATTTTATATTTCTCGTCTCGTCTCGCCTCGCGTGCATCACTAATCAATTTTTACCTCCCGTCAGACCGTAGCCCTTAACTGTTTTTAGTGGAAAAGTTATACTTTACTTGAAGCTCTAAACAGATTTTCGTGAAAAATATATTGATATATTCCAAAACTTTTCAATTTTAGTATTTCAAATTTTTATATCAAAGGGAATAACATATTAGCTTTTGGCTAATATTAATAAACCGGAAATGATGTTTTACTTGAAGCTCTGAACAGAATTATGGTGAAACATATATTATGATATATTTCAAAACTTTTCAAATTTAGTATTTGAGAATTTTATATGAAGGGGAACAACGTAACATATTTTATCTAAAATTGATAAACCGGAAGTTGTACTTTACTTGAAGCTCTGAACAGATTTTCGTGAAAAATATTATATAATCCAATACTTTTCAAATTTGGTGTTTAATACTTTTATATTAATGAGAACGACATATTAGATTTTTTTTCTAAAATTGATAAACCGGAAATAGTACTTTACTTAAAGCTATAAACAGATTTTCTAGAAAAAAAAATATTAAAATATGATCCAAAACTTCTCAAATTTGTTATTTAAAATTCGTATATAATTTGAAACAAAATCAACCGGAAGTGATACTTTACTTAAAGCTCATTGCTATTTTAAACATGGAATTGGCGGGAGGTCAGGTGCTGGCCACATCAGATTTTTTTTAAATTATAATGAAAATATCAAATTAACCAGAGAGCTTTTTCTTGTTTTTAGCGATGTGCAAGTTTTGACTATTTTTTTGGACTTTTACGAGGTAGAAGATTTTCGTCTGAAGAAAATATTGATGCTGTAATTCATGATTATTTTGAAATTATTTCAAATAAGATTGGTGTTGAATTTTTAATAAATGGCAGGAAAGAATGATGAATTGTATTATTTTTGAATTGTACTATGTACAGAAATTTTGAAAATTAAATCGTAACGCGCATTGTATTCATCAGGAATTTAAAGAACTGATGCAGAAATAGAGGATTCCGATTAAGCGAATTTTTAGCGCCCCGTCGCGGTATTTTTGTTAACTATGTGGACAAACAAGTAACTATCATTGAGCTGTCAAGTTAATAGCTTTGTGAAATTTGTGTTTTATATTAAATATATGGGTACAAGGTGCGCGTATGGCCTCTGTAAGAGTGATTACAGGTATAAATATAAAAAATGTACGAGAAGAGCTATTTTTTTTCCATTTCCCAAGGCGCTCTCATGGTTTATCCGTAACTAAACTAAATGGTTTCGTGGAAGTAGTGGTAAATGGGTCCGTAGTTAAATAGGTTTGATACATTTTGGGATGGAAAATAGCACCACTTTATATTTACATCAACTACCACACACGTATTACATGAAACTGACGCAGTTTACCATTTACCACCATCAATGCTGGGTAATATATTGTTACTGCGTTCCGCATTCATACAATTTTGAATTCTGTGAACGTTATAACATTTTGAGTTAGTATAAATACCCAGTAACCAACCTGAATCAACCTTAAAATAAGATCGCTCTTTTTCCGATTTTTTTCAGACCACAACACTCTAATCATCTTTTTTTGTTCAATTATAGAATGATTTTCAATATTTTTCTTTTTAAATTTCGTCCCTGCACTTAAAAACTTCATTTTCATCACTAACCGGACACATGTCAACAGAAAATGTCTGTTTGTCCACATAGTTCATGATTTTACCGCAAGTGGCGCACTTTGTGACGTCACGATCGGAATCCCCTATTGAATTTTATTATTAGTGTAGTTTCTCATTAAAATAGTTTAAGATAATGTCTAGTATATTCAAGTCAGTTGCAAATAAAATAAATGATGTTTTTATGTTTATATATCAATCTTTGTTTGTTGTTTTGTACATTGATAAATTCAAACCCGTGAATAAAATATAAATCACCTTCTTGACATAAATAGTTTTGTGCAAAGTGAGTATCTACGTGCGGTAGTTTTGCTTAGAAAGACATCAACTGCTTTTGAGATGGAAATTTTAATTCGGCAAGCAGAGCGCTGAACGTTGCTGCTGCTTCGCGACAGTCGAGCAAAAAGCAAAAGACTAACAGTGAATCGCAGATGGGAAAGCTTGAACCTCGTGCATTTGATGTGATTCGAATTCGATTCAAAGGTGAATCGCTGAATGCTATTCTTGTAAGCAACAATCACTGAATGGAGTTCATGCTAAATAAAATTATATCACCGGGAACTTTTTGCGTGATCGGCAACATTCGACAAATTCACGCTCTTCCGAATACGAAAATTGAGATACGATGATAGAATACTATTGTAGTATGCGTGTAAATGTCTTACAATGATTTATTTTATATATCTAAATGAATACTTATCTGGCATGATATTCTAAAGGTACATTTACAATTTGGGGTACCTATGCTTAATTTTTTTATTAGGCAGATTGTAAAACCCGTCTTCATAAAGCGTCTAGACACTTTATAAAACGCGGCCAGACTGTCAAACTATCGTTAGTGATATTTTACTATCTTGCTAGACATTTTCTAAAACGACGAACAACTTACGGCCACATTGTAATAAGAATATTTTTATATATTCTCTAAATATACATCAACATAACCTAACGGACAAAAGTCATGCTTGGAAAATTCAGGCCGAGTTCTAAGCATTAACAGGCTTATTCTGTAAAAATATCGTTATATAACAACTATCGTTATTTATAAATGTAACGATGTGATGCTGAACGACATTTAGTAAAACTCGTATTCACTAAGTAAGATCGTTATAAACGTCGTTATACCGTTTGTCATAACGACTTTAGCCAATTTTTTTAGAAAAGATAGTAACTATTATTGTAAATTAAATTGTCATTGTAATGTCATTTTCCAAAAAAATATTGACATTATTTTAATTATTTCTTTATTGAGTAAAGAATATTGGTAAAAAACGATTATCAAATGGATAATTAATTATCCCATAAAATACTTTCACGACCACAAACATTTCTTCTAACATGTAAATATGTTTGATGTATGAATAAATGTTTTGTTACCTATTTTCAATTTCTTCCTGCACAAATATATATATAATAAATTAATTAACTCTTCCATTTGCTAACATTTTACATTAACAGACTGAATAACGACAAGTGAACCCTTATCGTTCACGAACTACTTAAAATAACGACAATACGATTTCAATATAACGACAATGGTTGTACAGAATATGCTTTTTGAAAATTATCGTTATTTAACAACTTTTTCATCATAACGATACGATATGGTATAACGACATTCTTACAGAATAAGCCAGTAAATCAGATTATTATTGTTTTACGTTTTCACGTTTAATCATTGTCGCATAACTAATAAAAACTAAATGTGTAATGTCTTATAAATTAGACTAAAAGTTCTAAATGTGTAATATCTTATAAAATAACTAAAAGTTAAATAATTTAAAGGTCTGTACAAACTGCTTTTCCAACGATTATTATTATTCGTTTCCAAACCATATAAAATATACATACGTAAATAATTAAAAACACATAATAAATATATAATACATTGCAACAAATATTTCTCACTCCTTACAAACTGAAGTGACCGATTTCTTGACTACAATGTGTAAAGGAAGGAACACACACTAGAGCTTGTTTATGATGGATTTAATTTATAAATTTAGATTTATGAATTTAGCCTTATAATTTAGATTTAGTGCACGGGTTTATGGTGAATTTAGATTTATAAATTAATCCAGTCAAATAAATATTAATCTTGAATGATTTGGTTTTCTTGTATTACAATACTGTGTAATTCTACATCAAAAATCAATTTCATATATATATTGAATATCCATTATGAATTAATTTATTATATAAATTACCTATTTTTTGACGTAATTTGGATACTGTCTAAAACTGTTATATCATTTTGTTTATTTAATTACTTTTGTTGCTATGAATTTGAAAGCAAACTGTATTCTGATTGGTGTAATTTAAAATAAAATTTCAAATATAAAAAAATATAAATCTAAATTACAAATCTAAATGCATTCTGAATCAGCAAATGCATTTATGAACATTTTGTATTTCTAAATTTAAATTTATAAATCTAAATTTATAAATTAAATCCATCATAAATAAGCCTTACTTTTCACTTCACACTTGATAGTTGAGGGATGAATACTTATAGACACGGACATTTTTTTTATTTTTAAACTACGATTTTATTTTACATTATTACAACTTACACTACAATTTTTACATATTGTTAATTTAACTAACATTATTAAACAGTTAATAAACTAAACAAATTACTAAAAATGTCTATGCATCATCAAGAAAAAATACTCGCGAGTCAAAACTCAAACACTTTACATGTTTACTATTTGAGTAACTAAAGCAGACTGTATAAAACAAAGCCGTTATTTTCAGAACAGGATTATCTTAGGGGTACACAGTGTCACGGGCTAGGGCATCCAATCATGTACGTGCTCATGCTTAATAATTTCAAGACTTAATTATCAACACAACTGTCAAAGATCGGTGACATCTAGACGAAACAAAACCCGCGGTAGGAAAAATAATAATTATTTCTAAACAGAATTTTGAATAACAAAGATAAGTTGAAATACTATTCCTGAACTATAATTTATAAAAAGTTATTTATTTGTTATTGCACGTATCTTTTTACCTTCCGTCACCTTTAGGTAAGGAAGGTATTGTCTTTGGTCAAAAAATTCGATGATGAGTTTTTAATCAATAAGCACGTTTTAGGGCCCCTAGAATACGAATTTACTATTTTTACGATGATGTCTGTATGTGTGTGTGTGTGTGTGGATGTGTGTGTGTGTGTGTGTGTGTAACAAAATTTTCGTCTGCGATAACTCTAATACTACAGTTTCAAAAATTATAATTTTTTCGTATATTTCTTTGTTACATCCATATGAAGAGCTGATTAGATTTTGGTTATAATTGGTCAACCGGAAGTACCATCATTTGAAGATTTTAACAGTTTTTCTTGAAAAAACTATGTTAAATATCATTTTTTCACATTTAATGTTATTATAAATATTAAAGAATATTTTATTCTCTATACGATTTGACTGCATTTTATACTTAATATTAAATGGATATAGAGTTAAAAAATTGTAAAGAAATTAAATTTCATAAAGTAGCTATAGCTATGAAAACAGCTACTATATTAAGAAAATTCTGATTGAAAGATGTCAGTGTCAAGTGAAATTGACATAGTGTGTTTGTCTTATAATTTTATTGGAAATATAGCATCTCTTGCTTTCTGTATGAAATTAGTATAAAATACATACAACTGCTTTAAGGTAATGTACAAGAAATAATAATAATAAATCTTTTATTTCTGCAGATACATTACAATGTATATAGAAAACGTCACAAAATAATAATTTTCTGTATGAAATTTGCATAAAATACATGCAACTGCCGGAAGGTAATGTACAAGAAATAGAATATTTAATTTAGCAAGGAACTTTCCGTATGACATTTGTACAAAATACATAGAACTGACGGAAGGTAATGTGCTGGCCACATCAGATTTTTTGTAATGAAATTATGAATACTCTCAATATATATTCTATACGGTAATAGACATTTATACACCAAGGGAGTTAAGATAATGTTTGTTTATGAGTAGAAAGTTTAGACCGCGAGTACGTAAGAGCAAGTGGATTACTTTCTTCCAGTGGATAAACATTCCTAACTCAAATGGTTTATATAATTATTCAATTTTGACGAAATAATAATAATCGTCGTTATTTATTCAAATTTACCATAATTTTTTGCAGAGAGACTCAAAATTTAGTGGAAGTAAATTATTTTTTTCTTAATTCACTAGTAAATTTTCTTAGAGTTGTTGCTATAGAGTTAATAATGACAGTTTAAAAAGTCAAAATTGAATAAATAGAATAATTGTGTTTCGGTTTATTTTATATTTAAAATATATAAAATGAAGCAGGTCATTTTAACATTTAAAAGAAAAATACACTAGATATCAGAAATAGGTTGAAACTATTGTCGAATATTTTTGTATCACCGTAAATCTCCCAAACGAAATAAAATAAATAGGACGAAAATCGGTTTAAAGAAGTGTAACACATAAATATAACGTGAAAAGCTGAGTTCATAGTTCACATTTCATCTTGAGTTTACGATGATTAACTTGGAAGTTTAATTGATTGGAGCCTGATTGCATAATGCCAATCTGCGTTCTACTCAACTTATTTGATTAAACAGTTTTGTCCAAGTACTGAAACTCGCGTAAAATTCATATTAAACAAAACGAGAGATGAGATATCCAATCAAACTATAACGTACTATGCCAATGCAATTATTTGGAATTACCTACTTTAAATTTAAACTCAGAATTAGTTTTCAAACACAGAGAAGGAAATGAGGTATTTTAATCATATTCTGAATATTCAAATACGTAATTTGTTAAACATTCGCAAACAATTAGAATTATGTATACGAAAGTTTTGTATTGATTGTTAATTTTATGTTAATTAGGTAATTTTTAACAATTATGTAGAGATGATAGATGCAAGATGCCGCATTACATCTGAGAAGGTCGAATATAAAATATTAAATTATTCATCATAAACTTCCTCTTTATTTACATTTTAAGAATTTATATCGTTAATAACAATAGTAATTAATGTCTTTTTCCAGAAGATTATTCGAGGATCAAGCTAGAATTATTGAAAATAATATGAGCATAGTATACTTTGAATTTCAACATTTTTTCCATATACTTGATAAAGGCACCCAACCAATTTACTCTTGGTTTTAATTTTTACAAATTAATTTCTGGAACACTTAAAAACTGTCAAAACCGTCAAGTTAATTCCTGGGAGGCTTAAAAACTCTCAATTTCTCAAATGATTTGCACAATTTGGAGTAATACAACCCGTCATCATTGTAGATAAGTTCTATAATTAATAATACTGTAACACTGATATTGAATAATTGAAGTGGCTCCATAATGGCAGAGGAGTCAGCTGTAATTTATCTAGTAGCTATAGATACATCTGTGACGTCTTTGAACAGATCCGCCAGATAGCTCCAACTGACCTTACAAAAACACCTAATATGTAACTATACAGAATATTTGTAAATGCATTTACTTTTTTACCTTCCGTCACCTTTAGGTAAGGAAGGTATTGTCTTTGGTCAAAAAATTCGGTGGTGAGTTTTTGATGAATAAGCACGTTTTAGGGTCCCTAGAATACGATTTTACTATTTTTACGATGATGTCTGTATGTGTGTGTGTGTGTGTATGTGTGTGTGTGTGTGTGTGTGTGTGTGTGTGTGTGTAACAAAATTTTCGTCTACGATAACTGCCATACTACAATTCTAAAAACTATAATTCTTTCGTATTTCTCTTCGTTACATCCATGTGAAGAGCTGATTAGATTTTGGTTAGAATTGGACAACCGGAAGTACCCTCATTTGAAGATTTTAACAGTTTTTCTTGAAAAAACTATGTTAAATGTCATTTTTTCACATTTAATGTTATTATAAATATTAAAGAATATTTTATTCTTTATACGATTTGACTGCATTTTATACTTAATATTAAATGGATATAGATTAAAAATTTATAAAGAAATTAAATTTCATAAAGTAGCCATAGCTATGAAAACAGCTACTATATTAAGAAAAATTTTATTGAAAGATGTCAGTGTCAAGTGAAATTGACATAGTGTGTGTCTTATAATATTACTGGAACTATAGGCTCTTTTGCTTTCTGTATGTAATTGGTATAAAATACATACACCTGCTTTAAGGTAATTTACAAGAAATAATAATAATAATAAATCTTTTATTTCTGCAGATACATTACACTGTATATAGAAAACGTCACAAAATAATAATTTTCTGTATGGAATTTGCATAAAATACATGCAACTGCCGGAAGGTAAAGTACAAGAAATATAATATTTAGCAAGGAACTTTCTGTATGAAATTTGTACAAAATACATAGAACTGACGGAAGGTAATGTGCTGGCCACATCAGATTTTTTAAATTTGTTCAATTAATAAATTGTTGCCATATTTCAAACATTCCAATTTGATTGTTCATCTCTACGAGTATATTATATTACTATATTAAATTCCACTAGAATTCAAACTATATAATAAATGTTAAACGATGTGCTGATTGTGCTGCATTTATATTCATACATAATATGGAATGTTTAATTTTCCGCAGTATTATTTGCTAATAATAATAATGAGAATATATTAAATCGTAAATAAATCAGCAATAAATTCATATTTGCGAATTTTGGCTATGAACACATCCAATTTTATTTACCGTATCAACAGTTACACATTATTATTATGAAAAATTAAGTTATACAAAATAGCTACCAAAATAAATTTACACACAAATTTTTTCAACCATTACTGTTAATAATGGATAACGTAACAGCTGCGTGATTCATTAAAAAAGTTATTAATCGATTTGTTGACAAAATTTATTTTAATATTTAGCTGTCGCCACCGAAGGTAAGACAGGCAGGGATCGTGTTTTCAGCATGATATAGTCTTGATGTAACTTTTAGTCTTGTATCAAGACTTTGGTAAGTCACTACATTTTAGGGTCCCTAGAATCTGATCTTAACATTTTCATTGTATCTATATCAGATTGTGGTGTTAAATACCCGAAAATGGCACCTTATCTTGTACTTGAAATTTCAAGCTGTCTTACATTAAAGTTGTTACCGTGATTCAGATTGACCATAAGGCTCACCGGACGATTCCCGGTGAGCCAGTGCCTTAGGTCTTATTGGGCCGATCGGTATAACAATTTTTATAATAACGACATAAGCAATATTGAATAATTTTTTTTTCAATATTATTTACTTAATCTTTAAATTCTAGGAATAATAAACATATTTTTTCTGTTATTATAATATAAATAAAAGTAATTTATATTCGAAACATTTTTTTAAATAAATAAATAATATATATATATATATATATATATATATATATATATATATATATATATATATATATATATATATATATATATATATATTTCGTATGAAAGAAAGACAGTACAAATACATTCGATAAAATAATACATGAAGAATAAGAAAAAAAACAATACAAATTAAATATTTTTGAATTTTACTATCCAATTTAGTGCATCTTCTGTTATTAGGTGAAGTTCGGCGAAACCTTGCTGAAATTTAGATAAGGGACATTCTTCAACTGTATGCTGAATTGTTTCTCTTTCTGCTCCACAATCACAATTTGGACTATCGCGTATTTTCCAGTGATATAACATTATTACATTTTCTATGGCATGTTCGAAAACGATTTAGCTTACACCAAATAGCCCTTGGTTGAATTGGGAATTAATCGGACACGCAGTCTAATGTAAATAATTTATTTCCTGGCCTACGTTTCGACTGTGACTACAGTCTACCTCAGGGCTAGAAATGACGCCCGTGAACCTGTCCGCGCCCATTTAAAAAATTGTTTATTTAAAGGTGGTATTCATTTGTTTATCGTTTGTTTAGGATTGTTTAGATAATTTTTTCGTTTGTTTAGGTTTATTATGTCTTATTTTTTTAAAATTGTTTGGGCGCGGACAACTTCACATATCCGCGCCCATATAAAAAACTGTTTATTTAAAGGTAGTATTTGTTTGTTTATTGTTTGTTTAGGTTTGTTTAGACAATTTTTTTGTTTGTTTAGGTTTACAAGGCTAATTTTTAAAAATTTATGTGGGCGCGGACAACTTCACATATCCGCGCCCATTTATAAAACTGTTTATTTAAAGGTAGCATTCGTTTGTTTATCGTTTGTTTAGGTTTGTTTAGACAATTTTTTCGTTTGTTTAGGTTTATTAAGTCTAATTTTTAAAAATTTGTGTTGGCGCGGACTACTTCCCATATTCGCGCTCATTTATAAAATTGTTTATTTAAATATGGCATTCGATTGTTTGTCGTTTGTTTAGACAATTTTCGTTTAAATAGGTTTATTATGACTTTATTAAAAAATTGTTTGTGCGCGGACAACTTCACATGACCCGCGCCCATTTAAAATATGGTTTATTTGAAGTTGGCATTTCTGTGTTTATTGTTTGTTAAGGATTGTTTACCCATTTTTTTTTATTTGTTTGGGTTTATTATGAAGCATTTTTAGAAAATTGTGTGGGTGCGAAAACCTTCATTCATCCGCGCCCATTTCAAAAATTGTTTATTATTTAAAAGTGACAGTTGTATGTTTATCGTTTATTTCGGTTTGTTTAGCCAAAATAAATATTTAATTAACTTATAATTGTGTAATTCTGTATTATTTTAAGTTGCGCGGCTTCACACCATAGGCGCCGACTCCGTGGGAGCTTCGGGGCTCAAGCCCCCACACGGAAAAATCTGAGGGGCTCTGTCCCCACACATAAAAAGCGTAGGGGTTCTGCCTCCACACACAAATTATTTTTACTAATAAAAAGTACACTTATTTTGAAATATTTTTAATACATCAATTACTTATACATAGTAACAATGTATATCTATTCTATTACTTGTTTTATAAGATTTCCAACTTGCAAAATGATTTCGGTAATGATAATGACATATTTGTACCGTGCGTGGAGAGTATTGTATGTTGTATTAACTAAAGTACTGTATATGTAACGCGTGCGGACTAGCAAATAGTATTAATAATAAAATTATCAGATTTCTGTGAAAATTAAGATAAATTTTACAAACTTCTGTTAAATAAATTTTTTATATATATATATATATATATATATATATATATATATATATATATATATATATATATATATATATATCTTCTATCTGTCTTATGTTGATCGCTGATAATTTTTTAAAAAGTCAAGATTTTTAAAAAATTTAGTACCCAGATATTTTAAGCTATACGATAAATTCGTATCTTTGTACAATTTTATTTATTTATGTACCAATTTTAATACATAAAGTTTTTAGTTGGTTGTATACTTTTAGCCCCTATACGAAAGTCCAAAAGTCGGCGCCTATGCTTCACACATGTCCGAGGAATTTGAAAAACGTTTGTTTAATAATAAAAACTACTTCTCGGTTTATTTAGGTTTGTTTTGATCAGTAACAACAATACTTGTTTACCACTACTAGTTTATAAGTTAACTATAAGGTACTATACTTACAAATTCTCACAAAAACGATATTATATGTTTTTGGAACTTTTACATTTCATTTAATAAATATGGACTTTAGTTTAATGTTAGAGGAGTAAATCTTTTGAAAAATAACAAGATTGTTATTTTTCTTTATTTTTCTGCCCTATTCATTGGATGTGAAGATTTTTGAATTCCCTTCGAAGAGATGACCTGTTTTAGTACAATGATCGGCCAATCTTGTTTCTGGTACTATTTAGTAATTGCATTTAAATGTTCATGTATCCGAATTCTTCAAATGTAGCTAAACACCTGATGTTCAAAAGGCAATTTCATTATAATTCATAAGTGGAGTAAAGGATTAGAATCGGCTATACTAGACCAATGGAAAATCCAATGAGACCATGAATGTAAAAATTTCAACGAACTAAGTCACCACTTCTAGGTTTCCTTTAATCTTTTAATCATTTGTTCTATTCATAATGGTGTTAAAATTGAAGTGAACATCAATATGATTTAATAATAATAAAAAAAGAGGATGGTAAAATATGTGTTCCAATTATTTATTCTTTTACCGTAGTTTTTTATTTGCTAGACATTTCATAAGTGTTCTTAAATAATTTATCTGTAATTATTAAATCCTAGTTTTTCTTACAGTACTTACCTATTTTTATTTCGGAAAAGTTCCTTAAAATTTATGTTTAAA
This sequence comes from Harpalus rubripes, assembly GCA_963082715.1. Taxonomy (NCBI): domain Eukaryota; kingdom Metazoa; phylum Arthropoda; class Insecta; order Coleoptera; family Carabidae; genus Harpalus; species Harpalus rubripes. Next base: position 17,843,101 of record OY720451.1, read on the forward strand.
AAAAATTCTTATATATTTTTATTATACTTTTATCTTTACTATTAAATTTGTAAAATAAAATGCTTTTGACTTAATTAACAAAGAAATAATGAAAAAACAAAATCAAAGTCTTACAAACATTTCTTTTTAATATAGATAGGCATATGTTTTCTTTAAGGACCATCCTAATATACCGTAAGTATATTTTTTCATGAACCTTAGGATATATGGCAAAAGTGTCATTTGCCTATAATTTCTGTCTTATTAATTGTAAAACAAAAGTGTAAATACAAAAACATGTTCATGGATCATATTATGGAATCATGCTCCTTTGTACTTAGATGGTGGTTTGAACAATACGGAATTACAGAAATTGAATATATTTTTCTTTTCAATTATTGATATAAAGAATTTTATTATATATATATATATATATATATATATATATATATATATATATATATATATATATATACTGCTTACCTGTGAATTTCACTTTTCTATATATATATATATATATATATATATATATATATATATATATATATATATATATATATATATATATATATATATATATATAGAAAAGTGAAATTCACAGGTAAGCAGTCAGGATGATGATTAATTTTGAATAAAACTCTTTTAAGTTATTATCAAGCTTTCGGAATTACTTTATTCCATCCTCAGGATAACTACAAAAACGGTTACAATGATTATAAACCACATGTTAAAAAATGTGCACAGTAAGTACTTACTACTTTTTGAGGTTATAATTTAAACAAAGCAGTCGTAAGAACAAAAAATGGTTGTGTTATAAAATAAATTTGTAACATTTTTAATTTAGATCACGATTAATAAGTGAACTATGTTAATATGTGAAAAGCGATGGGAAGAGATTTAGAACAGATGATGTCAAAACGATAAAACAATCACTAACGTGAAAGAACAATTTTGTTAATAACCAACGTGTTCGAACTAATGAACAAAATTAGCAACAAGTTAAGTTTACAAAGAAGAAGAATTGTAAGCGGGAAAAATAATATAATTCAAAATTAAAATCAGGTGGAATTTAAAGTAATGTTAGACCGATGTAAATCTCGATACTTAAGAACATAATTGTAGATAGAGCTCAAACCACTAACATCAGTTCTTTTGTTCATCGTATGACTCTCTTTATTAATGTGGACCATTTCTAGAAACTGACGTTTGCTATCATTGGTTTCGATTTCAGTCAAGGTCTCATTAACATGTTGTGATAAGGCACAAGCATTAGGTCTTAATCTACAATCACTTTTATGTGATGTAATTGTTGATTTTAAAGTTCTAGATGTCTGTCCAACATAAACCTCCTCACATTCACTGCATGGAATTTTATAAACAATGTTGGATTGTTGATCTTTATTTATTGGGTCTTTAATTTTAGAAAATAGTGAGTTATTAGTATGTGAATTCTTTAAAGCTATTTTGACCTTTTCATTTCTCACTTCTTTTACTAGTTGACGTGTAAGGTAGTCTTTATTAGGTAATGATGTGAAAGTGATATTGCTGTTGTTCAAGTCTGTCTGTGAAATGTGACGATTGTTGTTGACATTGTTTAAATCTGTCGTGTCAGTGTTGAAAAGTAAACGACGAATGAGGGAATCCGGGTAGGCATTATTAATCAAAATGTTTTTTTAATTTATTTAAGTTAATTTTTACTAGTACATAGATCAGGGGTCACCAATTCGTCGATCGCGAGCTACCGGTAGCTCGCGTGGATACTTCCGGTAGCTCACACAGGTATATCTCAAAAGAACTAAAAATAATAGAATTTTCCGTAAATTCTCATTTTTTTTTCATCCATCACTTCAGTATCTAAGGGAGAATTATTTGTTGTAATGTTTTATTTGCTTCTTCACTCTGAGGTCCAATGGTTGAGTAAAGGACGAGTACTCAAATGTTTTAATGACGTCCTACCTGCCCTAGTTGTATTTTTTGAAGAACGTGATGAATCCATTCCTGAACTGGAAAATTCAATCTGGCTAGCAGATTTTGGCTTTCTAGTGGACATTACAGAAAAATTAAATGAACTTAATTTACAACTTCAAGGGAGAGACAAAGAATTAGCGGAAATGATTTCTGATATAAAAGCATTTACCAAAAAGCTTGAGTTTTGGGAACAAAACCTAATTAACCGCGATACCAAGCACTTTCATCTTCTTTCAGAAAAGATATTTCAAAATCCGTTGCAACCCTGTGACAGTAAAAATCATGTGCAAATAATTTCTAACTTGAAGAATGCCTTTAAATCTCGTTTTGAAGATTTCAACAAAATTGCACTAGTGGCACAATTTGTTGCTTCACTTTTCATGGAAATTAGTATTGAGCAATTTTCTACTTACTTGTCTTGCACTTTGGCTAAAACCAGTGCTGTAACTGAAATGGAAGTTATTAAGCTTCAAAATAATTTAGCTTTAAAATCGTTAGTGTTAAACACAAAATTTATCTGGCCTTTAGTAAGTGAAGAAAATATTCAGTTTTAGTTAGAGTTGCCTTAAAAGTAAAATCGTTATTCAATTCGACCTATTTGTGTGAATCTTATTTCTCTAATATGAAAGTGATAAAGAACAAATACCGCAACCGGCTTACAGATGAACATTTGGATAATTGTATTCGGATGGCTGTAACCAACTATTCTGCGAATATTAAAAACATTATCGATAAGTCTGAGTGTCAGGCTTCAAATTAAAATGTTTAAAATTATATTTACATATGTTTTTGTTTAAAGTAATAAATTACTTTTTTGTTATTTTTCTTAAGTTTTGTTTTATTTTTAAAACATATATAATATGTATATTTATGATGTCATATTTATAATATTATAATGACTTATTTGTAAAGGATGCAAATGTTCTTTTCTAAAATGTTCTGTGATCTGGCAATTTATAATTGAACATGAGAAGGAAAACACATGCAGCTTCACATCCCTTGAAAAAGTGTAACTTTTAAATATAAGACATTTGACCTTGAATTAAAAAAAAAGTTCCCCTGCAGCGCTTTTTTGAATGCCTTGCTTCCCGAGGTATAGGTAGCTCACTCTCGTTCAAAAATTTTTAAAGTAGCTCAACACATTGAAAAGGTTGGCAACCCCTGACAGACTAATATCGTTTTTGTGAGAACTTGTAAGTATAGAACCAAATATTTAACTAGTAGTGGTAAACAAATATTGTTATTGCTCATAAAACAAACCTAAATGAACCGAGATTTCTTATTATTAAACAAACGTTTTAAAAATTCCTCGGATATGTGTGAAGCTCCACCACAAAATAATACAGAATTACAAAATTATAGATGATTGGGCCTTAGGAATCCATGAATAAATGTTCATACGTCGTAAGATGTATTATAATGACATTTATTGAACGTTTCGACCGTATACAACAGTCATCATCAGCTACGAATACCGCATACCATCTCGTTGCCATAGGAAAGACGAATGTTGTGGAAGAAACCTTGGTTGGTGTGGTTGGCCATGGTGAGTGTCCGTTACTTTGGAACCAAAGGAGAATCGCGCCAACTCCCACGTGGAATAACAATTTTGAGGTTAAGAGGATCCAATAATTTATTCTATTATAGATGATTGGGCCTTAGGAATCGATGAATAAATGTTCATACGTCGTAAGATGTATTATAATGACATTTATTGAACGTTTCGACCGTATACAACAGTCATCATCAGCTACGAATACCGCATACCATCTCGTTGCCATAGGAAAGACGAATGTTGTGGAAGAAACCTTGGTTGGTGTGGTTGGCCACGGTGAGTGTCCGTTACTTTGGAACCAAAGGAGAATCGCGCCAACTCCCACGTGGAATAACAATTTTGAGGTTAAGAAGATCCAATAATTAATTATTAACCAAGGTTTCTTCCACAACATTCGTCTTTCCTATGGCAACGAGATGGTATGCGGTATTCGTAGCTGATGATGACTGTTGTATACGGTCGAAACGTTCAATAAATGTCATTATAATACATCTTACGACGTATGAACATTTATTCATGGATTCCTAAAGCTCAATCATCTATAATAGAATAAATTATTGGATCCTCTTAACCTCAAAATTGTTATTCCACGTGGGAGTTGACGCGATTCTCCTTTGGTTCCAAAGTAACGGACACTCACCATGGCCAACCACACCAACCAAGGTTTCTTCCACAACATTCGTCTTTCCTATGGCAACGAGATGGTATGCGGTATTCGTAGCTGCTGATAACTGTTGTATACGGTCGAAACGTTCAATAAATGTCATTATAATACATATTACGACGTATGAACATTTATTCATGGATTCCTAAGGCCCAATCATCTATAATAGAATAAATTATTGGATCCTCTTAACCTCAAAATTGTTATTCCACGTGGGAGTTGGCGCGATTCTCCTTTGGTTCCAAAGTAACGGACACTCACCATGGCCAACCACACCAACCAAGGTTTCTTCCACAACATTCGTCTTTCCTATGGCAACGAGATGGTATGCGGTATACGTAGCTGATGATGACTGTTGTATACGGTCGAAACGTTCAATAAATGTGATTATAATACATCTTACGACGTATGAACATTTATTCATGGATTCTTAAGGCTTAATCATCTATAATAGAATAAATTATTGGATCCTCTTAACCTCAAAATTGGAATTACAAAATTAAAAGTAAATGAAATATTTATTTTGGCTAAACAAACCTAAAAAACGATAAACATACAACTGTCACTTTTAAATAATAAACATATTTTGAAATGGGCGCGGATGAATGAAGGTTTTTGCAACCAAACAATTTTCTAAAGATGCTTCATAATAAACCTAAACTAACGATAAAATTGTCTAAACAAACCTAAAAAAACGATAAACAAACGAATTCCATATTTAAATAAACAATTTTATAAATGGGCGCGGATATGTGAAGAACGCGCTTACACAAATTTTTAAAATTTAGTCTTAATAAACCTAAACAAACGGAAAAATTGTCTAAACAAACCTATACAAACGATAAACAAACGAATGCTACTTTTAAATAAATAGTTTTATAAATGGGCGCGGATATGTGAAGTTGTCCGCGCCCACACAAATTTTTAAAAATTATACCTAATAAACCTAAACAAACGAAAAAATTGTCTAAACAAACCTAAACAAACGATAAACAAACAAATACCGCCTTTAAATAAACAGTTTTTTAAATGGCGCGGATATGTGAAGTTGTCCGCGCCCAAACAATTTAAAAAAAAATAAGACATAATAAACCTAAACAAACGAAAAAATTATCTAAACAATCCTAAACAAACGATAAACAAACGAATGCCACCTTTAAATAAACAATTTTTTAAATGGGTGCGGACAAGTTCACGGGCGTCTAGAAATGGTCTAGTCTAAAGTTATTAAATCTACTGAATTCACTTTCATATTCTATTAAACTCTAATCTTTGGTTGCAAACACTACTAACTAATTTTTGTATTTCTGGATTTATAATAAACAAATCCGTTGTTTTTCTTGTTATTTATTAATTAAGTCACTGATAAAAATCCATAAGATCAGTACTCATTCATTAGTTGTTGCTAGAAATTAGTTAAACTGTTTTTGTGTGATTCTGAAAATTTTCCTAAAGTGGATTTAAGGGGTTTAGGTTTAGATTCTAGATGATGCATATCTGCTGTCACTATATTTATATAACGAACAAAAAGTAAGGTTGAACCTTGATACGTAAGTCTCAACAGCTTTGACATATTTTACGCTGTTGCCACTGTAATTTGTGACATAAGTTAAGTTCGCATTTAAATTTGCTGGTGCAACGCAATTGGGATATAAGACCTACTTACAATTAAGTAACACTTCAATAATCAACAACTTAAGTTACTGTGGAGAAACCGTGCATTATAAGAAAAAAGGGACGAATTTTATTATTATATTTCAGATGTTATCTCCACACACTCTCATTTCTTGAAAGAGGACACTACTCATAAAACACTCTTGGTCGCATTTTTAAAATGCAATATATTCTTAAACATGTACTTCATGTCAATCTTGCTGAATCATTGAAACAATTATGGTCTACCTGTCAGGTAAGTATGTGTATTTTGCAACAAGACATCAATAGAGAAAGCTAATGAATTATTACTAGATACTTTTATCTGTATTAGCACCAGAGCTGTACGGTATTAGAAATAAGAAATATGTTTAATATCAAAGTTATCTATGACTTTCTCTAGTTTTACAGAATTTTATCACCATTTAATTGAACTCAGATTGAAAATATTAATTGCGTTTATCTATTACGTATTTATTAGTAAAAGTATAGATAGTTCCTGCATTTAGAATTAGAAAGAAACATGAATTATGCGTGTTAATTTCTCAAATAAAATTTACTTTTAATTGCAGTTTTATAGTCATTCATAATTCATACATAACATATTTAGTTATACTTTTTCTAAAATTTCTATTTCATTTACTGAATTAGATAGTTTCTCAACGAATAAAAATTATTTTTAATAACAATTTTATGAATGTCGTAATAAAATATTTATTTGTACCAAGCAGAACCAACTTTGTCATTGTGATCAAGAACAAACAATGGTCCACCTGCTCACGTGTGCCAACATAGAAGAGGAATGCACGAGAGAAGATCTGGCTAAGGTAACACCAGCTGCTATAAGCTGTGCAATTTTTTGGATGAATACTGTTTTTGGGGACGGTTTTTCTTCTGGCTTAAGGAGAGAATCTCCGGAGAAGATGCATCCCCTGCGTCCTGCCGGGCGATGCATCAGGCCTATGATATCCAAATTTGACTATTTATATGGATTTAACAAGTGCTCAGCAAACTCACTCCATGTGGTCCGGATGCGGTATTTCGCTACCGAAAATCGGTCACTTCAGTTTGTAAGAAATGAGAAAAATTTGTTGTAATGTATTATATATTTATTGTGTATTTTTAATTATTTATGTATATGCTTTGGAAACGAATAATAATAAATTGCAAATTTCAACATTCCTATTTAATTTAATAATTTGCGACATTTATAAAATATGACTCTATAAAATTATAATAGCAGAATTCCTTTATGAAGAATATCAGTAAATGTCAACATACTTCATTTAATTAATTTTATTGAATAGTTACATAAATTTTGAATTTTCCCACTAATATATATTCTATATTAGGTGTGATCGGTTATTCATTTCTGTGCAGTCTGAACCACACAGAACGCGTTCGGTAAATACGGTGCTATGTAGATTGTGCATGCACAGTTCACCCGAGCTCTGGGCGTGTGGCCGGCGGTGCACATCCGACTTAGCGCGAACAGTATGAAGTGAGAAGGATCGTACGAAGTATGCCAATTCCGCTAATTTTGTAAATATGTAAGCTATTACATTAATTAATAGGTATTTACCAGAAGCTTTCTGGGTTTTCAAATTATTGCCTCTTTTTCGGATGACCTCAATTTTTTTTCTCTATGTAGTTCGCGAACAAGTTTAATTTTGAATAATAAATCTTCAAAAGTATCGGAATATATTCCAAAATGAGTTTAAAACTGCCCATCAGACGTATTGTTTAGCGAAATTATTTCCTTTTTCTAAAATATTTGAATCATACTCCCCTTCTTCACTCGACTCATTGAAAAATATTTGTAAAAACAGGAAAATCCATATTCTGCCGCCAATAAAAAAATCGGTATTTGTAATAATAATCTGAATTTAGACCGATTTTCAATTTCTAAATCTTGTCACGAAAGTATCAAACGCACAGGCTGCACAATTCGTTCATTTAATTCCAATCCGCACAGAGTACCCAGTGATCACGTGACGCAAATCATGCAGAGCATAGCTCAAGCATAGCAAAAAATAACCGAACGCACCTATTGTAGTTAGTTACAGTTATAGTCAGATAACTTATCATTCGAATTTAACTCATGCCGAGGAAATGAATAATAAAAAAGAAATATTTTTTTTAATTTCGGGCAATATTTCTTGTTGATTGAGTTCATTTTCTTTTATCACGCTAATTTTATACATATTGGATTCAAAACTTGTATTTGACACTTTAACAAAAACAATACTGCTATGATACTGCAGCCACCATATTTATCAGACATGGTCCCCTGTTATTTTTTCCTCTTCTCGAAGATAAAGAGAACATTAAAAAGAAAACATTAAAAAGACAAAGGTTTGCAACCATAGAGAAGATTAAGGTAAAGAAAGAAAGAGCTAAAAGCTATACCACAAAGTACAATCCACAAGATTGATTTACTAGGAGGCTTTTCGAATGACCTTAGCAACAGGATTAAGGTAGTGCCGGTCTTAGATCTTGTGAAGCCGGGTGCAAAATCTTTTTGTGGGGCCACTTTAGAATATGAAGAAATAATTATAAAATATTTTTATTAGAGTTGCCAAATTTATTTCATAATAACAAATTTGTGAGAAAAAATGCGCCCCAGACGATTTTTTAAAGATTTTCAAGGTCAAACGTGTTTTAATGCAAAATAAGATAATATAGAGTTCTTTAAAATAAAGCAAATTTAACAAATTCTTAAAAAATTTAAATCGGATAGAAGTCAGAAACTAATAATTTATTTTACTGTAAAAAAACAAAATAACATTGTCAGTCTAAAATATTAAAAAAACATTTTTAAATTTATATTTCTTAAGCAATTTTGCAGCTGCCAATAAATTTTTATTTGCATCTTTATTTTTTCTAATAAAATTTGCGAATTCTTTACAAGACATTTAGTACAGTATTTTACGGCACGCTCAAATTTTAGCTGAAATAGGGGACAATTCCGTCTACGGGACGCCTGGTAACCTGTTTTATTATCGACATTTTTTATTATAATATAATACAATTATAATAAAACAAAGGTATATTATAAATAATGGAGAGACTTTGTTATTGTTCATTTCATGTAAGAAAATAGCGTTGGCTGAGATAAGGAAATGAATTCTGCGATCGGCAGAATAAAATAAAAACGCTCGATTCTCAAGTGCCTTTTGCTACTCTGTTAGTGATACGAAGACTAGTGCATTTTATAATGAACTTTTCGTACTTTTGATGATGCAAAGATATTTATTACGGCGGGCACTACTGAGTACTTGATGAAATCTTAGGTATTTATAAGGTATAATTTTTTTATTTTTATTACTAGTACGAAATTGTGGATACAAATAAAATTATATTATAGAACAAGCTTAACCCAAAGCCAAGAACGTGCGGGGCCGGATGCACCGCACCTCTCGCACCCGCCTAGAACCGGCCCTGGATTCATTTTAATACCGGAAATTGTGGTTCGTTTGCCTCAGGTGTAAGCAACCCTCGAGTTGGAATTTCTGTTAAGACAAATTAAAAATAATCCTACTTCATAAATTGTCAAACTAAATAGTTTAAAGGACAAAATATTTTATTACAATCAAAATAAACTAAAAATGTTCAAAATATTTTAAATGCACCCCTGTTTTGTTATTCAGGTACTGTAGTCGCCAATCTATTTTAAGCAAGACATCGTAATGTATTCCTGTGATTTCCTAGTCTAGTATTTAAATGGATTCATACAAAAATCCTAATACATAAATATTTCGTAAAATTATATTTTTCTCAAGTTTTGAAAAGAAACTACATCTATTAAATAATATAAACGTCAACTTTCATTCGCTAGTCATACTTTCTACAAGTATACGTTATATCTTCTTCAGGGTAAGTAAGAATAAGAATATTAAGATCTTACATATTCTTAAACATAAAATCCTGTGTAGATAAATTTTGAAGGTATTTGTTAACACCTAATCTTACAACACTGTTATTGTAGAGAACTTTACCCACAATATTATTTGTAAAATATATAGTCTTTGTTATTTTCCTTGTCATAAAATATTTGAAACAGTTCCACTTTTGTTGAATTTCTAGCAAATATATTCAAATTTGCTGCAATATATGGTCCAGTTTAGTTTACAATAAAATTTTGCAATAAACAGTAAACAAATTTCTAGTCTTTCATTTATTACAATCCATAAAATTTATTATAACCATAAAATATATCTCTTCGAACAAAAATCAACAAAATATTCAAATTTATCATCTCCATCGATAACAAAAACAAATAAAACATTTTATTTTGGAAAACAATGTAATAAAATTATTATTCACATATCTATGTCAAGACAGCCATGGCCACTGTCATTTTTTCTTCACCAAGGCCTTTCTACGTGACTAAGCAAAGGAACAGTTGAAGGCAGCAGAGCAAGTACAATGCAACGCACAGGTTACTTGATCGAGAGATAGGGAATATTTGTGATATATGATCAGATAACCACACATATGTGTTGAGTGTCATATTACAATGTTAATTTATGAATTGGGCTTAGTTAGATGTATGTTATGTAACTTGAAACATTGTTTATGCATTTAAAATGACTATTTGGGCAGTAGAACAATTGAGCATACATCTATTGAATTTGATGCGCATTTGTTATTGATTGATAGCTAACATCAATGAGAGATCTCGTATGTTAAACAAAACTATATTAATTAACTTCATATACAGGGTGTTAATTTAAAAGATGGCCATATATGCGTTTAACTTACGAAATCAGTTTTCCATTGCGCAAAACTTCCCACTTAATTTAAGACAAAATTAATTTCTACATCTAATCATTAAACAGATTTTATTTTGCATGTTTAGTTCACGTAAAATCGATTTTGAAATTTAATAAATATTGCTCATTTGTAGTGATAGCTATGGAATTGAAACAAAATTACAAATAAATGCATATCGATTGAACTATGAGAATTTCGATTGTACAGGTTATAAAATAAAATTGGTTCAGTGATTTAGGAGCAGAATTTAAAAATAAAATAAGTCTAGTTATGTAGATATAAAAAGAATATAAATATCTGTAACTTTTATTTAAAAATCGAATCAAGTGAGTAATATTTATTTAATTTTAATTTCGATTTTACAAGTTAGTAAACAAACTTTATAAATAAATAAATAAAAATAAATATATCATCACGGCATATTACCAATTGCTGGGTGTGCCAATCTGCTTTGTTCGCAGATAGCGGTAATGATGACGACATATTTGTACCGTGCGGGCGTTTACCAGGCGTCACCTCACGGGCACTCATTGCTGGCGTGGAGAGAAATATTTGGCGTAGGTCGGAATCCCAGATTCGCGACCAGACACTCAGGCACGCGGCCACGAGACCCCATGTAAACAAACTTTTATTTGAAATATTGTTGCCTAAAATTAATTAGGAAGTTTGTGCAAGGCAAATCTGATTTCCCATGTGTGCCCATGGCCCGTTTTTTCATTAACGCCCTGTATATTTTAAAAATCTATGTAGTCAGCACATGAACTACCGTAATTTAATTTTTATTCATTCCAAATAAATATGTAAACAATTCTGGAGATTGTAATTTTGGTATAGTATATGCAATCGTTAAAAATTTCATTGTATTATCTACAGTGTTCCAAAAACATAGCGACAAAATTCCACGAATTGTAGAGGACATCAAAACAGTCACTTTTTATTAATAAACTCATGTCCACAAATGAGTCGTTTTAGCAGTAGAACAAGAAAAATAAGATTCCAAGGAAAAACATTTTGAAATCACGTTGCAAAATAATTGACAGAAAGCACTTCAATTGTTGCAAATTGTCAAAGAGTTAATTCAGCACCGCAACATTAATTTTGTTGATCGTTAATTCACAATTTGTATTGCAAATTGAAAATAATTATACATTTGAATATTGAAATTATAATTGTGATCTTTGTATTGAAGCGAATGCTAGCCATTTTGAACAACTACTGTATATTTAAATTTTTTTTTTCTTGCTCTATTGCTAAAGGGCTTATTTATTGATAAAAAATATTATTTGTAGAATTTAAGTTAGAGCGCACGCACACATTATCGTGAAAATGTGAAAAACTAAATCTAAGGACCTTAGTAACGTACGTGCTTATTTACCGAAATCTCGATATGTGATTTTGTCATGAACTCAATATCTTCCTGATCAAACGAAGCAGAAGATAAAAATGTATACGCAATTTTTTTAAGAAATTCTATCAAAAAATAGATATTTACACAATAAAATTTAAATTCTGTAGGTAAGTGTGATACACAATATTTTTGTGCCGACGTCTCACTAAATTTAGTAAATTGATTTATTGTCCAAATATGACATACTGGGAATTATTTTATGTTGGTAACATCAGATAGATTAGAATAACGACATGATTTACAAACATACCCTGAAAAATTAGCACTACTCATCGTTTGGAAAAGATTATTACGATTAAAAATCATATCCTGGACTAGCTATAGTTATAAAACAAAAAAACATAATAATAATTTTTCTGTAAATACTATCGCCTCGAGACCAAATAAATTACACTTTTTGTGCTCTTATAAATACAAAATAATTATTTATATGTATTGTATCTTTGTATCAAAATAAATGTCAAAAATAATTTACATTCTCATATATCATAAAAATTTAACAAAATGGATGTTTCTGTTCTGTGTTCATTATGTATGTATGAGCGCTATTATACATTAAAATTAAAAATAGCTGAAAAATGTCATTCTAAATTAAATACGACGTAATGAAAGTAAAACTTTCGCCATTATCCGTCAAAATTAGTTAGCAACTTCAAACAAGCAAGCCGTAATATCACTCCTCCACCAAAATTATAGATACTGCCACAAGGAGAAGAATCTCAAAATTCACTACAGTTAAAACCAAAATCTGGTAGATAGTCTGTATTTTTATTAACAAACGACATATAAGAAGGTAAGTAAAGTTGTTGTACCCCCACAGTAAAATTATTTAAAATGTCAGTAATTGCATAGTTTATGTGCTTGTATATACCACAATTATTTTATGTGCATAAAATTGTAATAAATAAACCTTAACAAAACCTAACAGCCTAGCCCAATGCACGAAACTTACGCACGCAAGTTAGAAGATATGAGTTAAACGGGCGTATGTTTCGAAAAATTTCAAGCGAAAATCTCCAAATATTCACTAGAAAATAACTACACTTTTAAAAAAAGGAATACCCCTTTTCCCCAAAAGCAATTGAAACTACTTATCATTGTATTTTTGTGAACGAACAAAGGTACTTACTTTTTAACTATGAATTAAAGATAAAATTTATAAATGAAAAATGATCTATTTTTATATTTTTATAGGTAGTTACCAACGCAAAATCATGCGGTTTCTATGAATATGATTACTTTAAGTTACTAGTGATTAAAGATATTTTAATACACCAGCATCATTAAAATGTTACTTTAGTAACGAAGTTTCACTAAACAAAATGCCTCCTTATACGTAGATGTTGGGAAAAATAATAGTTATTTATGATATGTGTTAAAAGTGACATATTATTTTGTGAGAAGGAAATTTGGAACACGACGCGAAACTGAGTGATCAAACCTTCGAACAAAATAAAATCACTTTTAACACGTAAATCATACACTATTTTTTCTACAAACACTATTTTATAATTTAAATTTGTATTACTAATAATTTTTTGACATTTACTTTTAACACTAGTGTCAAATGATCTGTCAATTTTAACACCGGTGTCATAAAATGACATTTTTAACGCTAAAAACAAACATTAAAAAGCCCACCCTTAATAGATTTGTAGAAAAATATATAATCACTTCCAACAACTATAAAATAATCCTCTTCAAGATATGAATATGAAATATATTTAGACATTTCATAAAAACTATTGTTTTGAATATTTAAATATTAAAGTCAGTAATTGCTTCCTGCCAATATATCCGATACCGGTAGAAGTGCACTTACGGTCCGCAAACCTTATTACGTTTTTTGCAAAATCGACGGACAAAATTTTTAAAAAATAAGATTTGAAAATTATTTTTACATATTTAACATGTTTAGTGGCCATTTTTAAAGTAAGCTTAATCGATTGTTTTTTTACTCACCGCCTCCTGATCGGTAATTGATGTGAATCACTTACCGATCTGTAACATAAAACCTACTACCTGGGAAACCTTATCGAAAGAAGCTACTCGTATAATGATTTTATTTTTTTGTAAATGTTTGTACGTTGCCTAGACAGAATGTCAATAAATAAATTGATGTTACTTTGATAGTTGATTCTGCATATCAAAGTTAAAAATGTTCACATCATCATATGACCTCCGCTCCGAAACAATTTTAGAGTTAAAGCATTTTTTAATCTTTGAATGCTCAGCCACATTATTATTATTATAAAATTGTAAATTTTTTTTTTTTTTGTTTATTTAATAATTATTTACCTAAAGGCTCAAAAATAAGTACATCTTAATAAAAATTTGTACATTATATAATATGTTCTAAAGAAATTGATTGGATTTACTTGAAGCACCATCTCACCACCTTTCACCAAAATTGAAAATATGTAAGCGTATCCTACATCTGAAACAATGTTTCGGAATACATATGTTAACTCTTTAATGGATAGAAATGATCATGAAAGTGGCGGCTAATAACATGTTGTTACCGTATAAAATTAATGAACCATTTAACCATTATTTCTTCCAAATGTCAAAAATCACATATCCGTAATATTAAATTATATAGAATATTTTAAAACAAAGATTTATATCTTATAACATCAATTTCCAAAATCTATGTATAATAGACAAACACACCCTACTGTAGGTGCAGAGAAATAAAATATATTTGCATAATTATTCTATAAATTATAACGTAAAACAATTTCATAATGGCATTTTCTATAATACATTGAATTTAATTTTAAAATATAAATATTTCATTTCATTTTTATACTTAATATAAATATATTATAAATTATATTCCTACATGTGTACGTATGTATATAGGTACCTACATATATTGAGAAATATAGATATTTTATTACCATTATTTTAATTGCAGTTTTTTTATGTATTAAATATCGCGCAATTATCAATTGATCAATTTAATAATAAATTCGTTATATTTTATTTTTACAGAATTTTAGACCTATCGTTTATATTAAAAACTTTAGAGCAAACATAAATGCCACTTTTTGATTTGACAAGATTCAGAATTCTATTCTAGATTCTCCGAAAGTGATATCATGGTTTTTTTAAATGGAATTACATATTTGCACCTCAATTGATGAAGGAAATATTTTTACGTTTATCTTATGTATATGTATTATTTGTTTTTGATTATTTCACACTGCCAAAGAATTAAGAAATTATTATTTAAATTTAATTTAATTTCACTCTTTATTAAATCTTATCAAAAACAAATTACACAATACGTAAACATCAAGATAAATAATATATTAAAGATTCATAATTTTTAAAAATTAATAGCGATTAATTTTTGAAGGAAATGAAATTATTTAAAAACTAAATAATAATATCGCTTCCGAAGAAACCGGCAGTGGAATTCTGAATCTTTTCACATCAACAAATGACGTGTAAGTTCGTTCCAACTATGTAATTTAAACTATAATTCTACACTTAAAAATAAAGAAAATAAAAATAGTTATTTGTCCCTATGTTTGCAATCATCCTTTATAAACTATATAATAATTAGTAACAAATAAAATATCGAAAATTAAATAATACTTTATCATAAAAATTTTTTATTGAATTTTATTATTTTACACATTAAATTTTCTGATTATAAATTGAAATTACGAGTATTATCAAGCATAAACGTACATCAACAGTTTATTTGAATTTGCTCTCAACCTCAAAATCATATTTTTTTCAACTTTTTAAACTTTTTAAAACATCTATCTTCATTTTATTTACAAACAAAATTTAATAATCCCATTTTCTTAATGCCGTCCCTCCTACTTCAAGTATTTATTTACTTTACATCTTAAAACTTTAAAAAACATTTGCCGGTACAAACTCCAACAAACTTCAAAACAAATAAAACAAAACACTCACCGCAGGCGACTCTTCTGTAAACAAATCAAAGTCCGTATCTTGACAAATCAAAGTCTTTTTCTTGTCCACACACCCTAATCCACTTATGTCTCACACAATCCCCGCGAAGTGAATATTCTAGCGTTTGACAGCACCACTGCAGCAACAGAAGACAACTGAAAGCGCAAAGCGCTCACAGCTTGCCTGATCCGCACTTTCCAAACTTCAGCGCACGAGCAGACACTAGGCTGCGCGCAACGCACACTAGATAGGAGGGTTGCGAGATATGTTTTTTTAGTTGCGGGGTAGTTTTTAGGTAAAGGATGCTAATTTTATGGGTAATTAGATAGAACATGTTTAGGGGACGTTATTGGGTATTTTTTGTTAATATGAATATGAATTTTGTTGTAATTATTTAATATTTATATAACAACAAAAAATGTATGAAGACAGATTCGTCCGAACAGCTTATAATTGTTATAACACCCTTCAATGAATTGAATATTGTGATAAATTTCTCTTTCTGTTACATTTTTCTTATTTTCTTTTTATTAGGAATTGTTAAAGTACGTTGGGTCAAATTCGGTAATCTTCTTTAACTAACAAAA
Source organism: Harpalus rubripes (assembly GCA_963082715.1). Lineage (NCBI taxonomy): Eukaryota > Metazoa > Arthropoda > Insecta > Coleoptera > Carabidae > Harpalus > Harpalus rubripes. The sequence continues at coordinate 17,859,627 of OY720451.1, forward strand.
TAAAAAGAGGCATGTAATTATTCATTAATAACAAAATATACAAGCTGTAATTACTAGAGATGATCACTAAAGAAGAATGCTGAATTCAGCCAAATGATTTTTACAAAACAGGTGTAAATTTTTGGACAGCACTGATACTGACAAATAAATTTTAAAATTTGATATGCTGCTAATCTTCAAATCCAAAAATTTTCGATATTCTAATTTTATATATTTATATACATCTCAGCGCTTAATCTAAATTTCACAGGTGGATATCTTTTCGTTTTCAATATATTTACATTTAAAATTTACCAATTTGCACAGTAAAAAAACGAAATCCCTAAAAATGGCCAAACTTATATTTTTTACCATTTTTACCAGTTATTTTATTCGGAAAATTTTATACGTTATTCTATCTATTTATATAGGGCTTGTATACAGCTGTCGCCGTTTACCCTCCAACCGGACTCACCGAGCCGCATTGTTTTACCACTGCTGTACTGCCGGTTTGATTGCTACATTTGTTTAAGATGTATAAGTGGCCAGCTTATAGCATCCGAGTGTGATAAATACAAGTAGCTGTATTTATTTTTTACGACAAATCACACATTGTCGGTCGACGGGAATCGAACGCACGGAAAATGATTCGGGTGACGTCACTATCAGCTACAAGTTGTGCGCTAAACCACTAAGCCTCCGTTATTATTCAAATTTTAAAAAAAAATCATTTGCTCGCATGGCGAAGTCGGCCGGTACCTATATAATTTGTATCGCCATCCAATTTTGGAAATGTATATAAAAATCTGATGTGGCCAGCACATTACCTTCCGTCAGGTATATGTATTTTGTATAAATGTCATACAGAAAGTTCTTTGCAAAAGATTCTATTTCTTGTACATTACCTTAAGGAAGTTGTACATATTTTCTATAAATTCCATACAGAAAGTTTCTAGCAAAAGATCCTATATTTTCAGTATAGCTGGCTAATATATGATATTTAATTTCTTTATAATTTTTTAACTCTATATCCTTTTAATATGATGTATAAAATGCATTCAAATCGTATAGAGAATAAAATATTTTTTAATATTTATAATAACATTAAATGTGAAAAAATAGTGATGCACGACGAGGCGAGAGTACTCTCGCATCTCGTCTCGTCTCGTATTATGCGAGACGAGAACGAGAGCGAGATTGCAGTTTAAAATTCGAGGCGTGATCGATATAACAACTGCGAAAAGCGAGAAATCTCGCGAGGTTCTCGCAAGAGTCTCGCAATAAAAACTATTTGTAACTTTATAGTTTGATTCATAAATTCAATTAAAAATGCACCGTACAAGGAGTGGAGTCAACTCTAATTCGTGCATAGAACACGCGAATGTGAAAATTATATGAATTCACTATATTTTTTGAGTCTATCTAGAATCAATTGGTATCGGTCTGTTTTGCATCCAGAACTAGTTTTCGCCAATAATTCACCCCAATTAAAACCACGGTTAATGAAATTCTTGCCGCCTCTGAAAAGTAAAGGATGTTTTATTAAGCGCCCTTGGGAGCCAACACGGAGAGAAGCAGAGTGATTGGTTGCCGACGGGTTACCAGTGTAATGGTATTTTATGACTAAATCTTACTTAAATAGTAGCATATATTTAATGATAAAGTGTAGGTACTTTTAGATACAAAAATATATTTTTTAATGTTTTACTGATGACAGAATGTATAAAGAGATGTTCGCGTATTGAAATAGTTTAGAGATCATAATTTGGTGATAAATTGGATAGTTCAGAGGTAAATTAAATTATTTACTAACTTATCTCATTTTCTAGTGACCGTAAATGAATAAACATCATGAAATAATTTGATAACCAGAATTTAGTGTTTCCTCTCTATTATAGTTATACGACTGCAAATACACGAAAGACGGTGATTGGTGCGAACTTGTCTCTTGTGGTTAAACTGTTACGTAAATACGTAGTGCGCAAGCGCTTATTTTTATGGCGAGACTCTCGCGAGATTCTCGTGCGAGAACGAGACGAGACCCAAAGAAATGTGCGAGAGCGAAATCGAGATTACAGGTCCCAAAAAGAGACGAGATCACTATGAAAAAATGATATTTAACATCGTTTTTTCAATAAAAACTGTTAAAATCTTCAAATGAGGGTACTTCTGGTTGACTAATTATAACCAACATCTAATCAGCTCTTCACATGGATGTAACGAAGAGGAATACGAAAGAATTATAATTTTTGGAATTGTAGTATTAGAGTTATCGCATTAGAAAATTTTGTCACACACACAAAATCGTATTCTAGGGACCCTAAAACGTGCTTGTTCATCAAAAACTCACCACCGAATTTTTTGACCAAAGACAATACCTACTAGAGGTGGGCGCGTCAGGAACTTTTTGTTCACGATCACGCACGCTCACGGAACTAAAAATTTAATCACGACCAATCACGCACGACTTTTTATGTTTGATTCACGATCACTCACGCTCACGATTTTATTTTGGCACTCACGCCCTATCACGCCCGGCGGGTCACGTTCGTGTCACATAATTGTTTCTATGTACATTTAAGCCTGCTTAACACAGTCGTAAGTTGTTATCAAATTTTTAACAAATTGGTAATAAGTTAGATAACAGATTGGCTTTATTAGAAACGAATGTTTATGTATAAATAGGTTGTTCTATTCCTTCACAAATATCATTATAAATTTGGTAACAAATTTGTTAACAAAATTATGATCGTGTGAAACGGGCGTAAAGATTTGTATATCTTTAATAAATCGGAGCAACTGTGTATACAATTTTAAGTACAACAATAACACTATTTTTATACAAAAAAATACTGTTGATGACATATTTGTACATAATAATGATAAAAATAATGTAAAGTAAAAGATGGAAATTGACAATTGTTTTAATAAAAAATAGAAGATCACGCACGATAATTTTTTAGTGCCTCACGCTCACGTCCAATCACGACGCAAAATTTAAATTATACTCACAATCACGCGAGTCACGTCGTCCATTGGGCCATTACGGCCCGCGCCCACCTCTAATACCTACTTTCCTTACCTAAAGATGACGGAAGATAAAAAGTAGAGGAAAATTTTTAAAAAATTACCGGTGGGGACTGTATGTGAGATTTCGGCAGCATAACTCAAAGGTAAATAAAGATACAAACTTTTGGGAATCAGCATTTTATTTGAATGAAGGGGGGGGGGTTATTTTAATATATGTATTAAGGTCCGATATTTCCATCTGTGATTAAACTAACTGTTTAAAGTCTATAAAAAAAATTATTTAGTATGAAAAAATATTATTCTACTTATGCCCAGTTTTATAAAAGTTGTCAAGTAAATTACTTCAAAGTAAAATTTACTCTTGAAATAAAATAGTTTTATCCAGAGATTTTCGTTTATAAAGCTAGATTAAAAATACTAGCTAAGTAAATCAAGAGAATAAATTACTCCACCGATTTTCGAGAAAGTAAATTTTATTCTGCAGAATAAATTATTTGACACATGTCAACATTAATTAAATTTATTATAAATTTCACCGCTTGCATTATTTTTACATTTACTTATTTCCAAGATATTTTGTTTTGTCTATTTCTGTGTAATTTTTTCCCCGTTCTCTCTTTTCAAATTTTAGTTGACACATGGCACTTTATGACACTCTTCTATATCGTCAGTAGTGGTTTTAAGAAATACCGTCTAGTAATGTTTTATCCTTGATTTATCAATTTTTCTTAAGATTCAGTAGTGCAAAGATTTGCCGGTATAAGAAACCATAGACTGAGTGTACTACGGTGTTCACACATATGGAGGCTCTTTTCCTTGTCCCCAAACCCAAGTTAAAAGTGTAGATGCAAAATTCATAAAAAGTTAAAATTTTATTACCATTCTGGGCTATAGGTTCTTAATAAAGTGAAAAACAATATTAAATGTATATAATTATAGAAAATATTAAAATTTCAAAAATCACAAAATAATGACAGAGACATGTCTGTGTCGGTTAATCACTATAGGATACAATATTTACTCGTCGATTAAATTTACTTTCAAAATATAACTCAGCAGTTTATTCAGTGTTTATAAAACCGGGCATTAGTTGTACAAAAAATGTTTGTTTTCTCGTATATTCACATTGTACGTACATTTCAAAGAGAATTTAATTCAAGAAAAAGAAAAATTGTGTTATATGCTTCCGTGTATTGTAGAATTTTTAGAATGTATACGTCTGAGATAAACCGATTTTATAAATCTGAAGTAACAGCTCTTATAGGATATCAGAAGCATAAAACATTCATGCGTTCGTATACATTCTATGCATATTGAACCGAATACGGTAGGTAGGTATACATTGTCTATTCTGAAGCAGAAGCAGCTCTAACAGCTATCATAGTAGTTTCTACTACATTTCCAGGATAATCCCAAATTATTTACATCGTATCATAAATGTTAATTATTATTTTAGTTTGTTAATAGTGTACCCAATGTTGCTATTACAACTTTCATGCAATACTGGGGAAATATTAAATCGGAACTTGGTTCACGACTCGTTTTAACATATTCCCCTCATTGGTTTCTCGTTAAATGTTTAATCTGCTATTTTACATTACATTAGCAGATGCAGCAAATGTCATTATTGTATTTCAACAGCAAATTGTTATCGTAAAAGTCGCTACACTACAGTCGAAAACGTTCGAATGGTTAGTTTTTATATCTATAATTGTGTAGTTGTTGAGACGTAAGTACTCGCCAAATTTATTTAAAAATTTTCGTATTTTCCAAGATGCCCATTTCAACTAACATATTTTCAAAGCAGCGATACTTTTTATATCACTATTAAAATTCAGCAAAAAATTATTTCAAAGAATGAAATTTCTAAAGTTTTAAATGAAACAATTCTTTTTTACCTTCCGTCATACCGTAGGTAAGGAAGGTAATGTTATCGGTCCAAAAATTGGTGAGTTTTTAGTAAATAAGCACGAAGTAGGGTCCCCACAACACGTTTTTACTATTTTTACGATGTCTGTGAGTGTGTGTGTGTGTGTGTGTGTGTGTGTGTGTGTGTGTGTGTGTGTGTGACGATTTTTCCGTCCACGATAACTCTTATATCATACTTCCAAAAATTTCTATTTTCTGCATTTAAGCTTTCTGCATTAATACAAAGAGTTGATTAGATTTTGGGTAAAACTGGAAGTAGTACTTTCCTTGAAGCCTATAATTGTTTTTAATGGAAAACTATATTAGCATATAATCTAAAACTTTTAAATTTTAGCATTTAAAACTTTTATATCAAAGGGAATAACATATTAGATTTTGGCTATAATTGACGAACTGGCAGTGATAGTTTACTTGAAGCTCTGAAATTTTTTTTATAAAAAATATATTGATATATTCCGAAACTTTTCAAATTTAGTATTTAAGACTTGTATATGATTGGGAACAATATATTAGATTTTGGCTAAAATTAATAAACCGGAAGTTATACTTTAATTGAAGCTCTAAACAGATTTTGTGAAAAATATATTGATATAATCCAAAACCTTTCAATTTTACCATTTAAAACTTTTATATCAAGAGGAATAACATATTAGCTTTTGGCTAAAATTGATAAACCAGAAGTGATGTTTTACTTGAAGCTCTGAACAAATTTTTGTGAAAAATATGTTATGATATATTCCAAAACTTTTCAAATTTAGTATTTGAGACTTTTATATGAAGGGTAGTAACATATTAGATTTTGGCTAAAATTGATAAACCGGAAGTTATACTTTATTTAAAGCACTGAAAAGATTTTCGTGAAAAATACAATCCAAAAATTTTCAACTTTGGTATTTAAGACTTTTATATGAATGAGAACGACATATCAGATGTTTTCTAAAATTGATAAACCGGAAGTACAACTTTACAGGAAGCTATAAAACAGATTTTCTTGAATAAAAACATGATTTAAAACTTCTCAAATTCGGTATTTAGAACTCATATATAATTTGAAACAACATTAAATTTTGACTATACCTATATGATAAACCGGAAGTGGTACTTAATTTGGAGCTCTTAACAGATATTCGAGAAAAAACATAATAAAATATAATACAATATTGGTATTATAGACTTTTTTATTTATTGGAACAACAAATTAAATTTTGTATACAAACGATCAACCGGAAGTGATACTTTACTTAAAGCTCATTGCTATTTCAAACATGGAATTGACGGGAGGTTATGTATTGGCCAAATCAGATTTTTTTTATTATATATAAATGATTTCTTCCTGAAAATGTAGGGTCTGTTTGTAGCATTTTTAAATCTAGTTTAATAATTTTAGAAATTACCGAGTAAATTAATATGATGCTAAAGTAAAAATGAGAAAAAATAGAAATTATAACTTAAAATTAAAACACTGTATGCATAGCAATTTAATTCCTACGGTCACGCAAGAATAAGACAGTTCATATTTTCTTGTATTTTATTTTTAATATGCTCATAGTAGTTCCCTTCTGTAATAACACACTGCTTTATCATTTTTTTTCTTCCACTTTTTAAACCCTCCTAATTCCTTGCCAATCTTCTTTTGGAAATTGTCATGTTTTCACAATATATAATCATAATTCTAGCATAAATATCTTCAGAAAAAAACCTTTACCCTGTAAATTTTACCAGTTCAAAAAATAGTCAAAAATGGCACATTGCCAAAGAAGATGAGTATGGCGTATATTCTATTACTTTTATTTATTTTTCTCGCCCAAAAAATGAAAAAAATACTCTCTGGGTAATACCGTATTTTCACTCAAAACGATAGTTTAAAAAAATTATTAACTAAGTTTTAACTAACAACTTTCTCAACAATAATATCTGTTTAAAATCAAATTTTATTTCCACGGCCTATCTGATTTTTTTATTCTCAATAATTCTAGCAAGAATCTCGCGTATACATTTAAAAAAATCTGATGTGGCCAGCACATTACCTTCCGTCAGTTCTATGTATTTTGTATAAATGTCATACAGAAAGTTCCTTGCAAAAGATTATATTTCTTGTACATTACCTTAAGACAGTTGTATGTATTTTATACAAATTCCATACCGAAAGTTTCTAACAAAAGATCCTATATATCCAGTAAAATTATAACATACTGTCAACTGCACTTGACACTGACACCTTTCAATCAGAATTTTCTTAATGTAACATCTGTTTCCAGAGTTATAGCAAAGCTGACTAATATATATGATATTTAATTTCTTTATAATTTTTTAACTCTGTGTCCATTTAATATGAAGTATGAAATGCATTCAAATCGTATAGAGAATAAATAATTCTTTAATATTTATAATAACATTAAATGTGAAAAAATGATATTTAACACCGTTTTTTTAAGAAAAACTGTTAAAATCTTCAAATGAAGGTACTTCCGGCTGACCAATTATAACCAAAATCTAATCAGCTCTTCACATGGATGTGATGTAACGAAGAGGAATACGAAAGAATTATAATTTTTGGAATTGTAGTATTAGAGTTATCGCATTAGAAAATTTTGTCACACACACACACACACACACACACACACACACACACACACACACACACACACACACACACACACACACACACACACACACACACATACATACATACATACATACATACATACATACATACACACACACACACACACACACACATACAGACATCATCGTAAAAATAGTAAAATCGTATTCTAGGGACCCTAAAACGTGCTTATTCATCAAAAACTCACCACCGAATTTTTTGACCAAAGACAATACCTTCCTTACCTAAAGGTGACGGAAGGTCAAATCTGATGTGGCCAACACAATACCTTCCGCCATTTAATATTTATTAATTCTAATATACATACTTACATACTATTTACTTATGCTGTATTAAGTCCAATTCCATATAAGTACGGTTCTATTTACTATTTTCTTTTTTAAAATGTTACTATTATTAATTTGAAATGATTAGTTCTTTCAAAGTGACATTTATCTGTCAGTTACATACATTTGAGATATGAACTGTCTAATCAAGGAGTTGTGTTTGATTAAAGCGTAGGCTCTGTGATTTAAATTATAGATAATTTTATAAAAAAAAGGAAAGTAATGTGCTGGCCACATTACATTTTTTGTAAATTATTTTGAACGATGGAGTGAAAATAAATTATCATCCAATAAACGTCAAAATATTTTCTAAAAATTTGTTATTTTCGTAAATAATTAAATAAAAAGATTGGCGCCAGAAATAGTCATGAAAAATAACCCTCCACTCCTGTGACGTCAAATTACATGCAGCACATCATTTATAGCCAATAACAAAATAGTTTGTTCTTTGTTCATCACTTACGTTATTTATATATAAATAAACGTAGGCGATAGTTTGTCACATGTTAAGCTCAATTAACTTTGATGAATAATATTTTTTTAAATTTAATAAGGCATATAAAAACAAATGCTGTTTGACTGACATTTTCAAAATTTATTTACAAAATAAATTTATAGCGAATATAAATTAACAAAAAAAATATTACGTCAGACATATAGAAACTTCAGTAAATAAATTTAAATCTTAAAGTTAAAACATTAAATCTACAAGAAAACAAATATAGTAACTAGAACAATGGCCACAATTACTATTAATGAAAATTGCAGAAAACAATGCATTCGATTTAAATTCACAATAGCCAAACTTACCAGTCTCTGAAAAGTTCCATCTCCATCTTCTACGTTGCCTTTGCCGTCTTATCCCCAGGCGCCAGCGCTTGTCCCTAAACAAAAACAAAAACAAAACAATGAGAAAACAATCTCGCATTAGTGGGCGTACCGTAGATATCAACGCATCGCCATAATAGTTTTTACAAATAATGTCAGATGAAGCACAACTCATCAATTATCACAGTAAGGGCTTTTGAAGACCGAAGCTAGAAGTTACCAAGAGGGTGCTTCAAACTTGACTTCTTAAGGTTAGTTGGCCTCGTTGCCGCCAGTGGCGTTGAGAGCATAAGGACTGGATTTAGAATTATTTTCGCAGATTTCAACAAAAATTACCGACACTTGTATATAATTTTATTATTCTTAATGTATTATTTATGAGATATTGTATTTACCATTATTACTATCTGCTTTGTAATTATCATTATAAAGAAACTAGTAAGAACCATTGATTAAATAATATACATGTAGCTACTCGGCTGATTAAAAAAATAGAGATAAATAGTTATATTCTTTATTATTTATTTTACAGTTACCTATAGTTTAAAATACAAAGTTGGAGGCGAAGTTAAATGCTACTTTTTGATGTGAAAAGGCACTGAATTCTACTTCCGGTTTTGCCAAAGGGGAATTCATGGTTAATTTTTTAAATGAAATCAGATTTCCATTAAATGAAGTATTTATTTCAAGCAAAAGCTTTCTTTATAAAACTGTTTTTCTAGATTATAAAAATTCAATTTCAATAATACAACCCTTTAGTTAATGTTCTGTATTTTTAAATACCCAACGTTTCGGCAGCATCCACTGCTGCCTTCTTCAGGAAAAAATACACAACTAAGTAAAAACAAAACATTAGCAACAAGTAACCAAGGTAACAAATTACAACAAATTTTAAAAAAAGGAAGCCAAGCTCGACTAAGTTCTAAACCGTCGCAATGATTGAGATTATTATTCTTGGTTTTATAAATCTCTATGACTTCCCTTGTTAAGGCGTATAGGTCTTGCAAGAATTTTTGTTTTTTCGTATTTAATTTGGTGAAATTCTTCCAGGGCATGTTCTGCAAATACAGAACATTAAATAAAAGATAATAATTTTTCTTGTCGTATTGTGAGTTCTGAAAGATTTTTTAATAATTCAACTCCATTCACAAAAGTGACAAATATTTGGCAATTTTAAGACAAAAAATCAAAAAAGTTGAATTAGACCGGATGCCGGATATGGTTTATTAAGAGTAAAAAATTGTGTAATGTTAGACTATTCATTTGTTTCTATTAGTTACAATATGTTAGTGATGAACGCGAGGCGAGACGCGACGAGAAATATAAAATATCGATCTCGTCTCGTTTTCGGATCTGTAATCTCGATCTCGCTCTCGTTCTCGCACATTTCTTTGGGTCTCATCTCGTTCTCGCACGAGAGTCTCGCGAGAGTCTCGCTATAAAAATAAGCGCTTGCGCACTACGTATTTACGTAACTGTTTAACTACAAGAGAAAAGTTTGCACCAATAGCACCTCTTCCATGTATTTGCAATCGTATAACTAGGTATAATAAAGAGACGAAACACTAAATTCTGGTCACTAAATTATTTCAATACGAACATAATGTTTATTCATTTCCGGTCACCAGAAAATGTGATAAATTAGTAAATAATTTAATTTACCTCTAAAATATCCAATTTATCATTAAATTGTGATCTCTAAACTATTTCAATACGAACATCTGTTAACACATTTTGTCATCAGTAAAACGAATTAAACATTAAAAATTTTTTTTTTGTATCTAAAACTACCTACCCTTTTTCATTAAATATATGCCACTATTTAAGTAAGATTAAGTCATAAAAAACCGCTAGACTGGCAACCCGCCGGCAACCAATCACTCCGCTTCTCTCCCTGTTGGCTCCCATCGACGCTTAATATAACATCCTTTACTTTTCAGGGGCAACAATAGTTTTATTAACCGTAGTTTTAACTGGGGTGAATTAGGGGATGAAATATTGGAGAAACTAGTTCTATTGGATGCAATACCGATTTTGTCTTTATTTTTGCATTTCCTCGCTCTGGGAATGATACTAATCGAATCGACTCTAGATACTCAAAAAATATAGTGAATTTATATAATTTTCACATTTACGTGTTCTATGCATGAATTAGCGTTGACTCCATTCCTTGTACGGTGCATTTTTCATTGAATTTATGAATCAAAGCTATAAAGTTACAAATATTTTTTATTGCGAGACTCTCGCGAGAATCTCGCGAGATTTCTCGCTTCTCGCAGTTGTTATATCGATCTCGCCTCGAATTTGAAACTGCAATCTCGCTCTCGTTCTCGTTTCGCATAATGCAACGAGACGAGACGAGATGCGAGAGTATTCTCGCCTCGTCGTGCATCACTAAAGTATACCGTGTTTAAAACGATAGGCTGACGTTATCTGCATGTATTAATGCGAAGCATTATATTTTCGTTTTATTTTATTTTAATTTTGTAGACCGTTGTTGACAAGTCACTATGGTAATAATATTACCATTCAGATACAGTTATTACTTAGTTACCAGCCTACTTTTGTACGTGTAAACAATGGAATAATATCCTGAAACCAGTAAATGATATTATTTTATAGTAGGGTACAAAAATGAAAGAGTTATATCATTGCAATATAACAAGCATATATTTTAAAAATATTTTACATTAAGACTATTGAGAGTATTACACAGATCACAGATTAAAATAATTATCCATTTCTTTGCTGGTTGTCATCAATACTTCTTATTTTCTTCCATGGCCATGATGGCAATCTTTATCCTTTTGTTTTTTCTCTTCTGAAGAATCAAACTTTATGCGTTCTGAAGAATGGTCATGTCCATGCCCATGCCCATGCCCATGTCCATGATGTTTGTGCCACTCTCCATGTTTAGGAGGTTTAGCAGTTGTCGTCGTTGTTTTTATTGTTGTCCAGTAACAATTGCTACCATCATGATGACGTTTTACTCTTGATTCTATGTCTTCATTGGTTACAATAGATTTTCCTGGAGCATCTATTGGTGAAGAATAGACGTAAAAAAAGAAGACTGTGAAGACAACGCCCAAGATCTGTAAATAAATATTATAAAGAATTATACAAAATTCACATCATGTTTGAAGAGTTGGCACAAACACGAAATCATTCAATCCAAATATGTTACTTTCACCTCATCCACATTCATAATCCTGTAGGTACATACTACTTTCTCTATTTTACCATACCACCTATAATATCTATTCAGTTACATCGGAATTATTAGTCAAGCAAAAGTAAAGCTTCATTCACAGCTACTTTTTAAATACATAACGTTAATACATAATGCTAATAGATAATGCTCAACAAAGTTTGTTATATGGCAACGCACAGGACCATTCACAGCTAGTTTTAATTTTAACGGATAATGTATAAACACAATGCATAGCAACGAAAGTTTGCAAACTCCAAACTTTTATGCATTAAGTAAATTTGTGGCAGCTGTCAAAATTAATTTGCGAGAAATCTCAAAATCTTCAATTTTGAAGAAAACAAATAGCTACATCTAGTGCTAGTGCTACATTTGTAATACCATGTGCTGAAATAAAATTAAACAAGGAAATACGCTTCAGCAATCCTTTCCTGCCATGATAAACTTCAATTTTGACAGGCAATTTAAATAAATACAGATGTCAACTATCAATTAATTTTTTTTTTTTTTGCAGAAAATGCTATGTTTTTCTTAACCTTACGCTTTAGCACTATGTATCAAAGTTATGTCATGTATTATCATTCCGCATAAAAAAGTAGCTGTGAATGTAGATTAACTATTGTGACCAAATAAATATATCATTACCCATTTCTGGCAACGTGCGTAATAACGACATACTAGTTAAAATTATCTACAATTTTTATTAATAATTTTTAATTTTAAGTTGCTCAGCAAAAAGCAATATATACGAGTATTTTCTAAAATATTTCATTGTTTTACTATAAAGCGAAATACCAGTTTTACCGTCAATGGAAGGAAATTTTAAAGAAACTTGAAATGAATTTACATCATTCAGGGCCGAGCCGTTAGGGTGGGCAGGTTGTGCCCCGCACAAATATAAATTTGCACAAAGGCGCCTTTTACGCTCGAAGCGACCCTGGAGCTTGATTCTCGAAATTTATCGTATGCGCTTTTATACTTTTGGCGCATACGAACTTCCCTATGGTATTCTTGAGTACGAAAAGAGTGGGGAGGTATGAAAATTTCGCATGCGCTAACATAGAGTGGGTCGAAACCATTCGAAGGAGATATCGCATATGTTATACCAGGAGTTATATGTGCTCATATAAATTATTATTATAAAATTAAAGTTAGAAAAGGTGTGTAGAAGGTATTTTAAATTGTTTTACATCTATGATTTTAATACATTCATTATTATGCATTATAAGTCATGGCTAAAGTAGAAGTATTGAATCAACTAAACCTCATATTAGAAACAGCGAATGGTTCTTGAATTTACTTAAATTAAATACATAATATGAAACTTACTTTTCACTACAGCATTCAATTTTTGGCTATGTTTATAATAATTCAAATTGCTGCTAAATTTCCTTCATTTCGTTTTGGATTAAAAAAAAATCATTTAACGTAATCTTCTGCTCACCATTTACATCATTTGTTTTTTTTATATAATAAATATTGTATTAAACTAGGCCCGAACACCTAACCTAAAGTAATATTGTGACAGTGGAACATATTATAATAACATCACATGATACTAGAGAAAGCATATTATTGGTTGGTAGAAAGTTCGTTCGTTTGTGCTCATTTATTTGCACGCGCACAATTTCACCAATATCGCACACTAGTCGAGAATACCTATTTTGTAAATGGTTTGAGCGCACACGATACAGGACCGTGCGATGTTGTTCGCGTGCGTTGAGTTTCGCACGGTTTCAAGAATCAAGCCCCTGACATCATTAGATTACGTGTTAGGCAATGTTACCAAATAAATAGGTAATATAAAATTAACATTTCACTTTGTGTCATTGTCATATTGCCTGGTCGCGAATCTTGGGAACCGGGTTCGATCCCGACCGACGCCAAATATTTCGAATTTTAAATGGCACAAAATTTATCCCCGTGGTGCACTCTCCACGCCTGCAATGAGTTCCCGTGAGGTGACGCCTGGTAAACGACCGCACGGTACAAATACGTCATCATCATTACCGAAATCTGTGTGCAATACGAGTAGCAGATTGGCACACCCAGCAATGGGTAATATGCCGTGATGATATATTTATTTATTTATTTATATTTTTTTAAAGTTGCATTACAATGTTAAAATATCTTCATTAAAATATTGATTTAAAAAAAATATATATATTAATGTTGAAAATTAAAAACTAAATGTAGGTTCATGGTCACATTAACATGAAATTACCACAAATAATTTCAAGAAGTATGTGTTTTTCTATATATATATATATATATATATATATATATATATATATATATATATATATATATATATATATATATATATATATATATATATATATATATATATATATATAATTATTATATTGTTATGATAATTATTATTATCTATACTAGGGCTTGCATCTTGAATACAGCTGTCACCGTTTACCCTTCCGAGCGGACACACCGAGCCAGTGGTTTGCCACTGTCGTCTGTCGTACTGCTGGTTAATTATTATTAAAATATACAATACTCAGCAATAAATGTGACAATAATTGTAGAACAGAATATTATGGGACAGAGCTAGAATTTTTTTTTACTTCTTGAAGCAAATTAATTAAATTGTTAAGAAAAATTTATTTTCTTGTTAAATATTAATTTTAACAAGGAACATATTTGGTCATAAAATTTACTCAGTTTTACACATTTATACATATAATAATAATACGTCAGCCAACTTCATAACGGATTTGATAAACTAATGAGTAATATATGATGATAATATACCGGGTGGCTTTTAAAAATACGAATCCTCTGTTTGAAACTCCATAACTCCAGAATACATTGAGATATCGATTTGAAATGGCGAAAGAATTTCGAGAGAAGAGGTAGCCACTTCCTATCATAATAAGTCGGGCTACTAGGCGACTGATAAAAAATTGGGGGTGGAAGATCAGTAACTGTTACATATAACGAAAATTCAGAATTGATACATAAATAACTGTTCCAGGTTTTCTGAAAATTGATTCAGTTTCTATTAATACGATTTATGCTCAAAAGTGACCATCTCTTCTCTGCAAATTTTTCCGCAATTTTTTTGCCACGCCTATTTTTTTTGTGATCATAAGTTGCAATTATCTCTGTGAGATGCCATTATTGGAAGAAATCTCGACATAATTGGACAAAACTAACAGTTTCATTTGTTTCAATAGCAGCCTACTTCGTTTTAGCTGATTATAAAATAATCAGTGTGTAATAGTACATTTAAATGGCAAATTTAGAAAATCGCTATTCACTTGTTTCTCTATTCCCTGTAAAAAACCTATACTTCAGATTTATAGACATTTTAATTTAAAATAAACTTTTTGAAACTTTTTTCCGTAATATTTAAAATAAACGACTTATTAAAAAATCACCCTGTATAAATGTTTGCAATTTGGTAAGAATCCTTTTCAACCCTTACAGCTATTGCAGAGAGTGCACCACAAACTTTACAACACTTCACTTATTTTATTCGACTTTACACCCTAAGTCTTATAAATATATCTATTTTTATAACTCACCATTTTCATTTTGATTTGATTGGTATGCTTGTTATTTCAGAACAGATGCCAAAATATTATCCTGCTCTCATTTTATACTCATGTGAAAAAATTTCCTGTGAATTACCAATGACAGGTTGAATCAGGTTACAAATCTATAATAATTATTTCTATTGTCCCATTTCTGCGTACAATTTTGAAAGACTGTATCTGTATGGGGATTTTTTTCAATTTAATTGCTGGTTTTATTATTTTCTTTTGGGAAATACAAACTAAATTATTGTGTCAACAGACTGTGAACTGAATTGTTTTGAGAAAAATAAATATTGTTGCATGTACGGATATAATTAGCCGAAATTTCATGTTCACGTAGAGTAGAGGAAAATGTAACAGGAAATGTAAAGTACAAGGAAATTTAATTAATTGGGTAAGGACATTTTAAAAGAATATCTATTTATCTATAAATACATATTATTAGCTAATAATTACATAAATAATTAAACAAGTCCAATGCTAAATTTTTTCGAAATCGTCCCAGTTCGAAACAATTCGTTTGGAAACTTTTCGGGTTTTATTTTGCCTAACTTCTAGATTTACTGTTCCTTGCTCTTCTTCTTTGACTTATACTTTTACGTCTATATCTTGTTCATCTGAAGAATCAGAAATACTAGTTAGTTTCTTCGTACTAGCTTCGACATCATTTGGTGCACATGTAATCTCCATAAGCAGAACGGAAACCATAATGCAGAGAATAGCCTAAAAAGAAAATTTAAATTTTAATAAATTGATATATCGGGTGGTGGCGGTTATGAGTAAACATAGAAATTTAACATAGGAAATTAGTTTCATGCAAGTCCTGTTCTCCTGTTGACTTTACGGCAACAACTGTAGAGTGCAATGTTGAACAGAATTAAAAGTTGCATACAAAACTTTTTTTACATTTTTATTATATTTTTGGTTTCTTCACAATTTTAAAAATCTGATGTGGCCAGCACATAACGTCTCGCCAGATATTTTTTTTTCTTTTTCTTTATATTCGTCATTTTTTTGTTAATTCCTTTTATATTCTTTTTACCTCTCGCTAAGAGAGGTATTGAATTCATGCTAAAAATAGCATATACAGATTTTAGTGAATAAGTACATTTTTACGATGATGTCCGTGTGTATGTGTGGATGTGTGTCTGTGTGTGTGTGTGTGGATGTGTGGATGTTGGATCCACGATTTCTCAAATACTGTAAGACTAAAGACATTTTTAACTACGGATTTCTCAATCTAACAATAATGGGAAGAGTTGATTAAGTTTTGGTAACAATTGGACAACCGGAAGTAGTAGTTACAAGAAAAAAATCATCTAAATACTATTTATCGAAAATTTATGTAAATACGTATATTAAAGAACATTAAATTCTTTATTCGATAAATATAAATTCATTATTATATCGTCTATAGATTTAGAGATAAAGAAATGCATATAAAATTATTTGATGTAAAAAATCTCATATCAAACTACTTCAAGGCAAAAAAATTCAAATGTTTGTAAATGACACATACAAATATTTTTGACAGTGATATATATGTGTCACTTACAAGCATTTGAATTTTTTGCCTACTCCGATTGTCCAATTGTTACCAAAACTTAATCAACTCTTCCCATTATTGTTAGATTCAGGAATCCGTAGTTAAAAATGTCTTAAGTCTTATAGTATTTGAGAAATCGTGAATCCAGCATCCACACACACATCCACACACACACACGCGCACACACACACACACACACACACACACACACACACACACACACACACACACACACACACACACACACACACATCCACACACACACATCCACACACACACATCCACACACACACACATCCACACTCACATACGGACATCATCGTAAAATGTTATAATCGGATTCTAGGGACCTTAAAACGTGCTTATTCACTGAAATCTGGATATGCGATTTTTAGCATGAATACAATACCTCTATTAGCGAGAGGTAAAAAGCAATTTCAAAATTTCATTCATTAGTAGCAATAGCCATGCCACATGTTCTCTTTTTCTAGTTTTCATATATTATTTATAAACGTCAAACGACAATCTAACTTATGGATCACAAATGCCATATTCTATTCCACCATAATAATTCTTTAGGATAAAGTTGCGTTCATCATTCGAATAAACATTCATTATTTAACTTACATATACTAAAACAAATTCACAACATATAAATAGTTAGGCACTTAAGTATTAAGATCAGTAAGTGTTTCCTACCGGTTGAGGATGATTTTGGAGATCGAGACGAAGTAGAGATCTCCAATACATCCGATATCGATAGAAGAGCACTTTCTGACGGCAATGCTTATTACGTTTTTTGCACGATCGAAGCAATAACAAAATATTAAAAGACTTGAAAATTATTTTGACATACACGGTGTTTGGTGTAAGTCCGACACCAAGAATATTTTGTTTATTTTCAGATATACAAAAAATGTTAATAAACAAACTTAAACTAGACAAAGGGGCTCATAAGATGATCATAGTAAAAATATTGTATCACTTCCGGTTTTAGCGGAAATGGGTACAAGTTTGAATCTAGCATAGGGAATCGGTATTTTTTGTTCCAAAATGTAAATAAAATTAGCTTCACAACGATACCAAAATATCATAGTTTTTTTTCAACCATTTCAAAATGGCGACCATTTATATTCAAAATATACCTATATTAATTAGTAATGCACGCGAGGCGAGACGAGACGAGAAATATAAAATATCGATCTCGTCTCGTTTTCGGATCTGTAATCTCGATCTCGCTCTCATTCTCGCACATTTTGTTGGGTCTCGTCTCGTTCTCGCACAAGACTCTCGCGAGAGTCTCGCTATAAAAATGCGCGCTTGCGCACTACGTATATACGTAACAGTTTAACTACAAGAGAAAAGTTCGCACCAGTCGCACCGTTTTCCGTGTATTTGCAGTCGTATAAGTGTAACTATAATAAAGAGAGGAAATACTAAATTCTGGTTACCAAATTTTCAATACGAACATAATGTTTATTCATTTACGGTCACCAGAAAATGTGATAAGTTAATAATTAAAATTTACCTCCAAAATATCTAATTTATCACCAAATTGTGGTCTGTAAACTATTTCAATACGAATATCTGTTAATACATTCTGTCATCAGTAAAATGAATTAAACATTAAAAAATTCTTTTTTGTAAATAAAAGTACCTACAGATTATCATTAAATATATGCCACTATTTAAGTAAGATTTAGTCATAAAACACCGCTACACTGGTAACCCGCCGACAACCAATCACTCCGCTTGTCTCTGTATTGGCTCCCATCGGCGCTTAATATAACATCCTTTACTTTTCAGGGGCGGCAAGAATTTTATTAACCGTGGTTTTAACTGGGGTGAATTAGGGACTGAAATATTGGAGAAAACTAGTTGTATTGGATGCATAACCGATTTTGTCTTTATTTTGCATTTCCTTGCCTTGGAACCGATACCAATTTTCACATTGACGTGTTTTATACACGAATTAGAGTTGACTCCACTCCTTGTACGGTGCATTTTTTATTGAATTTATGAATCAAAGCAATAAAATTACAAATAGTTTTTATTGCGAGACTCTCGCGAGAATCTCGCGAGATTTCTCGCTTCTCGCAGTTGTTATATCGATCTCGCCTCGAAACTTAAACTACAATCTCGCTCTCGTTCTTGTCTCGCATAATGCAACGAGACAAGACGAGATGCGAGAGTACTCTCGCCTCGTCGTGCATCACTACAATATGTACCGTATGGCTAAAACGTAGCAACTTTTTTTACAGAATAGACATTTTCTTTCAATTTAAAGGTTTAACAAATTGCAGGAGTCATGGAAGGGCCCTTGCCAGCGTTTGCTTTTTTCAAAATTTAGAAGTAAAATGTGAGGAAAGTATTCGACAACAAAAAAAAATTCTCAAAAGAAGTTACAAAAGCTTTTATTGCAGCTAAAATATCAAACGATGCAAATTTTCATCGAGGTTACCGGTATTTTAGTAACTGCAATATTTTTGACGTTTCGTTTGACAGCCCAGTTAGCAGTTGCAAGTGTCATTTTATTATGTGCAGAGATAGAAAAAGACAACTGTTAAATTGAAAATATTTTGATTTTTACCTTCCGTCACATTAAGGTAAGGAAGGTATTGTCTTTGGTCAAAAAATTCGGTGGTGAGTTTTTGATGAATAATCACGCTTTAGGGTCCCTAGAATACGATTTTACTATTTTTACGATGATGTCTGTATGTGTGTGCCTGCGATAACTCTAATACTACAATTCCAAAAATTATAATTCTTTCGTATTCTTCTTCGTTATATCCATATCAAGAGCTGATTAGATTTTGGTTTGGTCAACCGGAAGTACCCTCATTTGAAGATTTTAACAGTTTTTCTTAAAAAAACGATGTTAAATATCATTTTTTCACATTTAATGTTATTATAAATATTAAAGAATATTTTATTCTCTACACGATTCGATTGCATTTTATACTTCATATTAAAAGGATATAAAGTTAAAAAATTATAAAGAAATTAAATATTTTATATTAGCCAGCTATGCTAACTCTGAAAACAGTTATTATATAAAGAAAATCCTAATTGAAAGGTGTCATTGTCAAGCGCAATTGACAGTACGTTTTTGTTGTAATTTTACTGGAATTATAGAATCTTTTGCTATAAACTTTCTGTATGGAATTTGTATAAAATAAGTACAACTGCCTTAAGGTAATGTACAAGAAATAGAATCTTTTGCAAGGAACTTTCTGTATAACATTTATACAAAATAAATAGAATTAACGGAAGGTAATGTGCTGGCCACATCAGATTTTTAATTATAATTTTGAACGTAGTGTAGTATTGTGTTTGAATCCGATATTGTTTACAATTTGTTATGCTCTCTACAATTTTAATTGACCGTGAGGTGACGCCTAATAAACAGATTGATACATCCAGCAATGATTAATAAACCGTGATAATTTATATATTTATTTTAACTCTTCAATCATATTTTTCCTGTTTTTTCTTCTCATTCATAAGTAGGCAACAACTCTTACAATAAATTTCAAGATGACAATAACTGCTAATCACACTTTCTGTCACAGCAATTAGTCACGATTTTGCTCATCAAATAAAGCTATTTTCTCTGGAGAGAAGACATGAAAATGACTATCATTTATTCATAGATATGTTATTTTCTAATTACACAGGTCAGAGTCGCTTTCTTCGAATTTCCATAAATTATATTTAATGGAGACTCATCTTTACCGAGTCAAGAGATAAATCTTAATGCCAAGACCTAAATAAATACTTAGTAGCTATAAAAGTTAATTGATTTAATTAGGAAGTTGACCTGCTAGATGATTATTGATAATTAACACACCATAATTTTTTCTCTTATGGGAATAAATCTGGGACTTTGAATTTTATGGAGATTTAATTAATACAGAATTTTACAATTGTGGGATAAAAAAATGTAATATTTTTGTATTTTTTTTTTCATATATATGTTATTTTCTTTTTGTTTTAATTTAATATAAGTAGAATAAACTAATCAACAATAAATATATCAACACTATGAAATATGTGTCCGGTCCGATATTTTTCACAATTGGTCAATGGGAACTAGATAGCAAGATCCGTATCTATTAACCAGATAAAATTTATACCTCAATTATTAAATCGAACAAAGCCTACTCTATTTATATAAAAACTTAATTAAAAATCTTTGAAATACGATTAATTTAATCATTTTAATTATTTTTTAATTAGATGTACTGTATGTACTATAATAAAGGATAACATTTAAATTAAATGAATATCTCATCTTATAACAGATATTGAAGAAGACATTCTTAAAATAGGGTATTATGGCATATGCATGCTATTTAATTTTACATTAAACATAATAATCACTTTTACATTTTCTTTTATTACTTCAAATACTTATTAATATTTTAAAATGGTTAACCCTAATTAAATCCATTTAATGAGCAAATTAATGACATAGTTTGCAAGCTTTCAAATTCGATAATTGAATAAAACAGATGTGTATGTATGTTTTTTTATGAATTTTTGTACGATGGTTATAAAACTAACGGTTTAACTTTTAACGAATGTATTTATGTGTACAGGAAGTTACGTTTATGAAACTATAAGTCCTATCCTGATGAAGATAGGTGTAAGTGATAAATTAAAGTAGGTAATTATGGCGAAAGGTGGACGAAATTTACAACGAAATCCTCGTTTAAGTTATAGATTAAACAAACATAACAAATCTAGAATGAAAATGTTGGCTTATAGAAGATGGTTTAACATAGGTGCATATGTAGAATCTGATCAAAAATATTAATTATTTAAATTTTCATTAATAAGCGTAACAAACTGGATGAAGATCCTCCATGCGTCGAACGTCCGTTAAGAGGGTAACAAACAGATAAAAATATATTATATTGCGATTAATATTTTTTAACATAAAAAGTACAATGTTAGATGATTCTATTTTTGTTGCTAATAACAGTGGCTACAATATTGATAGTTAAATTTGTTTTTTTTTTAATATTTTCCGGTGAATACTACTGAATCTGATCGAACAGTATCTAGTAATTTATGAGAATTTATTGACAAGCGAAAGCAAATCTTGAAGAAATTTAAATGAAGGCGGCGCACAAATATTTGTAGAAATTTGATAAATATGTACGAGTATATATACGCCAGCAATAAGTGCCCGTGGGGTGACGCCTAGTAAGCGCCCGCGCGGTGCAAATATTTCAACATTACCGATACCTGGGTTCAAAGCAGATAATCACACCCAGAAATGGGTAATAAACCGTGATAATATATTTATTTATCCGGATTTCGAAGGCTACCATTGGGATCACGGAAACTATAAGAGATACGACTTCGGTTAAATCGGACATGTGGTACGCCTTTGGAGGGCCATTTTAGATGTGCATTTGTTTTAACAAAAATTCTCATAAGTTACTTGAAAATGGCGGAAAACTGAATTTGGTCGATATTTTCATTTTGAAATAACTTCTAACCCATCAGTAATCGAGAAAAATGTTTCAAAGGACAGTTAGATATTTTTATTGTCTATCCAGTGACATCATACGAAAATAATTTTTCTATCGGTAAATTTTCGAGATATAACACAAACTTACATTTTTTAATTGGAACCAATATTCGATTTTTGCTACAAAAATGCTTATTTTTTTTCTCTTTCGATTGGTGTAAGGGTTTTTTGTGTTTTAAATAATTTTTTAGATCATACCTAGTGGGTATACCAGGTACCCACCTGGTACGAGTATACCCACTTCTGTAAATTTGAAAATATAAAGTTAAAATTAAATTATGAAACAGGGTAGTTATTAAATAAGTTTTTTAAGTAGAATAAAATACTACTTTAAAAAACTAATGGAATTACTGACAAAAAATAAGAAATTTCATTAAAAATAATAAAAAATCGAAGATTTTAAGGGTTAAATAAATTTAAAAGACAAAAACTCTTATACCAGTCGAAAGAGAAAAAAATAAATATATGCAAAAATCATTCATGTATATTATAAAGATGTTTTAGTACCTTACACTGGATCATTTGAAACAAATATTAATTTTTAAACACAACTAACTAACGTATTTCTAAAATTACTGATATTACATTCAAAAGAATAATGCCTACTCGTAACTAAATGCAAAACCAATATTTAGTAGATATGTAATAATAGCATGTGGTTGTATTTATAATATCAAAATATTTTATTTTCGCTTGTTACCTCTGCGATCATATACCTGGCGAACTCTGTTCAAAGTTCAAACCATAATATTCTCCCTAATTCATAGAAACTCAAACGGTGGGGGAAACGTTACGGCTACGCCGGGCTACGCCTACTTCTTACCTCACCTCTTACACTTGCAAAACCGTAGATGGTTAGGGATTGATACATTCCGGCCTTAAATTACGTAACGCTTCAAGGGGGGGGGGGGGGGGTCAAGAGTAGCGTTACGCAGCGTTACGAGGGGGTGGGTGAAGGTTAATGTGTCCGTTACGTAACGATAAAATAAAAAAATATTGCTAAACTTGCTTTAATAGTTTTGAAACATTCAAATATCGCGGTGCTAATTCTGTTCTGTTCTGTTATTTTTCATCTTTATATACACTTTTATATCCAGTAAAGAAATTGGGGTGACAAGCCGTAGGGCAAGAGTAGTACATTATTTTTCATCTTTATGTACATTAATTTAAATAGTTTCTGTTCTGTTCTGTTATTTTTCATCTTTATGTACATTAGTTTAAATAGTTTCTGTTTCAAATTTTAACTGAATATTAAGGAGGCCATATACTTTTATATCCAGTAAAAAAATTGGGGGGGGGTCAAGTACTGCGTTACGTAATATATGGGGGGGTTCATGTTTGCGTTACGGGTGCATTACAAAGGGGGGAGGGGATATCAAAAATTTCGTAATTTTGCGTTACGTAATTTAAGGACAGCCCATAAGTGTATCCCGAAATGTCGGCTTTTAAAATAATAAATTGCTGTTTAACTTATATTTCTGATAGGCTAACACCAAATCTAAACAACAGTCAAGAAATTTACCCCTACCCTAAATATACTTAACACGTTAAGCGCCAAGGCAGACACCGGTGTCTGTTCGTTGTTTTAATCACAGGACCAACGCAGATACCGGTGTCTGCTTCACTAATTGTCCAATTGTGCTGCTAAACAGACACATTCAATCTGGATTTCCAACGGTAGAGTTTCTGTTCTGGCCCATCCGCAAATACCCCTATACGTGGGCAGGTCTAACCGTGTCGTGTTACGATTCTATGATATGTGTCTGCTTTTGTGTCCGCTCTGACCCACTGATGATATGTTTTTTTGAGTTCTACGACAGGGCCAAAGTAGACACAGGGACGTTCCATTCATAATAAAATAGATATGCCATAAAGTGGTTCTATAAAACTCATGTATTTGAAAACTAAATAATACTTTGAATGTAAATGAAATAGACAAAAAAAAAAACTGAACAAACGTTCATTTACAAAACCTAATTGAAAAATGGTACAATAAACAAAGCCTTTCTGGAATCGTCGGAATCATAAAAAGGTTATAGAAAGAAATGAAAGATTTCATTTTCTCATTTTGAAACAACTTATCGTCGGCACTGTTGCTTTCACTATCATAATGGGTTATTTGTTTTTCCAAAGCTAATTTTACTAGTCTTATAGATCTGCTGCTCATCGTGACGTTCACTTTACAATAGGGTCCTATACCATTTTTTCTTTAATTTTTTTTCTGTAAGAACAGGATGAAATAAGAATTTTAGTGCAAACGCGACTTAAAAATTTTATGTAAGAAGCGAGATATGAATTTTTAAAGTTAAGAATTTCTTGCGTGACGTAACTGGTACTTCCAGTGGTGTTAGTTCTAGAGAGAACAGATTTTTTCATGTTTGCATAGCTGAAATATTTTTATATAAAAACTTATACGTTATATTTACGAAGAAATTATTATTAAGCATAAATAACATAAATAATAAGCATTTTTTTCTTAATAAATTTTAGAACATTGAAACAGTCACAAAGTATGACGGCGGATGGCGCTGGTGTTTTGATTAGTTAATATTATTATTAATTTAATTAATACATATTGCAAATTGATTTAATAAAAAAACATTATTATTGTTAATATTAGTAGATATTATAATTAAACAAATTCATGAAACATAAAATTGTAAATTCTTTGTTAGGTTATACAACAACGTGACAGTTCATAATCTTTCAAAGGTGACCGCAGCAGACGCGCGAATCTCGTTTTTAAAATCAGGCGACCAATTAAATTCTTAGTACCTAATGCGTCATTCCTAATTAGTAATCAACTTTAATCGCTTGTAGTTTGCGACCTAATCAATATTGAAACAAAATTTTTTCACTAATACTCATTAATTTATGTATATTTTCGTCTTCTTATTTAAGATAGTTAAAATTTGACTATGGTATAGTACCCTATTCTATGTATATAGATATATTATCTCTGTTACAACTGCACCCGTTTCTAACAGTTTCACTAATAGAATGCATGCGAGAAAATGTATGTTCAGACGTGTCTGCTAAACGTGTATGTTTTGGCCCTGAGATAGCTCACGCTCTGTCTGCAAAACATGTCTGCTTTTGCCTAGTATACCAAATTTTTATTATTACGCCAGTGCTGACACCGGTGTCTGTTTCATATTATTGGAAAAAATTCAGCTTAGCGATTTTATTAGTAAAAATTGACAATAGATGTAGGCGTAATTTGGAAGTTATAATACGCTTCTGATAATGGCCCTGTGATGAAAATGTCAAAAATTTTCTTGGCGTTTAACATGTTAAATATTAATTATATCATGAAAGGTGAAAAAGGGAACAATTTCCATAGAATCCATTCCTGGAACTTTTGTACAAATATTTACACACTAAAACCACTTTTTTATTGCTTTTTATGAAATATGACGATTAATGAAAACCCGATCTGAAAATTCCTTATATTTATTTATTTATTTATTTATTAACAGGATACCGAAAAGTATCCCAATTACTGACGGATGGAAAAATATATACAAAAAACAAAGAAAATATAGTTTCAAACGTTAAGTGTACAATAGAAAAAAACAAAATAATATAATAATTTTAACCCTAAGAAAAACACGCAAGTAAACAGTTTTTAAGTTGTATCAGACTACAATTAAATATGTCAATACCTGTGTTGGAAACATAATTATTAAAAATGTGACATATTCTCCTAACAGGCGCATTAAGTTGTCGTCAATGGTAGTTTAAATGTGTATTTTATATTTAGCGTTCTAATTTGAGTACGTAGTACAGCAAAATTTATATTTTCCAAACCTGAGATATCATCAATGTGGCCAAGGATAAGTTTGTAAAGAAATACGCAGGGTAGAATATTGCGTCAACTCTCAAGAGCATATTGAAAACCTGTATAAAGTTGGTATAACTGTATGTAAGGTAATTGAAGGAAATGCAAGTTTACGTGCACAGAATTTAACAAAATTTCTCTGTATTCCTTCAATTTCATCACTCTGTTTATTATGCATAAGATTCCAAGCCACAAGACAATATTCAAGCTTGGAGCAAACAAACGAATAAGGATTTGAGTGTCATTAAATTTGTAAAATATAAAGAATTTCTAATAACAAAACCTAACAATTTGTATGAAAATGTGACTAAAAAATTAATATGTAGTGAGAAAGTTAGTTTTGGATCAAAAATGACACCCAGATCCTTACATTGCGTGACTCTTACGAGAGGTACATTTTCCATATTATAAATATAACAAATAGGATTCTGTTTCATAGAATATGTCATTACTTTACATTTATTTATGTTAAAAAAATAAATGTGAGGCAACAGACCATTTATGGATATTGGCGACGTCAGACTACAGTAGTAAATAATCTTGATGTGTATTAATAATTTTAAAGATTTACAAGTCATCAGCATATAATAATAATTCAGAATGTGCAACATGAGAAGTAATGTCATTTAAAAAAATCTGGTGTGGCCAACACAATACCTCCCGCCATTTACAGCCCGAGTCACAAAAAATATTAAGTCTTTTGGATTAGCGAATTTTACTCTAATTTTGACAGTTTATTTATTAAAATATAGTCTAATCTAATCCAAGTAACTACCTTTTTTTTAAACCCCTCAACAGGATTAAATCCCAATTACAGAGTGGGTTCACATTCACGCACATCCATATGCCTTAGTGAGATTCGAACCCAGAGCCCCGAGGGCACTCATGACATGAGGCGTTGCTCTAACCATTGAGCCACCGCGGAATTATAATAAAATGAAGATTAAATTTTAAATACCGGGCTAGAATAGAATTCACTAATCCAAAAATGAGGATCAGCGTAAATATTTTTGAGAATCGTTAATTTTTATTAATCTAAATACATACCTGCATATTTACTTATGCTGGAAACTGTATTGAATTCCTTTTCTATTGTTCTATTTACTTTTACCTTTTTAAAACGTTACTAATATTATTTTAAAATGATTAGTTCTTTGATAGTGACATTTATCTGTCAGTCATACATTTGAATAACTGCGTTTTGTTTGTTTAAAGCGTAGGTTTTGAAATTTAAATTATAGATAATTTTATTAATGTATCTGTAAAATATATAGAATAAGTATTCATGCAAATCTATAGAAAATTTAATAATCTTTAATTTTTATAATAACATTAATCTCGAAAAAATAACATTTAAAGGTATTTTTCGAAGAAAAACTATTTTGAGTTTCTAGTAAAGTGACATTTCCGGTTATCCGATTTTCACCAAAATCTAATGGGCTCTTTCCAATACAGAAAAAGTTCAAAATACAAGATTTCAAAATTTTCTGAATAATAGTATTGGAGTTAGAGTGGAGGATCCACACAGACATCATCGTGAAAATGTTAAAATTGGATTCTAGAGGCCTTAAAACGTGCTCATTTACCAAAATCCCGATATGCGATTTTTAGCACGATCCCTGTACCTCCCTTACCAAGGGTAGCGGGAGGTAAAAAGGATAAAAAATAACAGATCAAGATTAGACCCTTGTGGAACATCAGAAGAAGGCATGAAACTTTTAGATTTACAGCCATTATAGTAAACAAAATTCTGTCGATACTTAATATAAGATCTGAAAAAGATAATTAATGCAGGCGAGAAGCTAAATTGATGCTGAAGTTTCCAAAGCAAGATTTCATGATTTACCCTGTGAAAAGCCTTGGCAAAGACAATGTAAATTACATCCACTCATCCACTTGAGTATTTTTTTTTTTTAGTGATTTAGCAACAAATTCAGTAAGTAGACTTAATTAGTACAAGTGGACTTTCCACTGACAAAACCGTGCTGATAGGGGTAGGGATGTTGCGATACTACCGATACCAGTAAAGTATCGATACTCTCTTTGCAATACCAAGTATTTTAGTACTCGATACTTTGTTTCGATATTTTTACTTGTATCGTTATTTGTATGAAAGTATCGGTATCGGTGTCGGTGGAAGCAGAATGCTACTAACTTTACAAATGCATTAATACAGTTAACAGTGGCATCTGATTTTTGATAGTTGATATTTTATACTCGGTCGTTAAAGTTGCTCGCTAGGCTCGGGGCTCGGGTCTTCTCGGATCTAAACCTGTCAAATTAATCCGTTGTATAGGCAGGCAAGAATTCATTTTACAATTGTTGCAACATCGGTGCTAGCGGACGATTATTTTCCAAAGCAGGCGCGACTATCTGCTAGGAAAGGAATAGGCTATTGGGGGGAAAAAATAGAAAAGATGCTATTTTAGGAGAATGTAAAGGGGGAGATTGGTTTTAATAAATTATTTACTGCGTTTCTGCAATTATTTATACCTGTAAACCTATGCATTTAGCATTTAGGAATTTTTTTCGATACCGATACCGATACTTGCTAGTATCGATACTTGTTTCCGATATTTGACGTGGTATCGATACTACACATCGATACCGATTCCGATATGAAGTATCGATACCTATCATCGATACTTTCATCCCTAGATAGGGGGTGATGGAGCTAGTAGCATGACTATAAACAGAGCTGGGCAAAGTACCGGAAAGTAGTACTTGAAGTACAAGTACCAAGTATCTTGATGTTCTTAAAAGTACTTGAAGTACAAGTACTTTTTTAGTTTCTAAAGTACTTGAAAGTACCAAGTACTTAAAAAAGTACTTGTAAATTTGGGTGCAAGTACTTTTTCAGATAATTGATATTTTTCTGATTATATGGACCTTAAAAGGTGATTGTTGACAAAAGTTTCAATATGCGATATTTATTTGGTTATTTAAAACAAGAGTTCCTCGCTGGGACTGCCGTATCACCTAGCGATCTCATGACGTAAAATTGACGTCATATGATCGCCATACGATGCGAGAAGCTGTACCGAGATGTTAGAATGACGTCATTTTACGTTATGCGATCGCCAGGCGATACGCAAAGTCCTAGCACTGTAGTTAGGTAATACAAACATTTATGTATATGCAATATGCGCAGATTAGAATTAATTTATTTATGCCAAAAAATTTGCAAATATATCTTTACTTTCATATTATCGCTGAAAATATATATATATATATATTAATGAAATTCACATAACACCACACCTCTGCAAATTAATTCAAATAAAATAAAAATGAAATAAATATATCATCACGGCTTATTACCCATTGCTGGGTGTGCCAATCTGCTTTGTAAGCAGATATCGGTAAAGATGATATATTTGCACCGTGCGGGCGCTTACTAGGCGTCATCTCTCGGGCACTCATTGCTGGCGTGGAGAGTGTACCACAGGGGTCAATTTTGTGCCATTTAAAATTGGAAATAATTGGCGTCGGTCGGGATCGAACCCGATTCCCCAGATTCTCGACCTGACACTCAGGCACGCGGCCACGAGACCCCGTAAACTAATTCAAGTACATTTAAAATACTTCAAGTACATTTAAAATACTTCAAGTACATTTAAAGTACTTCAAGTACATTTAAAATACTTCAAGTACATTTAAAGTACTTCAAGTATTTTTCATTGTACTTCAAGTATTTTTCCAAGTACTAAGTACCAAGTACATGTGAATAGATTTACTTTGTCAAGTACAAAGTACTATAAATAGAAAGTACTTCAAGTACAGTACTTGAAGTACTCAAAGTACTTGCAAGCCTAATAAAGTACTTTTCTTGCAAGTATTGCCCAGCTCTGACTATAAATATGTTTATACAGAATTTTTTCAAACATTTTGCCATGTTGGATAATATACGAGGGTTGTCTCAAAAGTAAGTTACACTATTTTTTTATATCCGCGCGGTAGGCAGGATACGTCTGGGATTCGCATGGAACTTTCGTCCGAGTGTGGTGGCAGCACTGTAAAATTCCTAAGCGGCCACCATGACCCATTTGTCAGTTGCGATCAAGCCACTATGGAGCTACCACTTACTTCTACCGCCGATTGCGAAGTACGCAGTGTGATTCGTTTTTTAACGGCAAAAAATAAAAATGCAACTGAAATTCACCGTGAATTGTGCAGTGTGTACGGTGAGAACGTTATGTCGAGGCCAATGGTTTCTCGTTGGCGCCAATCATTTATTGAAGGCAGGACAACAATGTTCGGGGCCCGTGAAGTGGATGGGCGGCCGCTTCGTTGTTCGTCGTGTATTGTTGTCCTGCCTTCAATAAATGATTGGCGCCAACGAGAAACCATTGGCCTCGACATAACGTTCTCACCGTACACACTGCACAATTCACGGTGAATTTCAGTTGCATTTTTATTTTTTGCCGTTAAAAAACGAATCACACTGCGTACTTCGCAATCGGCGGTAGAAGTAAGTGGTAGCTCCATAGTGGCTTGATCGCAACTGACAAATGGGTCATGGCGGCCGCTTAGGAATTTTACAGTGCTGCCACCACACTCGGACGAAAGTTCCATGCGAATCCCAGACGTATCCTGCCTACCGCGCGGATATAAAAAAATAGTGTAACTTACTTTTGAGACAACCCTCGTAGATCTATAATTTTCTACATTGTGGGGATCAGCTTTATTTCAATAAGTGTTACACTCAGTGGTATTACACTGTAAATCTCTTAATAACATATACATTCATTCCTTAACTATCCTAAAGTTTTACAAATCTTCACTGTGTTAGGGAATGGGGTTATTTTTATTTATTCGTTTATTACAAGATAATATTAACTGCTTTGCTCAAGCATACAACTATTCTGCTTTTATTTTATTTTTATTACTTATATCTATTACACTTTTAAGCACTGCTTCACTTTTACTGCACTGTTTTATTTTTATTTTTCACTCGCACACTTACACATTTGCGTGGATTTCTTTATCCTTTCGCCAACTATTGTGGGGATCAGCAGATTGAATAATAGGAGAAAAGCAAGATATGATTTTTTTAAAGTTTTGCGATGAGTTCGTGACATCACCTGTATTTATCTAGTGGCATTGAAACAGTGTTCTTTCATAAGAGCAGATGGTGCATATTTTTTTTAATATAAAAAATTATATTTTAGATAATAAGTCTTTTTAATATAAACGCAACTAAAATTATATTTTCAATTTTGTTATTTAATCATTGATATTCAAGGAAGTGCGATGCAAAAGATTAATATAACAGTGGCGCTAGTGATGTAAACCAGAACTGCCAATGGACGCAGCGCTGTGAAATTATAAGCAGGATTCTCAGCTATCATATTTCAGGCCAATAGAATCAAATACATATCCGTCCATCATAAAATGTTTGATTCGTTATAACTTTATAATGAAACTTTTTCTTTTTTAATAATTTAGCTTTACTACTTATTTATCGGTAAGTATATTACGATTTTTTACATAAATTTGTTGTATTTCGATTATAGTTTATGGGCCCATTTATGGGAAGGGTGCAAAAAGATTTACTTGTAGTTTCATAGTTTCTTCTTATTCTTATCATCAACTAGTAAACAGTGTAATATTCCTAATAATATGTTTTATAATAATGTTGATATATGTAATGGTAACGATATTTGCAATTCCTTTTCAAACCACTTTGCAGCTTCTTTTACTACTGGTTCATTTACAAATAATAACTCAAATGAATTACATTGTAATACAAATTCTATCTCTTCTGTATCATTTAGTACTGAGGAGATTCTTGAAATTCTTCTCTCGTTAGATACACGAAAAGGAGCTGGTTCTGATGAAATTCCAGCATTCTTCATTAAAAAATGTGCAACTACTTTAAGTTTTCCGTTAATGCTAATTTTTAATAAATCTTCGTCTGAAGGACATTATCCTAATAAATGGAAGGAAGCGTATGTTGTAACTGTATATAAAAGTGGAGCAAAGAATAATATTGCGAATTACAGACCTATTTCTAAACTTTGTATATTATCTAGGAGTTACCTTTGATAACAAATTTTTATTGGATAAGCATAATGATATAATTGTAAAGAAGTCTTACAAAATGCTGGGATTTCTAATCAGATCATGCCAGACTTTCAAGAGACCTGCAACAATTTTAACTTTATATTATGCCCTAGTTAGAAATTTAGAATTCGTAGTACCTGTATGGAATCCGCAATATTCAACATATATAAATCGCATTGAGGGTATTCAAAGGAAATTTTGCAAATATTTTATGAATAAATTTGCAAATTACAACCTGAATCTTATGTCTTTGCAAAACAGGCGTAGTTTGTTAGATATTGTCTTTTTATTTAAATTAATTAATAATAAAATTGATTGTCCTGAGTTATTAGCTCAGCTTTCATTTCGTGTGCAAGTTCATGCTACGAGATCAAATGAACTTTTCGCATTAAATTTCTTAAACACAAACTCAGCGATCAATTCTGTTATGAATCGTGTACCATTATTATATAATAACTTGTCCAATTCCAACCATTTTCCAGACATGTTCAACGTTTCTTTACCTATTTTCAAAAAATGTATAAGTCGAATTCTAATCAATACCTAATTAATTCTTTTATAATTTGTGTATCTGTAAATCATGTACTAATTATTTACTTTTTCCTATATTATTGTCTAATTTGTATATGTGTATATTTACCTTCTACTGCTTGTTAATATGTGTATATTTCTTTGTAAATAAGTGCTTCTCTGTAATTGGGGTGCAAACCCTGTTGAGAGTTGCCAAATTATAAATAAATAAAATAAATAGTCCAGAAATGGTTAAACATTTTAGGCCGATCTCTCGAATTTAAAAAATAAACTATAGTCATTATTTAGTTCTGTGATGAAATATATCTATATTACATTTACAATTTCCATTTTTAATATTATAGATGTCACAATTGTATAATAAATCTACATGTACATAAAACTAATAATAATTTAATTTGGAATGCACTGTATAATTAACTTTCATTACAACTTTTTCTAATTATAATAATTGACTACATTTTTTTCAAACTATAAAAAATATTTACGAGATGTCATCTCACGGACTCTATGAAAAGATTGATAGGAGATATCTGAATAAAAAAAAAAACATCACGACCTTACCCATTAAATTTGATTCTTTCTGAAATTAAATTGACTGTTCTGAATTATATATTACACTATATCTATACATGTGTTCGACTTTCCATCTTTTTAACAATATATTTTTTTATTATTTAGATTTTTATTTTAATTTGCAACATCTCTCTAATTATGCTGCAGATAAGTTAATTAGCGTGATATTTTTCCGATAGGTGCATCGCGTACCCGTGCCAGGGTCAGGGGTCAGTGCTTCATAACTACCCCTGAGCACTATAGCGTAGCATCATATCCCCGGCCCCTAATACGTCGATCGCTCATTAAATGCGCAATGTCATTACGCTACCCGGCTATTTCTCATGTTTGAAATTGGCCAGCAGCCATCTCCACCAGCCGGTTAGATGTTTAGCTTGTTAACCGATGCAACCAGTCGATATTTGCTTATTATGGAATTACTCGAGTTATGCTTAGCTTACAACACTTCTTGCACCCGGTCATATTATTTGTGGAATGGGAATTTATAATAGTCAATAATGAACTAAGAACTAATAATAATATGATACAGTTTACGAAGGTACAAGACTGCATCGAAACGTCGGTTGTATAAGAGAATAAATGCTGTTTACAAATTAATTTATATTCTCTTCTTCCTCTTCTTTATTGTTTAATTGGTATTTTCTTGTGATGTTGACGACCAACATTCTTTCCACCTTGATGATGGGGTTTGTTGTCTTTTGCTTTTTACCTTCCGTCACCTTTAGGTAAGGAAGGTATTGTCTTTGGTCAAAAAAATCGGTGGTGAGTTTTTGATGAATAAACACATTTTAGAGTCCCTGGAATAAGGTTTTACTATTTTTACGATGATGTCTGTATGTATGTATGTATGTATGTACCTGTGTATGTTTGTGTGTGTGTGTGACGATTTTTTCATATTGGATAACTCAAATATTTCAAATCAAAAAGTTATAATTCTTTCGTATTCCTTTTTTTTACATACATGTGGAGGTGATTAGATTTCGGTTATAATTGGTCAACCGGAAGTACCCTCATTTTAACAGTTTTTCTTGAAAAAACGCTGTTAAATAACATTTTTCCATATTTAATGTAATTATAAATATTAAACAATATTTTATTCTCTATACGATTTGATTATTTTTTATACTTCATATTCAATGGATATAGAGTTAAAATTATAAAGAAATTAAATTTCATAAAGCAGCTAGCTTGCTATAACCATGAAAACCGCTACTATATTAAGAAAATACTGATTGACAGATGTCAGTGTCAAGTGCAATTGACATGTTTGTGTTATAATTTTACTGGAAGTATAGAATCTCTTAGGTACATGAAACTTTCTGTGTGGAATTTATACAAAATACATAGAACTGACAGAAGGTAATGTACAGAGTGAGGTTTTTTTAAGGTATCTGGGGTAATATTAATGATAGATCAAAACCGTTTACACATTCCAGGGTCAACTTTTCCAGAAAAGTATAATAGTCACCACAGGAATTTTCGATCTTCTTTTGTTTCTGAGCTAAAGCAAAAAGACGAGACTATTTTCAACATAGGTTTCCATTTAAAAAATCATAAGTTTGTGTTATATTTCGAGAATTATTAAGTTTTCAAAAACTCTAATTAGGCCATTTTATTCTATCTAAAAAACGGTAAAATTATTGTAAAAACAATTTTTCTCTAACTATCATAATAAATAAGATACGATACATTTTCAAAATGAGCGAAAAACAAGTTTTGGCCTGTAGCTCAGAAAGTTGACCCCTCCAATGTGCAAACGGTTTTGATCTATCTTTAATATTACCCGAGATACCTTAAAAAAAACATCGAAAATGAGAGCCTGTACTTGAAATATGTAATCTTGTGCAAGAAACTTTCTGTATGGAATTAGTACAAAATATATGGAACTGACGAAAGGTAATATGCTGGCCACATCAGATTTTTTATTAAAGATTCTATTGCCATTCCATCTATATGTTTATTCCAAAAAAAAATTCTGTCTTGTATACAACTCTGATGGTTTTGTTTTTTATTTTGTCTAGTAACGTTGTTCCATATTAATGGTTAATCTTCATTTCAACGTTTTAGTAGTATCGGCCCTGATTTCTGCAGCGGATGCAGTACTGGCCTGATCGTCGTTTAAAATATATGCGGACTTTAATCTGTATAGTCAGGTCATACGTTTATTATGCCATATTAGATCTTTTAAGCATCCAGTATGTGAGGTTGATATAAAACTTATTTTTCATATAACAATAAATAATAATAAACTTATTTTTCATATAATAAATGAAATTAATAATTTTTTAATGTAAAAATGGTTTAACAAATTTTACCGTTAATTTCGAATGGATTTTCAACTGTTTTAAATGCATATTTAAACAAAAACAAGAAATAAGCTTAATGTTGATGGTGATAGGAGACCTAGCCGTTAAACTATCACACAAACTCAAATTTTCAAGCTAATTGCCAAGATACAGCCACAGGTCTCAAATTAGCAGCGTTTAATTTTTATATTGGCGCAATTATTTCGTTTTTGGCAAATGTTTGCAAACTTTTATTTAAATAATATATATTCAACTTGTGTTTTTTTTTGCAATTAATGTCTTTAAAACAAATTGTAGAGGGGGGGGAGTATATAGAGGTCGGAGGCTACTTGGTCGTTAGAAAAAGAAGTGACTAAAAAAGGTTGGGAATCACTGCTTTAGTGGTTTGTGTTTGTACATCTTAGTAAATATTTTTTTCTACAGTCTATAGACAAAGTAGCCATTTGCGCACTCTTTTGTCACCGCAAAATGTCACTTTGCCGCTCATGCGCGACAAAGTAAAAAAACGCTTGCTGTCCAAATTTCTAACTATACAGTGTTGAGAAATGTCACTTACCTACATTCTTAATGTAAACGTTTAGTCAGGAACTAATGGCACTGTAGTTATACATTTACCACCTTCACAAGTCAATCTGACATATAACTGCTTTGTCGGTATATTACATAACCAAATAAAATGCCGCACTGCTGTGAAAATTATATAGGGCGTTCATTTACAAAAACGAAAGTATAAAATGCTTAGATTAGATTGAAGCAACAGTTCAAAAAGAGTTGAAAATATTGATAAATGAAAATTAAATATAAAATAAATTGTCTGAATAGTTGTGCTGCCACCTGCAAAAGATTGGCGGGAACGGTCACAACGGACATCTACTTTTTCACTGCACTATTTTAATGTACTTGAAACAAATAAATTTTTGTTATGGTGGAAGACCCTATTGTGGCGACTGTAGAAAAAAATCTTGTGTGTGTGTTTCGGGCGCAATGGACATTGTCGATTTTTAGAGAAAAACCGCTTAATCGACAATGTCCCATTTTGCGCTCTTAATAATCAAATAGCTATTGTTACTCGATATTTCGGTACCAAGATAATAAAATTGCATTACTTTATAATTCGTTTATAATGTTAATCACATTGAAAATTGAAACAATAGTTATACTTACTGTGTGTACGAAAAAATGGCAATTTGACAGGAGAAAAAAAAGTTATCTAAAGAAATCAAAGCTTTTAAATCCTATTTTAGAATTGCAATTCTTTTGCTGCCTGTTACAATGAATTTCAGGAAAATTACATTTCATGATCCTTTTTAACAACTTGCCTTTTGAATCCAATAAAGATCAGAGATATATTTCTCTGAGTTAAATTTTTAACACACTGAAGACTTGTTAGTTTTTGGAAAAGCCAGACCAGGACGATTTTTGAACTGGCGTAAATCTGACTACTTGACCATTTATTACAAATGGAAGAAATTCCGGCTTAAATAAATAAAAATTAAACGAAGGTAAAAATAGGAGCGATAATATGCTGGCCACATCAGCTTTTTCCAAAGTGGGTATGAGTGAAGGGTTAAAAGATGGTATTTAAGGGAACAGTTAATACTTATTAATCTTATTTTGATACACACTTCCTAATAAATATACACGTAGAAATAAATCACAGCTTTTTTCCATTGTTCAGTTTAGCGCTATTGTCATATTTGAAATGTAGAACTAACTAATAAAACAAAAATATAATTTAAAGTAATTTATGTATGGAATAAATTTTCTATCTTTACATCTTAATTACGCCTTACATATTTAACAGCAACAAGCAGAAAGTGAAAGCTCCATTACATTCAAGATAAATCTTTACATTTTTTAATGACACCATTGATTGACATACACCTATTGTGTAGCATATATGGTGTCCATACCAGAAGTGTATTTTGACTCGAACTCACCTGTTGGTATAGTCTCACTAGCAAGGTGTGGAGAATTAGATTAATGTGATCTAGTAACTTATGAAGTGTAGGTCACGCCCTGTTACAATTGTCTTATAATTGTTTGTTCCCAAGTGGGTGAACTAGTAACGAGTGAATGGAGAGCAATGAGCAGTAAAGTTTATGCAAGGTTTCAAATTTAGATGTTGAGAGAGTTTTATGACTACTGCATTTTATTGAGGGACAATACAATAAAAATTTACTAAAGAATATTATTGTGGTATTTTTCCTTCATGGTCGTATTCTTTTTAATTCTTTTTAATAGGCACATATTATTTTTTAATTACTCATTTACATTTATAAATGGGATTATATAGCTGAACTTGTTATGTAACCGATTTTGGTTCTAATGGTTCAGGTTTTAAAACAACCGGAAGTAAATTTGAAAATTATTTGTAATTTTAAAAAGCACAAAAGTGATAAAATGACCCCTATGGTTAGGCTTGCCAACTGTCCCGGATTTTCCGGGATGTCCCGATTTTTCAGCTTTGAGCCGTCCCGTCCAAAGTATTTGATAGACGCCATTTGTCCCAGAAATCAGGTCAAACGAATATTTAAAGTATAATAGTTCAAACAGTGGCGCGGATTTACATAAAGACCTGTTGAAGTGTACAAAATCTCAAAATAAATACAGTTTCAAAGGGGGGAGTTTAGACATGTTGAAATGTAATGATTTTTCTACATCACTGCAATACTATACATGCAATATTACTATTATTGCAATAAAAGTAATAAATTATAATGATTTTTTTGTACAAACAATATTAAAATTTTATTTAGTTGAATCGCCCGCAATACGATGACGTAAGCGGCATCATTACACAACATTAGATGGACTGGCATTTGCGATCACACAGGATCCCAGTCATCTTACGGTATTTCATCCAGGCAGCGGTGACTCTTGCTTTGGCGTCGGCAGCACTCTCACCGTCAGAGCAAATGGCTGAACCTAAATCTTTGAAGTGGATGGTCTTAGTTAGTTGTTATTATAAAAATAATAATAATAATAATAATAATAATAATAAAATATAAATAAGAATGGTCCTAGTACCGATCCTTGCGGTACTGAGGATGTAGGGACAAAGCAATCTGACTGAAAACCATTATATTTTACAAATTGTTTTCTATTAGGTATGACTGAAACATACGTATTAAATTAAAAATTTAAACCTAAGTTGTTAAGTTTTTGCAATAATATTCCATGATCAATTTGACCAAAGGCTTTCTGCAAGTCGGTGTATATTGCATCTACTTGACCTCCTTTATCAACTACAGAGGAAATCTAATGTGATATTGTTACCAAATTTGTTATTGTGAATTTTTTCTCGACAAATCCGTGCTGATACGGAGATATAAATGATTTAAGCTTGACGCTTAATTTATTATAAATAATGGTTTCAAATATTTTAGAAAAATTGCATAATATAGACACAGGTCTATAATTTTTTATATTTGAAATATCGCCAGATTTATATATGGGACATATACGAGAAATTTTCCATAATTCTGGAGAAACACCAGTTTTTAAAATACAATTAAACAGATGTACCAGAGGTATTGCAAGTACGGGACAACAATCTTTAATGAAACTAGGCACCTGATCTATTCCAGCAGTTGTTCTGTTTGATAACCTTCTCACAGCACATAATACGTCATTTTCAATTATTTCTTGTATTTCAATGGAAGGTAGATAGTTTGCAAAATCTGTTTGATATTGATATTACCTTGTGTGCACTTTATATAAAAACTATTAAAGTACTGAGCAAAAGCATTGACAATACTTAAAGGTTCGTTGTACTCATTATCATCGAATTGCATAGAGCTCGGAATACGTGATATATTTTTCTTAGATTGTATATATGACCAGAATTGCGTAGAGTCATTTTTTATTTGACTTTCTATATTAGTTAAATATGACTTATGAGCACTTACAATTTGATTTTTAATAATCTTACGGAAGTTCTTGAAATCATCTAAATCACATGGACGGTGGTACTTTTTAAATTTATTATGTGCGTTTATTTTTTTTTTTCTTATATTTGATTTTATATCCTTTGTAAACCAACACGGAAAAGATCTGCTATTTTTATGTTTTACATTAAATGTTGGTACAAAGGCATCAAAATTGTTATCAATAATTATCGAAATTTCTTGACACCTATTTCGTTAAGTATCGATAAGATGAATTTATCGATAAATTTCTATCGATTCCAGTATATCCAAATATTTTTATTTCCCAGACCTATTATGGATCAATCGAACTTCTTAGTATTGCTAAGTTAGCAACTGAATAATATTATTGAATATTTGTTGGATTAAATTTGAATAATTGTCTGGCAGCAATTTCTTCCGTTTAATTAAATTTCCATTGCCATTAATCACTAATCATCTTAACATTATTTTTATTTGTCAATAAAATCAAAAAAGTAATTAAATAATAACCTCTTATATTTTTCATGGTGTAGATTTTTATTTTGATTTACATTGAAGATTTGTTAAAACATCTAGACAGATCTGTACTTGAAGTACTGGGACATACACAAGGCCTGTCGCGCCATATACGATGAGGATGATGATGTTGCGTACATTACTTTTACTTATTATTATTGATATACGTACAACGTACATATCTTACCTTGATGATTATACGAGTATTAAATAAACATAACTATAGAGTATAGACATATAATATTTAGGAGTATTTTATTTTTCATTACATTATTCATTGTATGTAAATGATTTAACTCACAATCAGATTATTTCTTTATGATTTATCACATAATTTATCATTAAACATGAATATGCTTCATTCTAATATTAAAATTCAGAATCAATTTATTTTATGGTATATTTATTACACCATCATTCTATCTATAAATTCTGCTTTAAATATGCGAAGTCTTCATATTTTTGCCTCCCGTCATAACGTAAGTAAGGGAGGTAATATCGGTCCAAAAATTCGATGGTTAGTTTTCAGTGAATAATCACGAATTAAGGTCCCCACAACACGTTTTGACTATTTTTACAATAATGTCTATGTGTGTGGGTGGGTATGTGTGTGTGTGTGTGTGTGTGTGTGTGTGTGTGTTTGTTTGCGTGTGCAATGATGTGCCATTTGAATGTTTCACATTGATAATTTCAATTTTAAACTTTCAAAACTGAAAGTTTCAAGCTTTAAATTTTATGAAAAGCTACAATGCACATGCGCCTTGCACCTCTTTAGACTTGCGCAGATCAACATGCATGCACT
This sequence comes from Harpalus rubripes, assembly GCA_963082715.1. NCBI lineage: Eukaryota > Metazoa > Arthropoda > Insecta > Coleoptera > Carabidae > Harpalus > Harpalus rubripes. The sequence goes on from OY720451.1 coordinate 17,900,747, forward strand.
CGTCATCGTAAAAGTTTGATGATGTTCGAACATGAAGATATGTTCGGTAAATCTATATGGCGAATTGTTTATTTTGTTGTGTTGATTATAAAATTCAACACTGTTAAGTGTATTTGTGTCATTTTGGTTTTTGTTTTTCAGAAATTTGCACATCGCTATGTGTGTGTGACAATTTTTTCCTCCATGATAACTCGTAACAAACTTCCAAAAATTTGTATTTTCCGTATTTGAGATCTATGAATTCATATTAGATTTTGGGTAAAATTGGACAATCAGAAGTGATACTTTACTTGAAGCCCATAACAGTTTTTAATAAAAAACTATATTAAAATATAATCCAAAACTTTACAATTTTAATATTTAAGATTTATACATCAAGGGTAGTAACATTGATATACTACTTTACTTATCACTCTGAACAGATTTTCGTGAAAAATATATTGTGATATATATAAAAAAAACTTTTCAAATTTAGTATTTGACTTTTGTATAAAGGGGAATAACCTATTAGATTTTGGCTAAAATTGATAACCGGATATGCTACTATACTCGAACGTCTGAACAGATTTTCGTGAACAATCAATTGATATATTCCAAAACTTTTCAAATTTTGTATTTAAGACTTTTATATTAATGAGGACAACATATTAGATTTTTTCTAAAATTGATAAAACGGAAGTAGTACTTTACTGAAAGCTTTAAACAGATGTTCTTGAAAAAATATATTAAAATATGATCCAAAACTTATCAAATTTGATATTTATAACTCTTATATAAGTTGAAATAACATATTAGATTTTTTCTAAAATTGATGAAACGGAAGTAGTACTTTTTTACTGAAAGCTTTAAACAGATTTTCTTGAAAAAATATATTAAAATATAATCCAAAACTTATCAAATTTTATATTTATAACTCGTATATAATTTGAAACAACATATTAGATTTTGACTATACCTATATGATAAACCGGAAAAGGTACTTAATGTGGAACTCGTAACTGATTTTCGAGGATTGTTAAAATTGAATATAATCCAAATTTTTGTATTACATACTTTTCTATTTATTGAAACAACAAATTAGATTTTGTTTACAAACGATTAACCGGTAGTGATACTTTACTTAAAGCTCATTTCTATTTTAAACATGGAATTGGCGGTAGGTCATGTGCTGGCCACATAAGATTTTTTAAAAATAATAATGTACGCAGGTTCTAAATATTCTAAATTTAAAAACTTCTTTTAAAAGACAATATCTCTGATTGTTATTACAATAAAGCCCTTGCATACCCATACCCTTGTGAAATATTTTTTCCATATCGCTGTATTTCAAAAGCAAACAAGAAAACCGAATTAATGTTAAACATACTTTGCGAATTAACCTGTCAAATATTAAACAACAAGTTTTGAGACAAAATCCATCATCATCCATCGCGCACTTGTAATTCTAGTTGCAGACCTATAAAATCTTCTTCTACATGCCTTTAGTCCAGCATTTCTGGTAGGTTTGGAATATTTCTTACAGATGTAAAGTGTGATTGAAAAATATTTTGAACAGACACGTCTCTCCGCCTGATTTTCAAGGTATGAGCTCACAAGGCATTAATAATTGAATGACATGACCACTATTGGACTATTGTTTTATAAAACAATCGATGTTTGCTGATTCTCGATTTTACAACAGCATAATTTTCATTTCAAGTTCTTCAAATCTTCAAACAAATTTTATATTTCTTAATATATATATATATATATATATATATATATATATATATATATATATATATATATATATATATATATATATATATATATATATATATATATATATATATAGACGAAAAGTTTTATAAGGAATTAATTTTATTATAAAAATAAATTTCTCTTCAAATTAAATGATGAGAATAAAAGTCTAGAGAATAAAAGAAAAAAGAATACAGGGTGTAAATGAAATAAGTACATTAAATTTAATCCGTAATGTAATTCGTCGAGAGCAACAATAGTACTTAATAATTTTTTTTTCTAAAACTTTTAGTTTTTGAGTTAAAATTCATTAAAAATTTGTTAGATATTTAGTTATTCGCCTGTTTTGATCGCTGCTGCTGTACAAGATTTACAAATGTGCGAATATTACGAACAGAATTTGGAAAACGCTCCGTCTAAATGCGTTGGCAACTCCATGACAGTGTCTTTATGTCAATAACAAAGTGAAATGTAATACATATACCAATAAATAAATAAACCATAGGTAAGTAATTACATTTACTGAGTTTACATGCAGTTTTGAAACCGTCTTTAAAACGTTTTTAGTTTTGAAAACGCCATGTATACAGTGTCAAAACGGTTTTGAATTATCTCAAACCAAAACTAAAATTCATGGGTTGGACTTGAAAACTAGTTTCAAAACTACTCATGTAAACACTTAAAATTCAGTTTCGATACTGCGCATGCGTACAGAGCATAACGTTTCTGTTGCTTTGTGTTACTAACCTTCAAATATACTGACAGTTGTGTAGTTTTAGTGCGTAGGGGTAGAAGTATAAAAAATAAATGGAATAATAGCAAAACGAAGTATTTGGAGTGAAGAGAATCTGTCACTTACATCAGCTAAATGCGCATGCGCCGAAACTGATTTCAAATCAATTTTTAAACTTGTTTTAAAAACTGCATGTAAACAATTTTGCATAATTTTGACTGAAAACTGAAACCATTTTCAAAACTGCATGTAAACGTAGTAATTGTCTGCGTACTCGCTATTCGTAAACGTAAGCATTTTGATAGAATTTTACCTTATAAACAAGTTTATTACTAATATCAAAACTTAATTGCAACAAAAAACAGAAGTGTCAATTGCTAAAACAAAATTTTTCATAGTTGTTGCTACTGCATTTTTAGAAAAATACTTGGAACGACTCGTCAATTTACGAGTTTGTAAAAATGCTAAAAATATATAGATACGATTTCGAGAAAATGTTATTAAAAAATATTGTTGCTCGACGAGTTATATTACTGGTTAAATTTAATGTACATATTTCATTCACAGCCTGTATTTTCCTGCAATATCAAGTTCAAAGCCATTGCAACAGTATTGATTTATTGGGGGCATATAGATTTCCTTATTTACATCATATTTGAACAACAAAGACAATACCTCCCTTAATTATCTACAGGCACGAAAAGTGAAAAGATCATCCAACATATTGAATGTTTATATGACTCGTATTTGTTGCGTTATTTTACTTTATTTCTAAATACGTAATTTTTCTGCATTAATAGTTAGAATTACATTTATTTTAATTTTAGTAAATATGATAATATAATATTTACTAATAAATTACTAAAATTTGACAATATAAACCTATAATAGTAATCGTTTGTATGATTTGTAAAATCTGAATATAATTAATTATTAATTTTTAATATCATTAATTATTTGCATTATAAGTTATAATAATACAATAATATTTGAAAATAAAATATCAAATCAAATATAAATAGGTGCTTTAAATAAAAATTATAACAATCATTATTAACTCTTAAAACTAGTATTCCATGTTTATACTTTCAGGACGTATGAATATGTTTTCAATGCACCATTGTATGTAAATTAAAAATAATCACTGACTAGATAAAAAAATATTTTACATTGTAAATTAAAATTATAGTGTATCTGCATACTGCACAATTCTTTCAATACGTTATTATTTTTTCGAATTTTTAACGTAAGTTGAGATAAAAATTATCTGCGGTATATTGTTACATTCCAGATAATCCTGCCATATTGGTTCATAAATAAATGTATGGCTTCCAGTGTACTAACTTTTGCAAACAAATACAGAAAATTATATAATAAAACATGAAAAACTAGTACGGTATATACATGAGAGTTCAATTTAATTCCCGATACAGTACATTCAATTTATGATATTGCAATATCATTAATTTTTGTTTTAATAATATTAGTGGGACACATACGCAGCAAAAACATTTTTTTTTAATTCATATTCTTGTTTATCAATTTTTTAAAAACAAAAAAAATGTTTACAATTTGAAAATATTGTAATTGAACATTTTGACATATTTTGCCCTACGCAGATGCAGTGAGTAAATGAAAAGTTCTGAAAAGTAGTATACTTACAAGCTTGAAGTGAAAAGTTCGCGGCTAAACTCAAAAAGAGCAGCACCAGACGGCCAATTTGTATTTGTGAGGTTATGTGAACTGTAATTAGTTTTATTAAACGCAGCACAGTGATCAAATACCTGCATAAAACGGGCTTAACATCAAAGCAAATTCATGAAAACACGGTCAATTTGTTGGGAACATCTTATCCGTAATATACAATGATAAAAGAAACAGTGAGCGACGCCTGGCATATGTGAAATATCAAAATTTATTTTTATTGAAGTATTTATTTTAATTGAAGTCATCCTGAAATATTTTTTACAGGGCACAGTGGCACAGTGCATTAAGTTGTGATATTTTTATATTTTCACTGTCACTCATGTTTAAAGTTAATAAACATTTGCAACGTAATAAAAAACGATGTCCAGCTCGAAACAACACTCTGCTTTTTCAAATTCGCTCCAATAGATCGATACACACAAGTAAAGTGCTCTATTCTAATTTTCAATTGTCGGGAGGTACTGTTGCTGTATTTCCACTCGCAATTGGCGGGAGGCATTGTTGGTAAAAAAAGGTCTCCTTTAAACTTTGATTTAGTTGGCGGGAGGTACTGTTGCTCAAGCCCTACTTTCAATTGACGGGAAGTCCGGTTGCTTTATCTTCATTTGAAATTAGCGGGAGGTATTGTTGGCAAAAAATCTACTGTCACTTTTACACTTTGATTTAGTTGGCGGGAGGTACTACTCGTATTACTCTAGCCTCATTTTCAATTGACGGGAGGTCACCGATTCACTCAACTAAAGTGGAAGTCCAGGCGGCAAGGCGGAGTGAGCCGACGAGTCACAAGGCTGGCCGAATGGAACTAAGCATGGTGCCATAAAATCCGTTCTTGCTCCCGAATAAGCGCGCCATTAGATGTTTCACATCAAAAAGTGGGCAACTGAATTTAATGTGAGAGGGAAAACATTAAAAATTATCCTCACTGTGGAAGGCTAACAACTGTCATCAGGGATGGAAATATACTTTGATTCACGATTTACCCAAAAAAATATATTTGCCATTTAGGCTTATTCCACTAGTTCGTTCTTTAATAATTTCTTTATTTTCGTATTTCTCAAATCAAACATCGCAGCAACCCACATGTTAGCACGTGCGTAAACGATCGAAGCGCTTCTTGTGTCGCACCTGACAAACACGTCGCAGGAGCGGCAGGAGTTCACCGTCCCGCCCTTCACCTGTCACCCAGGAATTAATCTGGTTCACAGCCGCCACGATCGTGTAGCAAGTTGCGATATATCATGTACAGATACAGATGAGAGTTCAGAGTTAAAGACGATGAATTAGTTTCGTTTGGGGAGATGTAGTTTGGAATTTAATACTGCGGTAATAAAAACTATTTTAATGCGTCTTTTACATACTTACATTACTTATACATTTTGTTTTGGCAAAATTGTGTACGAGTATGTAAAGGTTTTTAAAATCTTTTTACTTCCTTGTACAAAGTAAAGGAAGTATTGTATTCGCGAAAAATTTCGGTTTTCAGATTTCAACGGAAATATCCATTTTGACCATCCCTGAATCCATTCTGACTAATTTCGTCGCGACGTCTGTACGTACGTACATACGTACGTATCTCGCATAACTCAAAAACGGTAAGCCGTAGAAAGTTGAAATTTTGTATTTAGGACTTCTATAACATCTAGTTGTGCACCTCCCTTTTTGGTCATTACATAATTTCCAGAAATGGTATTTTATTTGAAGCCTATAATAGATTTTAATGAAAAATTATATTAAAATATAATCCAAAACTTTTCAAATTTGGTATATAAGACTTTTATATCAATTGGAAGCAGATTTTGGTTAAAACAGGCTAACCGGAAGTGATTTAATACCTGAAGTTGTTAACAGTTTTTCTAAAATAAAATGGTTTTATTTTGATTTTAGAAATAAATGCTTCAAATAAGAGTTTTAGAAAATTAAATTCTGCGTCTAGCGCATCAAGTATTATTAAATTAGCTCTTTGTATAAGCGAGATATGTAAATTTAAAACTTATATACTTTTTGGTTTTTGTAATGAAGCTTGCTATGGATTAGGACAAAAAATAACAAAAAAATAAAAAATAGATGTTAATGTCAAATTACGTCAAATACGTGAAATTTTATAATTGGGTCTATACTTCATATTGGTCTTGCGTACAAGGAAGTCGTGTGGTGTCCACATCAGATTTTTTTCTATATGTATAACTATATCGCTGAGGGCGATACGCGGCAATTGGGCGACGATAGACGAGTTAACTGAATTGGACGATTTATTAATGAGCAATATTCAAAAATATCTCCATACCGGTTAATTTTCCGAGAAAAATAGTTTTGTATAAAATTGTTCTAAAGAAAATTTCCAATAATTCATGTCTTATTAATTTTTTTGTCAGACGAATAGTTTCGGCCTACAAGCGCCGATAATGCACTCGCAACACGTGCTTTGGTAGAAAACATTAAACTACGCGTTATACAGGGTAATTTATAAAGGTGTGCCAAAATAAAACCATATATAAGGGGAGTCCTTTTGATCAAAAAATGTTATATGAAGGCATGTCCGGAATTCTTTTGTTACAGAATTACGAATTATTGCCTTTTGTAAGTGCACCTCATCAGTCACATTTTCATTAATAATTCTGTTAGGTACTATTTGCACTAAAATTTGGAACTTAGTATGAAGAACATTTTTTACTCAAAATGACTCCCCAATATATGGTTTTACTTTGGCACTCTTTATGAATCTCCCTATATAACGCGTATAAGTCGAATGTTTTCTATCAAAGCACGTTTTGCGATTGAATTAGCGGCACTCATAGGTACGCCGAATCTATCAGTCTGACAAAAAAATTAATAAGCCATGAATTATTGGAAACATTGCTGTAGAACAATTTTTTACATAACTATTTCTTTTCGAAAAATTAACCAGTAAAGAATATTTTTGAAAAACCGGTTTTTGGTGCATTTTTACCCAAAATAGCGCCATTTCCTATGCCGGTACAAGGTCGCATAGTGGAAATTCGGTTAGACTACAATTTTCAAAACTTCAGCTAAACCTTCCAAGCGAACCCCTTTCTAAGCACCAAATGACTGCAATGGGGTATATGACTAAATTTTGATTTCTACATACGTATATAAACTAAAGAAAAAAAATATACCCGTTTTTTTTTTAATCGATTGTATACCGTTTTACCATAAAGTGTAGAGCGTACAATTATATTTAATCGTGTATGAATTTCGCCCATTGCTTCTTATTCTTTGCCTTCTCCTTAGGGGCTTAAATCATCATGCTTTTCTTCTCCAAGATCTTCAGTATTACTTCCATTTGTATTTAGGTCTGTGACAAGGCGAGGGTAAGAGAACTTTTTATAAACTTTTCTAAATTATAGTTTCTATATTCATATTTTAACTCTGTTTACCTATTTAAGTCAAAATTCAGTTTAGAAACCCTTATCGTATTATGATAGTCACGACATTTATTTGTTGATCATTAGGTTTAGAAATTATTATTTATACGTGCGTGACTTTGAATGCCTATGCACCCTGTACCCCTAAAATAATCCTTCCCTGAAGATAGTGCTTTGTTTTTAGAGAGTCGAAATTAGTTTGTCGCGTCGGGCAGACGTGTCTTATTTTTGGACATGCAGTGTTTTTTAGTTTTGGGGCGACGCCCGCCCGCTGGGTTACGGAATGTAACAGTTTAGTATCTACTTAGTTGTGTTAGTTATATTTAGTTTAATCCATAATTAATAATAAGTTATAATAATCATGTAAATAAAGTTTAGTTAGTTTCTAAAACACAAAGAGTGTCCTTGTCCGTAAGTTCCCTGCCGTAAATCGTAATGTAAGTGTTCATCAGTGTAAAGTGTGTGTGCTCTTCTTTATCACCAGTCAGTAAGAGTTAGTGTATCATCGTTGGAGCATTAAGTAATCGGTAGGAATCATCAGTATTAGTATCATCATCCTCTTCCTCATCTGATCTTCCGCACCCCCCTCGTGTTACAGGTCTTCCTCGGTCTCTTTTTCTACCATGTTCGTCAACCATAATTGTCCCACCCAGTGATCGAAGTGGAGAAAAGAAGGTACGGGAATTTTAAAATTTATTGTTATATTTTACATTATATATATTTTTAAGATTTGATAACCATTCATTATATGAAATGACTAAAAAAATAATATTGCCTAATTTATATCAATCATTTCATTTCACATTAACCGTCTCGAAATTATCTAAAAGCAAAAGATAAAAGTAAAAATAAAATTATTAATAATACCTAATTTCTGTTAATATGAAATTTTATCTGGCAATCAAAATAATTTCCACGACTTTTCATTATCAGAATGCTTAGATTTTAAACGTTTATCACAATTTAAATCATTTGCGTCTCTTCGATGTAATCATTTTAAAGCTAATTTGCTTCTTAATCTAGACAAAATTAAATTCATATTGCTGATTGAACTTTCACACTCGGCAGTGGATATTATTAATATACTCGTATATACTACAGATTTTAGTGCTGGCATATTATCACGATTTTTACTGAAATAAAATTGTCTGAAGCCTCGCACAGACTTTTTTTCACAAATGTAAAATATTTTGCTCAAATTACGTATTTCTCTATCCGCAAAACAAGGATCTTGTTCCGCAATCCATTTAGTCATCTGTATCTATTAAATGAACGCGATTCTGCATGTAATATTATCACTTAGTTTTTGAAAGAACTCGTTTTGATAAATTTTATTTGTATTTCCAATATGTAATTGTAATTCTTTCTCTTTAAATTTACGCGCTTCAATAGAGTTTTCCACGATTTTCTAATTTTTTTAAATGTTAATGTAGAGATATAAATATTAGACCCATATTTTTACCTTCCGTCACCTTTAGGTAAGGAAGGTATTGTCTTTGGTCAAAAAATTCGGTGGTGAGTTTTTGATGAATAAGCACGTTTTAGGGTCCCTAGAATACGATTTTACTATTTTTACGATGATGTCTGTATGTGTGTGTGTGTATGTATGTATGTGTGTCCGTGTGTGTGTGTGTGTGTGTGTGTGTGTGTGTGTGTGTGTGTGTGTGTAACAAAATTTTCGTCTACGATAACTTCCATACTACAATTCTAAAAATTATAATTCTTTCGTATTTCTCTTCGTTACATCCATGCGAAGAGCTGATTAGATTTTGGTTAGAATTGGACAACCGGAAGTACCCTCATTTGAAGATTTTAACAGTTTTTCTTGAAAAATCTATGTTAAATATCATTTTTTCACATTTAATGTTATTATAAATATTAAAGAATATTTTATTTTCTATACGATTTGACTGCATTTTATACCTAATATTAAATGGATATAGAGTTAAAAAATTATAAAGAAATTAAATTTCATAAAGTAGCCATAGCTGTGGAAACAGCTACTATATTAAGAAAATTTTGATTAAAAGATGTCAGTGTCAACTGAAATTGACATAGTGTGTTTGTCTTATAATTTTACTGGAAATAGGTATAGGATCTTTTGCTTTCTGTATGGAATTTGTATAAAATACATAGAACTGCTTTAAGGTAATGTACAAGAAATAATAATAATAAATCTTTTATTTCTGCAGATACATTACACTGTATATAGAAAACGTCACAAAATAATAATTTTCTGCATAAAATACATGCAACTGCCGGAAGGTAATGTATAAGAAATAGAATATTTTTTAATTTAGCAAGGAACTTTCCGTATGAAATTTGTACAAAATACATAGAACTGACGGAAGGTAATGTGCTGGCCACATCAGATTTTTTTATTTTGCATAAAATTTTATAGTACGGGAGAAAAATGCAAAAGAATTTTGCAATTTGCCATGACGTCATCCCGTGACGCCACAACCCCAGCCAAAAGCTTGATGAACTATGAGATAGAAACAGTTGTCAAGTGAATTTAGCTACAAAAATTAAACGCATAAGTTTAATCACAGTTTTCTTGTTACACACGTGTATTTAACCTCTGAACGTCAATAAAAATAATTTCGCGGTAAAAGCCAGGCATCAAATGAAATATCTTCGTTGTGTGACCTCGTTAGGGTTGTGGCGTCATTCTGCGACCGTTTTGAATATATGCATTTTTCAATTTTAAAATTCATTTATGAATACTATATAATTTATCATTATTTTTATTTTATTTTAAATAAATAAATAAATATATCATCATGGCATATTACCCATTGCTGGGTGTGCCAATCTGCTTTGTACGCAGATTTCGGTAATGATGATGACATATTTGTACCGTGCGGGCGTTTACCAGGCGTCACCTCACTGGCACTCATTGCTGGCGTAGAGAGAGCACAACAGGGGTTAATTTTGTACCATTTAAAATTCGAAATATTTGGCGTCGGCCGGGATCTAACCCGGTTCCCCAGATTCTTCTTCTTCTTTATACTAAAATTTATATGCAATACTTATTTCTTCAAAAGCTGTTAACTTGGAAAACGTTATTGCTTATTGGACTGTTACAATTACAATTTTACAAACATAATGAAACAAAAGAAATAATTGGGAGAAATAATAAAATAAAAAGTTCCGGGATACTAATCATTTCTAAAAGAAGTAGTTGGATGGTTTCATTTTTTAAAAAAAGCCATCTCGGCTCACTTCGACCGCTGATCCCACCGGTCTTTCTTCTTTCATTCTGATCATATACCCCCAAAAAGCTAGCTGTCTCTCCTGAATAAAGTCCAATACAGACATACGTGTTCATTGTAGTTGTTCTCTAATCATTTCATTTTTACCTCTCGCTAAGAGAGGTATTGTATTCATGCTAAAAATCGCATATCCAGATTTTAATGAATAAGCACGTTTTAAGGTCCCTAGTATCCGATTATAACATTTTTACGTTGATGTCCGTGTGTGTGTGTGTGTGTGTGTGTGTGTGTGTGTGTGTGTGTGTGTGTGTGTGTGTGTGTGTGTGTGTGTGTGTGTGTGTGTGTGTGTGTGTGTGTGTGTGTGTGTGTGTGTGTGTGTGTGTGTGTGTGTGTGTGTGTGTGTGTGTGTGTGTGTGTGTGTGTGTGTGTGTGTGTGTGTGTGTGTGTGTGGATGTGTGTGTGTGGATGTGTGTGTGTGGATGTGTGTGTGTGGATGTGTGTGTGTGTGTGTGTGTGTGGATGTTGGATTCACTATATCTCAAATACTATAAGACTTAAGACATTTTTAACTACGGATTCCTCAATCTAACAATAATGGGAAGAGTCGAGTCAGTTTTGGTAACAATTGGACAACCGGAAGTAGTAGTTACAAGAAAAAAATCATCTAAATATTATTTATCGAAAATTTATATAAATACTTATATTAAAGAACGTTAAATTCTTTATTCGATAAATATAAATTCATTATTATACGAGTATCTGCTATAGATTCAGAGATAAAGAAATGCATATAAAATAATTTGATGTAAAAATTCTTAGATTAAACTACTTCAAGGCAAGAAATTCAAATGTTTGTAATTCACACGTAAATGTCACTGTCAAAAATATTTGTATGTCACTGTCAAAAATATTCGTACATCATCACGATGATTATGAAAATAAATAAAAAGTCAACAACGCAAAAGAATATACCTACAAAAGAATATAAAAGGAATTTGCGAAAGAATGACGAATAAAAGAAAAAGAAAAGGAAAGTAGAAAAAAATTCAGGATATTGATTATAAAGAAAATGTATGTATTGTACATAATTTATATTAAAATAATTATTTTGTAGTGAGACATGAATATATGTATTTGTATTTAAAAATATTTTTCGTTTTATGCGTACAACCAGGTAAAATATCTGGCGAGAGGTTATGTGTTGGCCACATCAGATTTTTTATTTTGTTTCGTAGTGTTATTCTTAGTGCTCTTCTTAAATATTTTATTTCAAGTGCTTGAATTTTACTTTTCATTCTGTGGATTGAACTGTATGGTGTTATCTTCGTTTTCATGTTATTCTCCTTCTTTTCTATGAAGCTGTTCTTTATTGCACGGGAAACTTTTGCATACTGTTTTCTAAATTCTGACGTTTTTCAGCCTCTTGTGAATCATTATTTTTAATTTGGAACCCTAAATATTAAAACATTTTTACTTGCTCTATTTTTTTGTGAATTTATCATCAAATTTAAATCGATTATTATTATTTTACGAGAAAGAGATTATTATAAATTTGGAGATCGGTTATAATGACGTCATCATGGCTCAAGCGTGGTAGACAAAGACAGGCAAGGTGCCATAACCCGTAACGGTAAAAATAAAAACTATACAGACGTCACCATATTCTTCCTACAAATCATTTAGTTTTTACTCATGTTATAAATGACGATTAAATGTTAGCGCTGAAAATTAGAATATTAAAACACATTTATCACCCAAACCGGTATATACAGTATTAATAGAAAAATAATAACAAATCTAGATGACCGTCGCCTGGCCGAACCCGGTCACGCGGATTTCTCCTTCACGCCGTGATTATTTCTGTAAAAGAATTAACACATGAGAAATACTCAGTGAGGAGGCAATCATTTACAAAAGGTTCAGGCATTCACACACCGTACATACACACTGAGAAAAATGACATAGTGGTATCAACAAAATTTTCAATGTTAATATTTTGTATTTCATTCAACATTATATTACTTTATTCAACAATTTTTAATTTTCTTTGAACCAGTTGGATCATTTAGAGTAAATACTAATATCATATTATTAGATTTGTTTGTCCCAAGTACCAAAAAATGTTTGAAATAAATTCAAAATAAGAAAACTGTTTTACCAACATCATCTTTATTCAGCGTAACAAAGGTTACTTTGTTGTTGGAAATAGTGTTTATATTTTTATATTAATTACTTTATAATAATGTAACAATATGTTGCTTACTTAAGTCAACACTATATCGTTTTGAATTAAAACGTCGTTACTTTGGCCCGGGCCACCCGGGCGGTATTGCGTTGTTATGACTCTTCACAACGCGTCGTGGAGCTCGAAATCTTTCTTGCTCTTGTGTGGTGCTAGTGATTTGCTGGTATTATCTATAAGAGTGTTATATGTTACATTTAGAAAATAGTGAAATAGGCGTATACTCATTGCTAAAATAAGTTTCGTCTCATGAGTGATGAAATAACGAAAAAATTATTGACAGAGTGGGGATTCGAAGAAATTATAAAATTAATAGTTTCCATTATACAATTTCAAAATACACACTGTGTTTTCCGTGTTAATTTATGCAATACTCTTTTTTAGATTTTTATGGAAAGTGTTGAGAGTAATTCAATTGAAAATATAAATACAGCCTTTGCCAATACTTCCGCTATATCTTCTGATTTACATGAATTTGAAAATCTGACTTCATCAACATCTCCATCACATAACAGCATAGACGAGTTATCGCCGACACCTCCAAAACTACTGCAACAAAATTACTTGTTGGCGTCTGCCCCAACAAGAAGTTTTTATGGGGAAAAATAATTGCAGTTAGCATCCAGAAGATCATACCATTTAAATTTAAAGCAGTACTTAGAACAGAGTACCAAGGGTACTTACATTCTTACATCGTACAACAAGAACAAAATTTTAACCAGTAAATCTCGAAATTTGTTAGTTGATCTAATTATCAATGGCATGTTAACAGAGAATAGTTCGTAAGTATGAAACAACATAAATATTTATATTCACAATTGATTAGTAATAAGTACGTTTAACATTCAAAAAATGTGGAAAGTATGAGTCATTGTTTACTACTTCATTTTTCTGTTATTATTTGGCTGCCTAAACGCTACCATTTAGACAAGTTAAATTGTAAGGAACTGACAGAATCAGAAACATTTTGTCATGTTACCTAGCAACACTGTCATAAGATAATAAAACTGTCTAAATAGTTATTTTTTGCTTTTTGCTGAGGTAACTCGAAAAAATTGACAAGGGAAATCGGTAGTTTTACCGATCCCTATTTTCATTATTTTCTGATCCCTAACAAGACGTTTCCACAGTGATCATGTCTTTCATAATTATTTTATTGTTTCTCATAAAAAATATGTATTATTGCAAATATTGTCATACAATACGACTACATTTTCTGAACATACTCGTGCATATGAGGTTGTGTTAACTAATGTTTATGGTAGTATACTATTAAATAATCTTATTGATGACACTCCGTATGTTTGTAATTTAAGAACTAATGGTATTTACTATATTAATATTTAAGTAACTATAAATCTTGTACAAATAATATTTTGTATTATTTCTAAGGATATTTTTGTAATAAAGAAATACTATTTGCAAAACTGAACTGATTTTAAATTAATACAAAAAACTAATTGATATAAGTAAATATAGTTGTTAAATTAATATGAAAATCCTTTCAATGAAACCTATTTATTAGTTACATTAATGCAATTCATTTTTGTTTAAAGGAATATTTTTATTGACAGAAATGTTATAAGTGTTTTTAATAATAATTTAAAGTTTTGCGATAAGAAAATAAACAAATTTAAACAAAACGTAAGTTATTTGTACTAAATGACTATTTTACATAATGCAATATACTGTTGTATTTGTTGCAAAAGTCACACTTATTTGATTCAAAACTATATCTTGCTAAAATAAAATGTTCATGCTGTTTGAAACAATAATTTGTACTGCATTGAATTAACAAATCCAAATAGTTGGAACAAACGAATTAACAGTTTTGACTGAACAGAAATTCCTAACAAAAAGGTAGTGTTTCGTTCAACATGATCACCTCATTGCCTCTAGACAAACGAAAAATAGTGTTGAATTAACAGTATTTTGGTTGTTCCAACAAATTTTTTTTCTGAGTGCATGTTGGCAACTACAGGCAGTACCGCCAGTTACTACGGAACCTCTGCCGCTTCGGTGGTGATCCGGGAACACATCCACAGAGATCACTACAGCCCAAACTGCTGCTACGCTGGCGACCACAGAAGCGGGTCACTACAGCCTTTCCCTGCTGCTGCCGTTGGCGACCCCCGGGTCCACACGGGCGGCCACTACGGAACCTCTGCCGCTTCGGTGGTGATCCGGGAACACATCCACAGGGATCACTACAGCCCTAACTGCTGCTACCGTTGGCGACCCAGAAGCGGGTCACTACAGCCTTTCCCTGCTGCTGCCGCTGGCGACCCCCGGGTCCACACGGGCGGCCACTACGGAACCTCTGCCGCTTCGGTGGTGATTCGGGAACACATCCACAGGGATCACTACAGCCCTAACTGCTGCTACCGTTGGCGACCCAGAAGCGGGTCACTACAGGTCTCCCTTCTGCTACCGTTGGCGACCCCCGGGTCCACACGGGCCTGGCCACTACAGTACCCAGTACTGCTAACACACACACCCACAATCATACACATGCTAGATTAATTCGCTCACCTGAACCACTATAATATCGATGTTCTCAAACTGAAATCTAGAAATAAACTGAAATAAAATACGTGAATACCAGTATCATTAAATGTAGCTCTTATCCAACAGCATTGGTTACGTACCTAAATAGCTAATTAGAGACAAAACATAATAAATTTAATAAAAATAATCTTACGCAAAATAATATCTGTGACACTCAGAATTAGGAATTGATTAAACTACGACTAAATTAACAACTTCAGTTGTTCTTTAATCATAGCAATCATTTTTGAAATATTACACCAATGTGATTATATTCGCAGATCTCGGTAAGGACAATATATCTGTACTGTTGAGGCATAGGCGGAACTATGGGGAGACCAGGGGGCCCGGCCTTCCCCAGGATGGCCATGGCCCCCCCTAGGAAAAATTACATACTAGTGGAATAATTATATATTTTAATTATTGATATAATTTTGTGAATGGTGTGATGCAAATTGATTAATCGACAGGAATTTAAATGAGTAGTAAATAAATTCTGATTAAGCAATAATTATTCCACAAATTATGCTTTTTTAAAACAATAAACTAAGCGTTTTGTACTTTACATCCTAACCACATTATTCACTGTATTTCATCGCTAGCTAAAGTAACCAGCGATGCTTAGAAGTTTTTACGTAGAAAATTTCAAAACAATCCACATTATAGTTATACTTAAATATTCCGGAGAGTTCGAAAAGTTTCTTACATGTTCCAAAATAATCTAAAATGTACATAAAAGTTTAAGAAGATTTTCATAAAGTTCTAGAATGTTTCAGAAAGTTCAGAATTTTGAGAAAGATTTTATGGAAAATTCCAGAACGTTTTAGAAAAATTTATAGAATATTCTAGAATCTTCCGAAATATTCTAGAATTTAATGGGATATTCAATAATTTTTTGGATTATTCTAGAACAGTGATTTTCAAAACACATTTTTTAATGCGTACATACGACAAAATGGGATTTCTATTTACTTTGCATTTCGAACACAAAGGGCCTGGCTTCCTGTAGAAAAATTTTCTAGTTACGCCCATGTGTTGAGGGCGTTTGTCTCTCAAAACTTTTGAGGAGAGAACACTACAGCGGTTTTTTTGTCCTTTTTGAAAATTGAAAATCATTTTTAAGTTTCAAGTTTGGCGTCATTCAGATTCAAATAATAAAACAGCTTAATAAATATTATATCTCCTACAAAATTTATTACAATAAAAAAGGTCAATCTCGGAAAACGTTAGGTTCCCCTTGCCACACACTTCAATTCAGTTTTTCATTTCCACATTAAAAAGCTTTCCATTTGCATGATAGTACTACCTCAGACGAGATTAAATAAAATTACATTTCATTCCAGTTTCCAGTAGATAATTTCAAGAAAGACTATTTTTATTTCCGATAAAAAAAACTCCCTTTGTAAACAAACAAATATTAAAATCGGAATGAATTTTCATTGTGGTGGTAAAATTTAATATCATAGTTGGCGGTGTGGTGTATCAGACAGAAACATTTACATTTCTCGATTGTGAACACAGTTCTGAACAAAGCAGTATAAAAGAAAACAAGAAAGCAAAACAAAATGCAGGAATTAAATCAAGTTGTGGAAAGTGTTTGATCGGATCCAGCATTGCGGAAGAAGATTCCCATACATACGGCATGTTCTCACAATGGAAGCACGGGACAGTTTTTAATGCGATTACTGTTCACTAAAATACATATAAAACAACGAAAACAGTGTATTGTTACGAATATTCGATTCCTGATGCACAATACGATTTTAGTTCCTGAGAATATTTATGTGTACTTTATAAGTTTTTAAAGTAAATATTCAAATGAATATGAATATGTACTATTAAGTAGTTTGATCCTTTGATCTACTATATTAAATACATAACGTCGTAGACCATGTATATCCAACCTTTTGAATCTTCATTTTTACCTCCCGCTACCCTTGGTAAGGGATGTATCGTGCTAAAAATCGCATATCGAGATTCAGAAAATTTTGAAGCCTTGTTCTGTAATGGAAAGAGCCCATTAGATTTTTGTGAAAATCGGAAAACCGGAAATAGCACTTTACTAGAAGCTGAGTAATTGGGATTTAATCCAGTTGAGGGATTTTAAAAAATGGTAGTTACTTGGATTAGATTAGACTATATTTTAAGAAGTAAACTGACAAAATTAGAATAAAATTCGTTAATCTAAAAATAAGGATTAACTTAATCTTTTTTGTTACTCGGGCTGCAAATGGTGGGAGGTATTGGGTTGACCACACCAGATTTAAAAAAAAAATCCGGGCAACTTTTACAGGACACGGGCCGCGATAATTGGCATTAAGAAGCACGGTATAGTATGACTAGCGAATGAAAGTTGCCGTTTAGATTATTTAATAGATGTGGTTTCTTTTGAAAACATTTCCCTATATTTGATTTGGAAGGAAACTGACCCTTATGTATTCCGTTACAGAAGATTAGAATTGTACTCAATGCCAGGAGGCATTTAAAATGACCTTAGCAACAGGATTCAGGGATGTATTTAAAAAAATTAATACCGCAAATTCTAAATTAATAATAGATGGAGTCTAAGGTTAAATTTAACTAAAACTATTATATTTACCCCTTAACCTTAAAATTAATTTTAACAAAAACTAGATACGTATTTCGAGAACTAAGTTCTCATCATCAGTAATACAACAAGTGAAAAGTTAAACAGAGTAGTCAAGATTACTCAACATGTCAACCATGCCAGAGGTCCTAACAACACGAACACTAATAGATTTATAACGGCTGACTCAAATCATTTTTGGCAACATAAATTAGCTTCGTTTAATTTCTTAATAAATAGATTAACTAAATTTCCTTTAAACAAAAAACGATTTAAAACTGAACTAAACTATATTAAAGAAATAGCTAAGTATAACGGCTTCCCGGTTAAAACTATCGATAAATTAGTTCATAAATTTAAAAATCGCCAATCCATTTTTAATTTTACAACGTTAACGCCATCTAATAATAAAAATAATAATAAATACATAACACTACCGTACGATAAAGCTTCCAAAAGTTTCAACAAAATTTTTAAAAATCATAATTTAACCGTAACTTACAAATCAAATAATACCATTAAATCGTTATTAGGTAACCCTAAAGATAAAATAGATACTAACAAAAAATCCGGTATTTATAAAATTAGTTGTAATGATTGTAATAAAGTTTGCATCGGTCAAACTAAAAGACAAATTGACACTCGGTTTAAAGAACATTTTTATCATCTAAAAAGCGGTAATCCAGAAAAATCTAGCGTAGCTCAACATATGTTCATTAATCACAAAGTTAACAATTCTAATATTAAACTTTTAAAACATATTAATAATGATAGATATTTAGATGCATACGAGAGTTTAATAATAAATAAATATAAAAATAATTTGATGAACGCAGATCTCGGTCCCATACCAAACTCAAAACTTTTTATTTTATTACAAAGTTAAATTTTATTGGACGATTTAATATTTAATGACTCATTATTGGACGAAAATTATCTTAGTTTATAGGTAATCATTCACTTGTGACTCCCATCCTTATATAATCCCAGTTCTCTCCCTTGTTTTTCAGAGTTGTTAGGACCTCTGGCATGGTTGACATGTTGAGTAATCTTGACTACTCTGTTTAACTTTTCACTTGTTGTATTACTGATGATGAGAACTTAGTTCTCGAAATACGTAGGTATCTAGTTTTTGTTAAAATTAATTTTAAGGTTAAGGGGTAATTATAATAGTTTTACCGCAAATTCTAGTTCGTTCGTCTCAGGTGTAAGCAACCCTCGAGGCGGAATTACTGTTAGAGGAAATTAAAAATAATCATATTTCATAGAATTGCCAAACTAAATAGTTTAGAGATCAAAATATTTTGTTATAATGACATAATAATGTATTTCTGTGCTTTCCTAGTCCAGTGTTTAAATGGGGTCATGCAAAAATTTCATACGTGAATATTACGTACAATTTCTTCTCTAGGGTTTTAAAAGAAATCACATCTATAAAATAATTTAAACGTCAACTTTCATTCGCTAGTTATACCATAAATGCGACTTAATTCTTTAATTTATTACTTTTTATTTAATAAATATACATATTAAACAGCTACAAAGCTAATATAGGTATTACATATTACTATTTAGAAATAGATATATAGTGAATGACCCATATTCTACTTCCACCATTGGAATCTCGAGAATTAGAAGAAACGCGATTTCAGTTAATTGGAATTTTTTATGCCTCTTCTGGGGATCATTTCAGAAGTGCTTTTGTTTACGAGGAAAAGACAAAAATCGGCTCAGATTAGTTTTTGCTATTATCTAATAACACTAACCTACGAGATTTTTATAAAAGTCATAGATTTTATATTTTATTAGACTGTAGACCAGCGGTTCCCAAATAGGTTCTGGAAACAAATACGAACTTCAGAAATAAAAAAAATTATCAAAAAACATCCTACATAAAAAAATACATGCTAAAAGGTAAAATAAAGTCACATTAGTAAGTAGTTTTATAATTTTTTGATTTGGTAAGTCTCGATATTTTCTTGGATCACAATGAAAATTGTTACTTTTAAACTAAAATTACTTTTCAATCCAAACATGTTATGCAAAGAACTAATTGTCCAAGAAGCTTTATTATTTTTACCTCTCGCTAAGAGAGGTATTGTATTCATGCTAAAAATCGCATATCCAGATTTTAATGAATAAGCACGTTTTAAGGTCCTTAGTATCCGATTATAACATTTTTCCGATGATGTCCGTATGTGTGTGTGTGTGTGTGTGTGTGTGTGTGTGTGTGTGTGGATGTGTGTGTGTGTGTGTATGGATGTTGGATTCACTATATCTCAAATACTATGAGACTTAAGACATTTTTAACTACGGATTCCTCAATCTAACAATAATGGGAAGAGTCCAGTCAGTTTTGGTAACAATTGGACAACCGGAAATAGTAGTTACAAGAAAAAAATCGTCTAAATATTATTTATCGAAAATTTATGTAAATACTTATATTAAAGAACGTTAAATTCTTTATTCGATAAATATAAATTCATTATTATATCTTCTATAGATTTAGAGATAAAGAAAGGCATATAAAATAATTTGATTTAAAAAATCTCAGATCAAACTACTACAAGGCAAGAAATTCAAATGTTTGTAATTGACACATAAATGTCACTGTCAAACATATTTGTATGCCTCTGTCAAAAATATTTGTATATTATTATGAAGATTATGAAAATAAAAAAAAGTCAACAACGCGAAAGAATATACGTAAAAAAGAATATAAAAGGAATTTGCGAAAAAATGACGAATATAAAGAAAAAGAAAAGGAAAGAAGAAAAAGAAAATTTCAGGATATTGAATATAAAGAAAATGTAAGTATTGTAGGTACATAATTTATATTAAAATATCCCATAGATTTTGCAAATATATGTGAGAATTATTTTGTAGTGAGACATGAATATATGTATTTGTATTTAAAAATATTTTTCGTTTTATGCGTACAACCAGGTAAAATATCTGGCGAGCTGTTATGTGTTGGCCACATCAGATTTTTAGTTTTGTAGGGATGCAAAGTTAGTCAGTCGGTTCTGCCGAAACAATACCGATACCGATATTCTTGAAAAATATCGGTGACACCTATACCCTGTACTGATACGAAGAATTAAATTTTAAAAGAAACCAAAATTACTTTGGAGAAAGAAACACAAATTTTGCTTACCTATTGCTAGCATCCTCTAATTGCGCGGAGACGAGTGATTTCGCAAGTCTGTCTGATTGAGACCTGCCAATGAAAATAACCTCTCGAATTCCACAGAACTCATCTGGAAACGTAAGGACTTTTGCCCCGCTTTTTTACCTTCCGTCACCTTTAGGTAAGGAAGGTACTGTCTTTGGTCAAAAAATTCGGTGGTGAGTTTTTGATGAATAAGCACGTTTTAGGGTCCCTAGAATATGATTTTACTATTTTTACGATGATGTCTGTATGTGTGTGTGTGTGTGTGTGTGTGTGTGTGTGTATGTGTGTTCGTGTGTGTGTGTGTGTGTGTGTGTGTATGTAACAAAATTTTCGTCTACTATAACTTCCATACTACAATTCTAAAAATTATAATTCTTTCGTATTTCTCTTCGTTACATCCATGTGAAGAGCTGATTTTTTCACATTTAATGTTATTATAAATATTAAAGAATATTTTATTCTCTATATGATTTGACTGCATTTTATACTTAATATTAAATGGATATAGAGATAAAAAATTATAAAGAAATTAAATTTTATAAAGTAGCCATAGCTATGGAAACAGCTACTATATTAAGAAAATTTTGATTGAAAGATGTCAGTGTCAAGTGAAATTGACATAGTGTGTTTGTCTTATAATTTTATTGGAAATATAGTATCTTTTGCTATAAATTTTCTTTATGGAATTTGCATAAAATACATGCAACTGCAATTGCCGGAAGGTAAAGTACAAGAAATATAATCTTTAGCAAGGAACTTTCTGTATGAAATTTGTACAAAATACATAGAACTGACGGAAGATAATGTGCTGGCCACATCAGATTTTTTTAAATTTTGGTAAAGAACTACATCGCGCCAGAAAATCCACGGATCCGATTCTCATGCAATATTGGGGGTTTTCAAAAATCTCAGCTCTAAGTGAGACGAGTTTGACATGAGCTGAGTTGAGATTTTTGTGAAATAAAAAACAACAAATTCCGTAGAACTGTTTTTTAGAAAATCCTAAATGCTGTCTGCTGAACTTGACGAAAATAACAAATTGTCTATATTACTCATATCATCTTTTAATAATTTATCCTAAAAATAAATTTAAAACATTATAATAAATTTTAAATAATCATTACTTAAACTCTAGCACAATATCTTTTATTTGGTCATTTATTTTCAAACAACCAATAAAATAAACAAATAACCTTTTCAATAACCAAACTAATTTTATGTGACAACCAGTGACAGCAAAACATTCATCCCCACCGTTCATCTAAGCTTATAAACTCATCAAGCACAACCTATTGAGGTGACTAAGAATCGGGAAGGAGGGAAAACTCTTCTCACTTTATCACACTTCAGTTACGACAAAATTAGTAAGACAACTGCGGTCAGCTAAGACGAACTGAGATATCATGTAAAAAGAACGGGACTATAGTAAGTAACTCGAGCACAGCTTACGTGGTTTTTTGAAAGCGAGATATTCGAAATGTATTGGCAAAATAAATATCGTTGATTCCGATACATCGACTAAAAGATAATACTGCCGATATTTCGCTAACGGTTTCGGTTGGGTTCACAATGGCCAATAAAAATATAGGATGAAGTTGGGGTTTCGCGAAACGCGAGCGGTTATTTAAGGGTTCCACGATCGAAAAAAGTTTGGGAACCGCTGCTTTAGACCACTGGTAGGTTTATTGCAGTTAATTCCGATCCACCAATGGGTTCATACATATTTCCTTAGAATATATAAAATATACTACGTATATATAGGGATAATGGGTGGCAAGCAGTGAAGCCAAGTTCGATCAGCTGATCGCCTAGTGTCCGCCATTTGTTTAGGGACCAAGTTTTCCTTTGTGGCATAGTATTTCGTGTATCTTTATTTTATATTTTATTATATAAACAGTTTTTTTACAAAACTACACACAAAGTGCCATCTTGCGCCGCGTTTGGCTGTAATAATCGCACATCACGCAAAACACAACGTCAAATTAAATATGAAAAAGAGAAGAAAATAACTTTTAAGTTCTAAAATAACATTTTAAATATGAAATATGTCTCTATTTTTAATTATTATCTACATATTTTTACAAAATTAATTCAGTTTAGTGGCCAATAAAATTCTATTTCATATTCACTTAATTATTTGTTTTAACTGAAAAAATAAAAACTTATAATATTGTTAAACATTTTATATATTTGTTGATAAAATAAACATAATTTAAATATAATTCATTATTTTCTTATATTTACTGTATTTTGCCTTGTTAATCAAAAAACTTAGTATTCTTTGAATTAAATTTTCATATTTGGCGCAATTTTGTCCGCCATTTGTATAGGAGCTACTGAAATTCCCCTTCCGCCTCATGGTTTCATTCCCCTCACCCGTAAAATCAGCGTATACTCCCTCTATAGTAGTTTCTATACTCTAGGCATATTTCTAATCGTCGTGCCGCTTTACAGAAATACTGATAGCATTTAACATTAATAATACAACCCTTTATAAATGCAAGTCTATTTAAATTATTAAGTTTAATACAAGAAATTTAAATTCAAATAAATAATGTTTGAAAAATAGTGGTGGCATTATTTGAAGCTCATTCGTCGAACACTTAAATGCGAACATTCAGTCGCAATCAAAATTTTGCCATTCATGACGTCATATGTATCGCATAAAACCCTGTTATTTCTGAAGCATTTATTTATATCATTTTGTTTCTTTATTAATATCCATTATTAAACATATACATTCACTTTTTACTAATTTCTTTAATTCGATTAAGTTGGAACTAGAATAGTTCATTCAATGAAAATACTTTATTGAAAACAATTTAAGAGTCTCGAAATTCCTGCAATCTTACAAGTTGCAAAAAAAATTGATATGACATAAAAACAAAACAAGTTTCCAGTCCAAAATATAATCTAGAAGTCACTGCATACGAGTACAGTAATTAAAATAAATAATTTATTGTTTGAAATGCAATAAATTTCCTACACTGTGGTTAATACTACATATTTGTTCTTGTCAGAATCTCCCCTAGTTGAAATTAAAAACATATAAATTATAAAATCAAACATTTTTTTCACCCCTCAAAAATAAATAATTCACACAAACCGCACGTAACTGTCGGCTTAGGGATATAACCACCCAAAAATTCATGCCTCTATGTTTATTATTTTTGCATAGCACTAAGAAACGTCAATAAAGTAGCACGCTTACCCTAAAACTTTCAAATGATTTTTTCAATTATTTATTTGGCTACAAACAAACGTAGCAGTTGTGCGATTAGAGCGAATCGGAAAATTTAAGAGATGGTAAGTTAGAGAGAGAAGGGGAAGATGGCTTTCCACTGCAACTCGTTCGACACTGATTGAAATTTATATCTTTCCGGACCTCGTATTTCGAATTGACTGCAGAGGGTGAAGGGCAGTAATGCGACACGGGTTAGGGCTAGCTAGGGCCTGATTTACATTACACTATTGCTTTTCACTTATGGAAAAATACAGTCCAAATAGAGAATGGGATCCTCCACAAATTAGATGATGGGTCATTGTCATTCAATATCAAAACTACGCTGCCGGCGCCGGTAAAAAAAACTAAATAGTAACCGGTGCCGGTTGCTTTAATATAAGTTCATGGCGGCTGCAGATATGAGAATAGACGTTTTGAGCATATCAGATCATTTGATCTAAATCACTGATCTAGTTCATTTACCATGGTTTTTGATCTGACTAGATCCTTTTATGTATTCAGATCTTGATCTGTATCTAGATCTAAGAACTATATAATCAATGATCTTAAAAAAGATCAAATATACGGGAATATAAGGGAAACTTGGATAAAATTGGAGAAGACGAAAATAATTTTTTATGTATCAAACAATTTAAGCCATGTCAAATAAGAAAACAAATATAAAAATTTGGAAGCAGAAAATCCAAGAACAAATTATATACAAGTGGTTTGAAACGTATTTAATTCACTTAAAAAATTCAATGGCATAAAATGATAGGCTGCCCATTTGATATGGCCTGTCTTAATTTTTTACATTTCAACAATTCTTATGTTTAAAATTATTAATGTTGTTTCTATTTCTACTTTATTCATTAATTCATCATTAATAAAACTAAGTACCTATATATCTAATTTTCTTCCCATGTGGAAAGCTTACGGCTAAGTATATTCTTTGTAATTAATTTACTGTTTATATTCCTATATAATTATTAAGAAATAAAAAGCATTTGAAAATTGTTACTGGTCTTTTTATGATCTAAGAAAAACAGATCCAAAATTCCTGATCTGATCTGAAAAAAAAAGATCCGATCGTAGAAATTGACCTATGATCTGATCTAGAACATATTAATTGCAAAGGTGTTGATCTTGGTCTAGATCCTTTATAAATTGATCTGTCACAACTCTAATTATATGTATTATTAAATAGCCAAAAAAAGTCCAAACTCATCATTTTACAATTTAGTGCAAAAAAATAATTGTGGTATATGTAAGCCCATAAAGAGACCAATGATTATTGGCATTATTTTTCTTTATTTAACTAGCGCCGATTGCATATTAGGTGTGGCTATAAAATAATGAGATTTATTTTTTGCAGCTTCCTTGTAAATTTGGAAACATTGAACGGCGTGTCATATTAATTTCTTCTCTCCTCCGCGGTTAAAATTTCATAATAATTAGGTATACCGTTCGGCAGTAGCCTTTGATTGGAGTTGACCGCTTTCTTGTACTACCGGAATGAGCCAATAAGAAATTCAGATTGAAAACTTGAAAAATCCGCCACAGAAACGTACGATTTGTTGAAGAAAGTGTATGTTGATGAGTGTCTATCTAGTACTTAAGTTTTCGAGCAGTTTAGAGGGTTTGAAGAGGGACGAGAAGAGATCAGAGATGATTAGCGCCTCGGACGAGTACGGGCATCGTTATTTTCGAAATTCGAAGAATTGTTCACGTGGATTGGGTGCCTGAGGGGCAGTTCGTTAACTAAGTATACTACAAGGAGGTTTTGATAAACATTCGTGCATGGGTGAAAAGAAAAAGGGCTGAAATAAATAAAAAACGACTGGTAGAATTTCCACCAAGACAACGCGCCGACAACGCCCAATCTGTCAAAACATTTTTGACAAAACAAAAAATTACAGTGTTGGTACATCAAACGTATTCGCCGGACCTAGCGTCATGTAACTTTTTTTATTCCCAAAATTTAAATCTGCCTTAAAAGGAACCAAATTCGGGTTCGAGGTATGGTTAAAGAAAATCGGCGTAGCTTGTGAACAGTCTAATAAAAAAGCCCTATAGCATTGGTTCCAACAATGGAATATTCGCATGTGGCAGTGTAGGGTTCGGGGAAGAGAGTACATTGAAAACGGCAGTATTTGTTTTGCGAAATTTTTTTAAATAATCTTAATCATTGTTCTAAGATCAATCCCATATCTTGTATATGGAAACCGACGCCAAGAGCCAAGTCACTGCCTAAAATTAGACCTTAAAAGTGAATGATAGGGAAGAGACTATCAAAGTTTTAAAAATATAATCATTTTTAAAATATTTGTTTTAATGCCCTTGACATCTGTATCACACATCAACTCTATTCCATATTCTTACTACTTACTACTGATATCGCCTTGCCTTGATATCCAGAATAAATTTTTAAGTAAATAAATACGGAAAATAACGATACGAGTATAGCAAATATTACTTGTTTGTTTGATGCCACACGCCAGAAAGAAATCACTTGCATTTGTATAATTTTAATTGTTGAAAAAGATCAATTTATGTTTCTCCAATTATTACCGAATTCCAGTTTGAAAACGAATTTAACATATACCTACATCATAGAAACATTTTAGAAAAAAAAATCATTAGTATTAAAACTCTGCCACAGACGGCATTGTATAAAAACGACAAGGGACGTCTCTTGTATTATATATAAGCGAAAAATTTGATTTTCCACTGTCATTATGAGAAAACATACCAAATGTAAGTGGGAATGTAAAGTGTGCTTTAGCAGTGCGTGATCTTGTTATTTAAAGCCTTAAAAATAGTAAGAGAGGTCCCCAGCCTCATGTAACCCCGGCTTCAGTGTGTCCCCTGAGCCAATACTTTCCGCTCGCAAATTTTACGACGTATAAATTTAGATTTATAAACTCTGATTAAAATGCTGTTCTGAGACGAATTTTTTACGATGGTCAATTTTTCACTTAACAGAACTAAACTGGATGTTTTTCCCTTTGAAATATTTATAAAAACATCAAAGAAACAGTTGCGAAATTCTGATGAATTTTATTTAAATGTATGGGTTAAATGAAAAAGGGTTAAACTGTTTTGATGTTTTATAAATATTTGATTTTTACTAAATTGCTTTTTTAAGTGGAACATCTGTCGGCTTCAAAGATTTCATTTGAAAAGAAATAATTTTTTTAAATTAAAACTTTGATGATATGTAAATGCCATTTTATAGGGTACAGCATCAATAAAAACATAAAAAGGAAACGTACACTTTGTGACATGGAGCACTAGGAATTTTTGTATTTTTTGTTACTTTATGCGTTAATAAAATGTGTCCCAATAATGGCGCTAGATTTATTTTTTAAATAAAACAAATTTTATTTATTTAATCGATGTGATTTTTGTGGAAAATTAAAGTTCCGATTAATTATGATTTAAAAAATGTCATTAAATCCATTTGACTGTTCATTAATAACTCGTTACATTCGATCTTGAACTCAAGAATTGGGTATTCTAATGTAGTAAAATTTAAGGTAGAATAAGTAATGTAAAAAAATCAAAAATTGTTGAGTTATAAGATATCACGTGATATGTGACGTACGAGTGATTGATAACAAATTTTGTACATAAAATGATAGGTACACTATTAACAAGAAACACTTTTTCTGCCATTGACAACTGTCAACTGTTTGTGTTAATTTTATTACCTACGTTTTATGTTGTTACAAGTTTCTACTTCTATTAATACTAATAATATTAATATATATCATCAGCTCCTCCAAAGTCACATCCGACAAAATTCAAATTTTCGAGTAATATATAAAAATTCATCTCACTCAAATTAAATAAAAAAAACTCAAAATTTTATAATTGTAATACAAATAAATAATAATTATTATTATTCGTTTCCAAACCATATACAATATAATACATATAAATAATGATTACACAATAAATATATAAAACATTACAACAAATATTTCTCACTCCTTAGATACTGAAGTGACCGATTTTCGGTAGCGAAATACCGCATCCGGACCACATGCAGTGACAAATTTGGAAATTATGGAAATAGGCCTTATACATCGCCCAACATTAACCAGGACGGAGAGAATGCATCTTTTCCGAAGATTCTCTCCTTCATGCCAGAGGAAAAACCGTCCGCAAAAACTGGCAGAGAAGTGGCCTAGCTAAATAGTATTCATCCAAAAAATGCACAGTTTATAGCAACTTGTGTTGCCTTAGCCAAATCTCTCGTGCATTCCTCCTCTAAGTTGGCGCACGTGATCAGGTGGCCCATTGAACATGTTTACTGCACATTTTCCTACTTGATTTCGTAGGCGATTTAAAGATTTCTAAATGGGCCATTTCTGATCATTACCTTCTCATCCGGAAGGATACACATTGCTTTTTCTTCTGCCTTTAATGTTTCTTCCCACATTAAGCGTCTTGTTGCAGTCTTGGTCTCTGTCATCGGATGCACTGAAGAGAGGAAGCTGTGTCTTGATTTTAGGTGTGACCGAGCTGGTTCTTGATGGAACATTGAGTGTAGTGGATCATGTAACTGTTTGGAGAGCTCTACGATACTGACACTGACCGTTGACCGGCTAACTTTAGGTGGAGCTATGCCGCTAAGCAGGTATAATTGGTTAACTGGTGTTGGTTTTAAACAATCGAATCCAGATGTTTAGCGTTAGATGACCTTTCCCAAACTGAAGCAGCATACTCGGCACATGAATAGGACAGGGCACGAGCTGATGCTCCGAGGGTATGTGGTTGTGCTCCCCACTTGGTGCAGGTTAATGTACACAAATAAATAAAATAAATATTTTTTTAGATATACCCCATGTACAACTTTGATTTCGGAAAACCCTACAAAAAGAAACAGTATGCTGAACAATTGAGGAGCTTTCGGCAAATATGAGTTAAATACAGCGACATTTACTTTCAATGAAGCCAGAGAGTTTGGTAAAACCACACACTATATTGTTTTGAATCTGAGTCTGTGTCTGTGGTAAAACTGTTTCTCGCACAAATTATTACATTTTAAAGTTTGTCTATTTCTAGAAAAACGTCCTATAAAAATTACTAATCTGCTAATCAATATTTATTTTCCTATTATGTAACATCCAGTAAATTGAATAATTTTCTAATATTTAAACATGATCCTGAGTTAAATTACAAAAGCCCCACAATTGATGCCGGCATTTTTGGAGATGCTACAGCAATATGACAGGTCGCGCCGTTCTGCTGGAACCACGTGTCACTGAAGTCCGTGTCAATCAATAGACAACTTACACAATGAGCCGGTTTCACATTTTTTAAAAAGTATTTTAAATGAAAGTTTATGCAATATTTTTCATAGTAATATAAAAAATAATAATAATTTATTATATTCGTAAATAATTAAATAAAAAGACTGGCGCCAGAAATAGTCATGAAAAACAAACCCCCGCTCCTGTGATGTCGAAGCACATACAGTACGTCATGCAATCATGCATAGCCAATAGGAAAATAGTTTACATTATTTATATAAATAAAAGTAGGCGAAACTTTGTCACATGTTAAACTATATGTGCTCTGACTTCACATTCTGTTTCAGATCACATGACTTTTTCAAAATATTACACAAATTTCAGTAATTAATTGTAAAATATCTAATGGATATTTCGTGCTATTTTCAAATTTGAGGATCTTTAAAGAACAATATCTTTTAAAATTCAGTACTTAGTATAAAAAAATTGCAACAGCCCTATTGCAATTTGCACGAGCGCCTCTAGCGGCAAAGCATAGAACTAATGGTTGTTATGGTTAAAACTTCCAAACAAAGAACGCAAAGAACTGTCATCTCTACACTCCAGCCATCGAATTAGTTGTATTATCGAATGATCTTCAATATCATTAAATAAACAAGTTGCCCCCCCCCCCCCAGGCACATCTTTTGGCTTTAAACTCATTTTTAATAAACACAACGAACATAACAAATCAGAATAGAGAATTACGTAACAACAGTGAATGGCAGTTGCAAACAGAATGACAGGCATAGTACTATGAAGAGGGACGTAAGATAACGAAGAGGGGCCTGTTTGGAAGCAAGATCTTCTATATCTCTCTTGCGTGTGTCGTCATGTCGTCAATTCTGTTAATTGATGCCAGAAGAACCCCGTAAATATGTTACAGTAACGAGCACGACTTACCGTTAACAAAATAATGTAATAAGTAACAAATTTAAATAAAAATGACGTGAGGTAACGCCTGATAAACGCCATTAACAATACAGAAAATGGATAATAATAAGCCGTGAGGATATATTTTTATTAACATTATCATGTATCGAATACGAACACGTGTTATCAAGATACTGTTGCCACTTGACTTGCTCTGTCACGCACCTCGAAATAATTCCTTTCATTAAAAATTCAAACGTAACAACATCCAGTTTTAATTAATTATCGGGTGCCAAACTGCCATTGTCACTTTGATTACAATGGCACAGTTTTAAACAAGGAAATTATAATTTCAGGAGTTACAAAGTTTGGAGAAACCTTGAACTCAGGCAACACACAAAACGTGCGTGTAGGACGGGTTGGGACTAAACCATTACAACTCCGGGAGATTTGGCTAATTGCAAGTTCGAAAAGCTGTAAATGTATTAACTTTGAAAGCGCGGGGATCAAATCAACTATCTGGAGCTAATTTATTGATCGAGGTCTTTGGGGACTTTCCTTTAACCCTATTTTCCACAATATTTTGATAGTTTACAAAGCTTCGCAATTACATATTTGTCATTGTGTATATACTCATATTTATTACTACCAACCAATTAGATAACAGTATTTAGATTAAACATGTTTAATGATTTTCTGGTATAATTGTATTACAACTCTAATTAGGAACAGTAACGATTAAATTATTAAATTGTTCGTTTATTACATTGAATTTCAAATTTCGAGTACAACCAAAATATAGGTTTGTTCGTTCCGCTATGCTGCGTTTTACCGCAGAACGCGACGGTAATTGTCGCTGCGTTTTGTGATTCACTGCCAATCGCCGCGGTAATAATTTAAGTTTCTAAAAATTATTTTTCTGTTCGATCCGTTTGCGTTAAATTATTTTCGAAGATACTACAGACTATTATAATTATAAAGGATACTCAGTAAAAATATATTATTCCATTTTCCAATATTTTAATTGTTTACTATTATTATCATTTAAATTTATCTTGTTACAAATCATAATTCATATGACATTGACATTTATATATTTTAAAAATGTATTTGCAATCGTAGATAAAATTTCCCCTCTAGTGGCGCCAATCGGTACTACGAAAAACAATCGTACAAGCGCCATATTGAATAAGTGACAGCTGAATGAGTAGTGTAGTAATTAATAATTAAATATTTAAACTTATCGCCTTTATATAAATAAGTTTTTAAACACGGTTTGTATACATAGTCAACGAAACACAGTGAACAGTGAGAACTGTCATATGTCAAACCCATCGTATGGCGGCCATCTTGTTTCGAAAATCAGCGCCTCTTTCGTTAATTTCGATTGCGAATATTTCAATTTCTAAAATTGAAACATTACATAGAATACTTATTGAAAAATAACAATTTTTTTCTAATATTTATTTATCAAACACTGTCATACTGGCACTTCATATGTAGACGCGAACATTACCGCCGATTATTTTTTTACCACCGAGTCTAGAGTCACTGTAAAAATTATCACCGCCAGCTGCCGCGGCGTTTTACCGCAAGTTACTAGAAAAACGGAACGTACAGAATCTAGTGACTTTACAGTGAATCGCGAATCGAAATGAACAGCAAATTTCAACGCCGCGGTTTGCGATAGACGCAGGGTAGCGGAACGAACAAACCTATTACATGATTCCTTGTAATAAGATAAATTCTCTATTTAATGAAAATGGGATATTTTCAATTCTAATAGAGTAAAATTTAAAGTAAAAAATGTTATACCATTGCGGATTATACTAAACAATAACCGAATAATGTAAAAAATCTAAATTTATTTTTTTCTAATATGAGCTCTTGTGGTTTATTTTGGCGCTAAAAAGGTATCACGTGGTTTGTGACGTACGAGTACTGATGACATTTCTAACAAATTATGTGTATATAATTGCTCTGTTAGTTTTATTTCAATTTGTATGTTTACAAGTTTTCTATTTCTACATATTTCTTAAATGCATCAGCTCCTCAAAGAAATATATAAAAATTTCAGAAAAAAATATCAGAGTAGCCCATTGTATCTTTTATATTTTTACGGAAGATCTTCATCTGTCGTTCGACTCCGGTCGCGTCATATTGTAAGCAACAAGTTTCTGCAAAAACGAAACAAAGCACGAAAGCTATGCGTTGTAACGTTTTCTGAAAAGAATTAAGAAATCCTTTCGGTTTCCGTCAAGAATAAAAAAGTCCCACCTTTACATAATTTTATTTTTTAAACATTTTTTCCTGCTTCATTTTTATAAATTTATTTCATCGGGTAAGTGCAGAATTTCTACAAAAACCTAAGAAGTCCATACGATTTTCATTTTTTTTTTATAAATGATAGCTTCAAAAATACAATTTCAAACTAAACGCCTTATTTTTATGCTTATTGCCACAATCATACAATTAATGATATTTAAATAAGAAGATTTCTTTATTTCCTCAATAATTTGAATTTCAAGTTACATATTTCAACATCGGGTGGTGGCGGTTATGGGTGAACATAGGGATTTATCTATTTAACACATCGTTTTAGTTTTATACAATTTCCTTATTCCTGCTATCCTGTTAATTTTACGGCAAAAGTTGTAGAGAGTTAAAAGTTGCATACAATAGTTATTTGTATCACTAGGCCAAAAACTGAACATTTGCGAGACCGAGTTTATTTTGACACGAGATCTCGCAAAACAGTTTCTAGGCGTGTGATACACAAGATTTTTTGTACCGACTTCTCCATAAATTCTTCGTATATTTCTGTACACTTTATTTTATGTTACATAACCTAAAAATGAACATATATTTTTGTCGGTTTTGCATTGCAAGTTTAATTATAATTACTTACATTTGAGCTTAAAATGCGTAATTATTTTATATCTATTGAAAATATAACATACAAACATTAGTTATATATATTTTATATACTTTCGCATATTTTTAATGACAGATAGCGGAAACTCAATTGTATCACGTGAAGTTAGTTGTAGTTACAAAACAAACTAGTCCTAAAGTTGGAATTTATAATTAATCTATACGAGATGTCACTAATGATAGCATATTATTATTTCTATGGCAAAATTTAGTTATTTAAGTTACAACAATTAAAGATTTAGCCCTAAAATTTGTAAACATTTTGCAAATTTTTATGTTGAAAATAATCTTAAATTGACATATCACCAGAACAGTAATGCCAACTCCTTTTGCCGGCCTAGCTCAGCAACAGTGCATTTCTGGATGATTTTGAGTTCTGTAATACTAGTGAAATTGGACGGATGTACGAAAAATTATTTTTATATTTGTTATTATTTTTCTATTTTCTTCACAATTTTAAAAAGAATTTCTAAAAAGTTCCTGTGGTGTGTTCTCACCGTGAGGTGACACCTGGTAAGCACTCGTACGGTACAAATATTTCATCATTACCGATATCTGTGCACAAAGCAGATTGGCACACCCAGTAATGGGTAATATGCCGTGTTGATATTTTTATTTTATTATAATAAAATTTCATAATCGAATCAGCAAATCTATTTTAAAAATTTCCTGTTCTTGTAAAGTAGTATTAGAAGTTATTTATTTTCGTGGAATTGGCTATGTTATTCGTAGTTCTCGTTCTCGGTATCTACTTATGTCTAGTTTCTAGTAGCTCGGAATGCCGTGCAATGCTCTAAACAAGAAGCGAAATAGCAAAATGGAGGTGTACTCCACATTGCAACTGGGAATTTTACATTAAATTAAAGTCGTGGTCTGCACTTGTTTGCCTGACAGCAACGTTTATTAAACGATTTAAACTTTGTACACACAAAACATGTGTTTTGTATTCCATTTGTAAACAACTGTTAAATCGCATATTTCAGATGAAACGAAACGTTTTAATTCCTGTAAATTTTTGCACAATTTGAAATGTACTCGAGTGACTTCGACCACAAAAAGTTTAAATGAAACTTGTTGATACGTAACTGCAATTTGATGAAATGTTTTCAAAATTAAACGTGATGTACTGATGTATGTTTGCTAAATGTGTGAGGTGCGATCTATTTTCGCTTGAATAATTTTTTGTAAACAACATATTTTATTTACCTTTTATATATAGCATGGCTACTAGTGCTTTTCCTACTTCGTACAACACAACAGAAAATGAAATGAAAGGGAGATATTGTGCTGTGCTGGTACTACGTACTTTTTCTCGTTAATTCACCATTTACTAAAACATTACATATCACTAGTTTTTACTTATAATCAATTAAGTATTTTCAGGAAAAATATGCATATTTCATTTTTTACTTACCTAAGTAGGTTCCTACCTACTACTTCATTTTTCTTTCTTTCTTATCCTTTAACCTTCGTATATCATACCTAGGCTTTAATAAATTTAAATCCGGAAATAATGTTTGGGTCCATTGACTTGGGAAATTCTTTCCACTCATTTCTCTGGAAGTGGTAAGAAGAGGCTATATCTAGCAGGCTTAGAAAATTCACTTGTCGCCTTAGAAGCATTATGATATAATTCGAGCAAAAACGCTATTACCCACAGAAGCAGAAGGGAATACGTCTAGTAAGATTCTTTCACTTCCCCAAAATTCCAATTG
The DNA here is from genome assembly GCA_963082715.1 of Harpalus rubripes. Lineage (NCBI taxonomy): Eukaryota > Metazoa > Arthropoda > Insecta > Coleoptera > Carabidae > Harpalus > Harpalus rubripes. Next base: position 17,936,121 of record OY720451.1, read on the forward strand.
GGAGACAATATTTTGTCATTTATCAACTCGACATGTAGAAATTCAAAATCGCACCATTTAACGAAACTTATTGTATCTCTTCAAATAAAAATACCAATAGTGAGCAAGCTTACTGAAAGACATGTATGTAAACTCTAACTCAGTTATATGTTTGTAGTTGCGTCTCGTGCAGAAGTAATAATAAGTATTATCATTTCTACGCCGCTGGAAATTTCTACGCCGGCGGAGTAGAAATTAGCTATTTCTACTCCGGCGGCGTAGAAATTAGCTATTTCTACCCCGCCGGCGTAGAAATAAAATAAATAAATATCCATAGTAACTACATAGAATTAGCAAATAAAAAGAAAAGTAGTGCGTTGAAAAAAAATTAATGTGTCATTCGGAATAAAAGTGTCTTTGTGTGCCTCGCATGCAATTGTCCGACTCGCTTCGCTCCTCGTGCAAACTTCCATGCTCGCCACACAAAGTATCACTTTTACTCCTAATAACACAATATACTATGGTTTAGATAGGAATAGTATATTATGTTATTAGGAGTAGAAAGCGGTCTTTTTGTGTTGAACCCAGCTATTGCGGCCGAGGCGCTAGCCGAGGCTAAGCAAGCTGGGTAAAACACAAAAAGGGCGTTCTACTCCGAATGACATATACTATTTTTTCTTCAAGTGTTTCAAAGAATAATTTGACATTTTTTTGGAATTTTTTAATTGTAGTGTTTGCAATTTCAGCCAAAGCTGGCTGTGTACACTACAAAACAAAAACGACACAACTGTCAAATAACAATTTTCAATATAATATGTGTTGCTGTGACAACTGCTGCCGCCAGCGGTGAACTAAAACACTAACATTTTTTTACTAGTACAACAATATCAACATTTTTGTACTAGTAAGACAATGAACTTCTTCTATAGTGTGTGTACAGGAGCATAATATGAATATTATAATACGTTTGAAGAAAAAATAAATTCTGCCCCCTGGCCTAGAGGTCAGGAAGTGGAGGCCCCCTTTCATAAAATAAATTACTGAAACACACAAATCACAAATTAATATCTCGCTTAATTTAAATATTTGCGTTGAATACAAATACAAAAAAAAAATTATTTGAACAATAGATACAATTTTTAAAGCTAAATAACTAAAAAATATCGTATTATACGTATCTCTAGCAATTTTGGCCATTTTCAGGGATTTCATTTTTTTGACTTGCAATCTGATAAGATAAATTTTGCGAAATTGGTAATTAAATGAAATTTTTCTGTAGAAACAAATGGCGAAGTCACCAGGCTCGTATCACTCATTTTTAATTCATTTCACCAAAAATGGATAAATATCTAGAGAAAGTGATATCAAACTATGCGGTTTTAAAATTTGAGATTAGCGCGTATGTGTCTAAATAAATTGTTAAATTTACAGATTTTTAAAAAAATGAGTGTATTTGTATTTAACGTATTTATAATACTTTTAAATATTTTCCACTGAGGATTTTTAAAACTTGTCCGGGGCACATAATGACCCATTCTGACTCAGTTATAAACGTTTACTTTTGGCAACAGACACTCCCAAATTTACTTTAAAAATAATGTGAATGTGAAGGAATTTTTTCGCATTGAGAAGCTTTTATAATATTGGATAGTATTGTATTAAAAAAATTGAATTTTATTTTGAAAAGAAAAAAATTATAAAATAAAGAAATTACAACACAATTTCCAGAAATTTGGAAACAACTCTCCTATGTCCGTATTGTGTGCGGTTGAATTTTGCTGTGACAAATTCCCACACCCTCGTAGCCTCAATGTGATATAGGGCGACATATTTCTTAGTTATATTCCTCGTGTCTAGTATCACATTTAGCCGCTCTTACTCTTTACGTCGGGTCTACGTCGCTCTTTCCTCCAGTCCTGTTGTTTTTTATCTTCGTTTATATTTTCACGTTTTTGTTTTATTCGTTGACGATGGCCTGGCCTGTGTTGTCTACGAGTGCAGTCGTAATCTGTCGTTGTCCTGTCCTACCCTGAACTGCACTGCTCTCTTTTTTCTTACTTTATTTTTAGTTTTTATCGCTCTTTTCGCCAGAGGAGCGTTTGGAAATGAGATATTGCGCTTGTAATATTGTTATTTTTCTACCATTAATTTTGTTGAGAAAGAGGTGCATTTTTTTATTTTTAGGAACTGAATGAACCTTGTTTGCTCTAAATGAAAGTAATAAAATATAATGTTAATACATTTTCAGGTATTGTTAGAAGATTACAATCATTTTTTACCCATTTGTCATTTAGATTCTTTATTTTTCTTACTCCAAATTGGAGAATTATTTTCCGGGAAACACATACAATATGTTGGTCATTATTTTCAAAAAATATATGGTTCACCAAAAATTAGTTCAAAAGTACAAAATAAATACGGCACTCTAAATTCTTTTATATATCACCATGGGATAAGTTATACCATATCGCGCTCATTTTAGTTATGTAATGGCCTTGTCAGCCCAATGAGTGCGGTAATGAAATTCTAGTGTGGTAATAATTTTCATTAAAGCACTCAATGGGTTAACAAGGCTATTACAATATTAACAATGAGTTAACAGTTTGTAAATATGAAATAAATTGTGAAAAATTGTCAGCCATCGGGATTCGAACCCGAGACACCTATCTTACCGGGATAGTGCTCTAACCAACTAAGCTATTGGCTGCTCTCCTCTCGATGGCTGAACAATCTTTCACTTTTAAAGTCGTATAACTGCAGAGGATATTATTAATCGTCACATGATTAGATGTGGGGTTGCCAAGCTACCACAACATCTAGTGAACGAGTCATAATTTACTCAAAGCCCTACCTCTTAACTCATTGTTAATATTAGAATTTGGTCTGGTGAGTATATATATATATATATATATATATATATATATATATATATATATATATATATATATATATATATATATATATATATATATATATATATATGTGTGTGTGTGTGTGTGTGTGTGTGTGTGTGTGTGTGTGGGTGTGTGTGAATGAGTGTGTATGTGTGGATCTCGTCTACGCTCTAACTTAAATACTATCATTCAAAAAAATTTGAAACCTTGTCTTTCTGCCTTATTCTAATATGGAAAGAAGCTATTAGATTACCGGAAATGGTACTTTACTTGAAGCTTGAAATAGTTTTTCTCCGAAAAATACTGTTAAATGTTATTTTTTCGAGATTTTTGTTATTATAAAAATTAAAGACTATTTAATTTTCTACAGGTTTGCATTAATAGTTTTTCTATATATTTTATGGATAAATTTATAAAATTATCTATATATCCCATAGCTATGGAAACAACTACTGTATTAAGAAAATTCTGATTGAAAGATGTCAGTGTCAAGTGAAATTGACAGTGTGTTTCTCTTATAATTTTACCGAAAATATAGGATCTTTTGCTTTCTGTATGGAATTTATATAAAATGCATACAACTGCTTTAAGGTAATGTACAAAAAATAATAATAATAAATCTCTTATTTCTGCAGATACATTACACTGTATATAGAAAACTTCACAAAATAATAATTTTCTGTATGAAATTTGCATAAAATACATGCAACTGCCGGAAGGTAATGTGCAAGTAATAGAATATTTAATTTAGCAAGGAACTTTCAGTACGAAATTTGTACAAAATACATAGAACTGACGGAAGGTAATGTGCTGGCCACATCAGATTTTTTCATTTTGAAAATACTTCTAAACTATCAGTAATCGAGAAAAATGTTTATAATAAAAAAGTTAGATATTTTTATTGTTTATCTAGAGACGTACGAAAATATTTTTCATCGGCAAATTTTCGAGACATAAGATTTAATTTAATGCTACAATTTAGCAATTTGCAAAGAAAAAAACAACGTTAAACTCTCAAACCATTTTTAGAAGAATCATTTAATTCTTATCAAAATAAATTGTTCATTAAGCTATAATATAGATAGATGTGCTTTATAGTATGTAATTTTCATCTTAGGAGATATCGCAGTTTTATTGAAAGCGTGACCTGCTGGCCGACTATGATTATGTCGTCAATAAGGAAAGGAGATCAATGAAGACATCGGTTTTAAAAAACTTTTAGTGATAAATTCAAAATTGCTCCCAGGTAAAGTCAAATAGTGGGTTACTAGCATTACTAGTAAATGATAATTATTATTAAATAGTCTCGGTTTAATAAATCTACTCGTTATTTCACTTATTTAAACATCATAAAAATGTCTTCTTTCGGATAAGAAGCTGTGTACGAAAGTTATGTAGGTTAATATAGTTCCGTATGAAGCAAGATTTACTTTTATGTCCATACTTCATGAATTTACCAACAAAAGAACAAATAACCATGAAAAACTAACCTCAGAATACACATCCTAATTCGTAACCAGCTTCCGGAGCAAGAAATACGGTAGTAAAAATTGTGGTGTTTCTTTTAATACCGCCGTAGATCTTAACAACACTACACCCGTTAAATTCTCGCTCGGGTCAAGGAACAGCAGCAGCCCAACGTCGTCCGTGAGGGGAGGAGCCGCAGAGAAGTCCTTGTCAGTGGCGTGGAGTCGTAGAGGAAAGGAAGCTCAGGACAAGTGGAAGTGAACGCTTCAGTCGCACAGTTTCGTTGTTCCGGCTAAGGAGATATGTGGCTCCCACAACGACGATAAATTTACACCAGTGCAGTACGTGTCAAGGGATAGCTAAAGGCAACAATGAAATTTTTATGAATTTAGAATTTTTAAATGTAATAATACGGTTTTTGTGGCAAGAAATTCTCGCTGGAGATCAAGATTTAAGAATTTTTATCAAATAAAAATATTTTTCAAAGAGCACTTATCATTTGCAAGCAGTTATGAAAATTTTAAGCTTTATAAATAAATAAATATATCATCACGGCATATTACCCATTGCTGGGTGTGCCAATCTGCTTTGTACGCAGATATCGGTAATTATGATGACATATTTGTACCGTGCGGGCGTTTACCAGGCGTCACCTCACGGGCACTCATTGCTGGCGTGGAGAGTGCACCACAGGGGTCAATTTTGTGCCATTCGAAGTATTTGGCGTCGGTCGGGATCGAACCCGGTTCCCCAGATTCACGACCAGACACTCAGGCACGCGGCCACGAGACCCCATATATATATATATATATATATATATATATATATATATATATATATATATATATATATATATATATATATATATTTAAGCTTTATGACTGGTAATATTTATAACTATTAATCAGGGTTGATTAAGTTATGACTAAAATAAAAAATTCCGGTGTTCTTTTCCATTGTATTTTTAAATAATAACCCCGGTAATTACAGGTAGTTACGTTTGTATTATATTTTTGTCTATCAAAATTTCGCTTCACAATATTGAAATTATTGGCCGATCTGCAATGATTACGGAGAGTTGGGGAGTTTGCTTTTTTTTATTAAACTTAAGTAGAGGTCGAACTAGTTTCTATTTGATTCGAATTTGTAGAATTAAGTATTACACGAGTAATCAATTATTTGAATATATAACTAACCCGACCTAGCATCCTCGGCTCCGGCCTCCGAGTCCGAAACTACCCGGTTCTCAGTTCTGGAATCGAAACTACCCGATTCTCCGTTGTGAAATTGAACATTTCACATTACTTTAAATCATGTTAATGTTAATATGTTTGCACAATAATGCAAATTGTTATGGTTTGTTTAGTTTTAATTTTACAGGTATAAATAATAAATGTGTAATGTTTTAGATTGTAGTTATGTGTCTATTTATAAAATGCTTCGTTTGAATTCCTGCCAATAAAAATTATAATCCAAATTATTATTTTATACAAATACTTGACTACATTCATAATTTACATGATCACTATTCACAAGCGATTTCGTTGCGATTGCGAATCGAACAAAAATTAAGATACGAAATATTCATACAATATCCATTGTTTGTCCTCGATCCCTTCAGGTATATGGCCACAATGGTCCAACACTCATTAAGTATCGTGTGCCATTTAAGATTCGCGACTAAACACTCAGGCAAACGGTCACGAGACTACATAAACTATAATCAGTGAGTATATCCATTGGCGTAGCTAGGAATTTTTTCTAGGGGGGGCAGCCGTCCACCTGAACTAAGCACAGTCATTTAATGAGAGATCATAAATGACGTCTAGTGATAAATAATAATGCACTTCATTCACTCTCCTTATTACTATGTGGCGTCTTTCTTAACTCTTTATACTTTTTACCGGAGGAAAATATCTCATTCCTAAGCGAAAATCTAATATATTGTTTTTTAATAAGAATAGTTGATATTTATAAAAACGAAATTGTAAAGCAAAAAAAAAACGTGTTTATTAGGTACTTAATTTACTTACTACATTTAACATACATTTTCATTACCTTATATCTTAAATAAGATTTAGCTTCCTATGTTTTTTTGCTAAAGCGATTTAACACAGCCTCAGGGCTAATCGCATTCTATATAATTTCATTTTCTACGTATAGCAAAGACATATTTGAAAAACGATTTTGTAGCATAGTTGTCCTTAGCCAGGTCTAGTATGCAAATGACTAACTGTGGCGATTAGAGACGATAGTATTGATTTTGGATAAATTAATTATATGAGGATTGGTATTGTATCTTAATATAAAAAAGCAATTAAACAATGTAGCAATTCTTCAACTCTGTAAATATTTCTAGGGTGGGCAAAGAGCTTTCTAGGGTGGGCATTGCCAACCCTTGCCCCCCCCCTCTAGCTACGCCCATGTATATGACATTATTTACTCACTGCTATAATGTAAGATGTTTAGGTATATTATAATCTTGTTGGAAAAGTATAATATATTTGAATTTGGGTGTTTAGATTCAGCAGTAAATATACTCAGTATACTGGACCGCAGATTTGTACCTTGCCGAGTGGAGCTACTTGGCTTGGGTCCAATGTTATGCGTCTACGCGTAAACTATGATAGATTACTTACATGCGTAAACAATGTAAAGAATGATGTCAAATGAAGATAAAGCGTAAACTATGCAAACTTTGTGTATATTGTACATGCGCCCCAGAGATTTAGTGAAATACACGTGATTTGTTGTAATTAATCTTTTTTTTGCTTCTAGGGAGCATAGGGCACCCTTAGGTGTTTCAAGGCATTTATTTTCTAAGGTTGCCAGCCTTACTTGTATTAGTGGGATATGTTTTCTACTATTTTTTCCATTTTGTCTTGTCTTTAGCTTCCGTCTTTATATCGTGCCATGTTTTGTTTATTTTTGTGTTCTTTGTATATCTGTTTTTGCCATGTATTTGGTGGTCTTCCTCTCTTCCTCTTCCCTTTTATGTTATATTCTAGTGCTTCTTTCGTTATGTCGTTATTGTCTTTCCTAAGTGTATGTCCTATCCAGTTCCATTTTCTTCTTTTTATAGTCGTATCTACTGGTTCTATATTGCATATTTTCCACAGTTCTTCTTTTGATATAATTTCTGGGTAGTAGATTTTTAATATTTTTTTTTATACATTTATTTATAAATGTCTGTACCAATTTGATATGTTTTGCATTTGTTGTCCATGATTCCGATGCATATAATAGTGTGCTTTTTACATTGCTGTTAAATATTCTAATTTTGTTTTTGGTTGATATTTCATTAGATCTCCACATTTTCCGTAACATTTTGAAGGCTTCTTGCGCTTTACTTATTCTTCTACATACATCTTCTTCACTACCGCCTTTTTCGTTCTTTATACTGCCCAAGTCAAGTAACAAAATTGATTCTCTCGTTTCATTCGTTTCCATTAATTTTAATTTTTGTTTCTTGTCGTTCATTTATTGACAGGATTTTTCATTTCTTCACATTTATTTTTAGTCCTACCTTCTCTGCAATTTCTCTACACCTGATTTGTTATTGTTATATAATCTGACAGTCCAGTGAGAGTCAGTGGCTAAAATAGGAGGTAGAAAAAACAGTATATAACACATGAAATGTGGGAATATATCGTTAGCGCAATTTATATTTCCAAAATTTCAGAAAAATATCAAAATAAATTAAACACTAAATCATTTGCAAAGAACATTGGAAAACCGTCGAAAATATGTGCCGGGACGCTGTTCCAGCGCGTTACGTTACGAAAAAATCCCGGAGTAATAGTAACATTTTTTGTAATTTTCTAAATAACAAAAAATTAATATAATTATAGGCTACATGCACGTAAACAAAATACAAATTTTAATCACGTAAACATCATTGTCTACGCGTAGACAGCATGTATTTTACGTAGCATAGATTACAGGCACAACCCTGCTTGGGTGCAAGGGGGGAAGAGACGGACCAAACGCACCATACAACGTCCAGCGGGCCAACCAATCACATACACAACACAGTTATGGGATAAACAATTACTAAGTTTATCCCGATAGTTTCAACCCGGTTGAAGTTCGACCCGGTTGAATTTCAAGGTTAACTCTCTACCGTTTATCTCGCTCTTGTTATAGCGGGTCGAGTGAACCCTATTTGAACTCGATCGAAAGCGTTCGCGAAATGTCAGTTTGTTTGGTTATGTTTACTTGATTTTTGCGGTCGAATATAATCAAAAATTTAACAAGAACAAGTAATGACATTATGCACATATTTTTAAAATAAAAGGTTACGAATAAAAAATAAAACATGTTGTTTTGACTAGTGGGAAAACGTGCTACAATTTACAAATTCAGATTGAATAGAAAATTTTAGAGTCTCTAAAAGCATTTTAATAATATTTGCGAGGTACTAAATACAAAATTGAAACCAAAATATAATTTTTCAAGCGACCCTTCTAAAATTGTAAGTTTTGAGAAAAATATTGCTCTTTCACTATATTGTCTCGCTAGCTATCGAGAATATGGAGTATTCTAAGCTTTTTACCGTGCATAAGACCGAGAATTTTCATTTCCTTCATTGAAAATACATTACTTCCTGATTCTGCCAAATGTTTCTTTTTGACATAATTCAATTCTAATCACATACGATTTGACTGTTAAAATGTAGCTGACAGATAACCTCTAACGATAGTGAATCATACATGTACTTCGATCGGGTTGAGCGTTTATCCCGTAAAGTCAATCCGGTCGAATAAGCTCAACCCATTTGTATTTTAGGGTCGAGTTGAAAATTTCAATCCGGTTGAAAATGCGTTTATTCCGATCATTTCAACCCGCTAACTTCAATCGGGTCGATTCAACCCATTTTCAAGCGGGTTGAAACTATCGGGATAAACTAGGTAAATGACGTACTTTAGCCCTTAAAAATATAATAAAAGTACTATATGAATTTGTGAGTTTAGAATCAACAATGTTGTAGATATTCACCACTTACAGATCTCATCTCATATCTGTCAGTGTTTTGCGGTGCAGATGTAAGTCAGTGGCGTAGCGTCACAGTGTTCAAGGTGTTCTCCGTACACCCAGAGGTGGAAAAAATTAAAAATTAATTAAAATTCCTATATATATATATATATATATATATATATATATATATATATATATATATATATATATATATATATATATATATATATACATTTTATACTAAAAAACTTATTTTAAATAAATAATAGTACGCTGATATTTAGTTTTTATTTTATGAACGCCATATATGTATACCAAACGCATAGCTAGGTTTAGAAAGAAATTCTGACGACCAGTCCTGCTAACATTAGGACATGCAGGAAACGGGCGGCGAGTAACACGGTGGGGATACATAGTACGCTCACTGAATACAATGATTATATATTATATATTATTGTAATCAGTGGTACACTGGTAAAGCATGCGAGTGTTCAACTGAACATTTGAACCTAAAATAGTGGGAGAAATTAATGTTTAACTTATGCATTCTGCAACGCACGAAAGTAATTACAGTTGCAATTCTATAATTTATTTGGGTATTTTGATTAAATTTATTTACTTCATTATTACACACAGCGCATTTCTTATTTTATATCGATCATTAAATTTAAATGGATTTTAAAAATTTCTTTAATTAAGATACTGTTTTAAAATTTGAACAAAAATTAAAACAGTAAAAAGATATTAGAAGAATAAATTAATGTAAAATAATTATTTGTATTAATATATATTGTAAATTCATTTTAATTAAATCAAACAAAAATGTTTATTATCTTGATTTAGAACTTTTTTCTAAAATTCACTACAATTAAATCAAATAATAATATATACCCTACAAAAAAAAAACAAGCTACGCCACTGATGTAAGTATTAGCGCGTACGAGGATTAATTCCAGAAAAGAATGCGTCTTCGCCGTCCGTCGCCATCCAAGTCAATGCACGACGGAGCATGAAATCTAATCACTGATTCTACTATGAGTACTATGCTACTACGAACATTTTGAAATCAGTGGGTCTAATGACTTGTAATTCTAATGTAAAGCTAACAATACAATTTACAATATATTTCTTATAAAAATTAGTTTTCATTTAATATTTCTTTGATTATTGTAACAAATGTACAATAAGTAACTTATTTTTCGTCAATTGACATTTATGCCCGTATTCATAAAAGTCAATATAACGCTTTGTAACAAAACGAAGCGTAATAATAACAGTCGTTAAATATAACAGAGTATTCACAAATAATAAAAACAAAATATAACGCTTCGTTTTATAACAATAGATTTCAATAATTCCTAGTGATATTTGATATTAAATACTAACATCAGGTCAAACAAATACAAAAAATTATATGTAAAAATTTCAAATTTGTCACTGACATTTGTTTAAATGCACTGATTTGACAATATTTCGTACATATACGGTTGTAAAGATGAATCAGGTGAAAAAAAGAACAAAGGGAAAACATATTTGTGATGAACAAATTGATATTCTACCAGATTTAATAGAAAATGTTAATGGACAATGTGAAAACTGATGCAGAAAATATAAAACAGTAAAGTGATGCATGGGAAAAAATCACACATAAATTCAATGTAAAGAAAGTTAAGGTGATGTTAATAATAATGAAGAAGCAGATAATGATGATGATGATGATATCGATAAGAAAGATGACATTTTTCAATACTCGTATTTATGTAATTTAGTAATATCCTTAAATAATATTATAATTAAACGTATCTTATGATAATTACAATAAATTAAAATATACACTTGACACAATGTCAAAATTACATGCACCGAATTTCAACAAATGAAAATATTCTTATTTAACGCGCCATTATACGTATTACAGCTGAATTTCAAGTCGTTAAATATTACGATGGATTTTACGGTTGGTATGGATAACGAATGTTTATGAATAAAAAAATTGCTATATTACGAGTGTTTTGAACATAACGAAGCGTTACCCTTGTTACGAACTGTTATGAATACGGGCATTAAAAGTGCGATTTTTTGACAGCTAACATAACAATCTGTAAAATATCACTTTTTACTGCATTACAAATATTTTTACTGCCTATTATTGCTATTTACATAACAACCGCTCAGCAAACGCATAACAACATAATTTGATGACGATAACTTTCAAAATTGATACCTATTATTTATTAAATAAATAAATATATCATCACCACATATTATCCAATGCTGGGTGTGCCAATCTTATTTATTGATATAATTATTTATAACAAAAATAAAGTTTAAGCAAAATAAGAATTAAATTATTTCTTTGACACTGCTAATCTATGGAAACTTACAACTATTTTTCTTATTTACAAAATTAATACTGTTTTCTGCGAATTTATTTTGTATCCAAATTCAATATTTTATAAACTTCATTTATCTTCAATTGATATCAACTGTATGCATTTGTCTTTTGTATTGTACCATTGTTAGCCTAGAGTTGTTATCTGATTTAAAAATCCTAAAAAATTACTTACGTATATAGAGGTCACTGGGGTATGCCAATGTAGTAAAATTTAAGGTAAAAAATGTTATAACATTGTGAATTCTGCTAAAAAAGGACCGAATAATGCAAAAACATAAGTTTTCTTGTAATTTATTTTGGAGCTAAAATGTGTCACATGGTTTATGACGCATGCGCGACTAATGACATCTAACAAATTTTACATATATTACATATATTTATGCCATTAACTTAAGAAATAGACTGCGTTGTCAGCTGACATATTTGTGTTAAATTCCACAAAAATTGGGGTGCGGAAAGCAATAATTATAGGGATTTGATAGGGATTTTTGATTTTTTTCTGAAAAAAGTAGGGTTAGATGATGTGCATCCTATGAAATTAAATGGATTAAATGTAACCACCCGAGTTTCGTCAACTGACTGCAGTGTGTTAGGTTACTATTATCTTTAAGTATTTTTTGAAAATTTGCAATTGAGAAAGTCACATTTTTCACAAATTCAGCCTATAAAAACTAATAATCATTTTGGCGGAAAATGTATGCAACCACCTGAATTTCGTCAAATTGGATTCTTTGCGTTAGGTTACAGTACGTTCAAATATTTTTTGAAAATTTACTCTGGTTTTATTTTTACTAAATTTGCTCTATTTTTGTGTTTCTTTGTTATATTTTGGCTAATATAAGACATTGCAACAAAAAAAAAAAGGAATTATAGGGTGGTATATTCCATTCGCTGAGACAATAGAATGTGGAACTAATTTTTGAATAGAAACAAATCATTCGGCTCCAAAATTATCATCTTTTGACGAATGGAATGAGTTCCACATTCTCTCGTCTCAGCGAATGGACTAGAATCCAACCAAAAGAACTCAAAATTTTTGATTTTATAATAAATACTTACATGTGAAAGTTTCAAAATATAAAATGGTTATTTACTAAAATCTCATTTTGTGATTTATAGTTAGAGCGATTTCTATACCTTCAACCTTTCTTACCTAGAGAAGTGGGAGCTAAAAACATTTCTATTACTTCTTGTTGGCGTTGGTCAGGATTCAAAATGTATAAGCTACGATTTGTTATTTGAACTGTTTTTAATATAAGCGTAAAAGTTTACATTATTGTATCCATGTTGTAAAGATTAAACTATTATATTTCAATCATTTTTTTTTCCATGCAGCTCTTATGAACAAACTTGTACAAGTGTAACAATTACAAATTCTAAATATTTTCCGGATTACATTTAAAATATAATAGTTTTATTCTATGTAAAATTACAAAAATTAAGAGTATTTTTGTTACAGTTTTCTCGATTATAAAAATATTCCTAAAATTATCAAAATACTACTACCAACGATCTGCGTTAAATTTTTCAGTTAAAACGTACTAAAAATTATGAATGAACGCTGCTTTGAACTTTTAATTCTTCCTTGCGCCTCTTCTTCGCATAGATGAAATACATTGTGGACAGTACCACTTCCCTTTCGGCGGCGCAGTGATACCAACACATGGATAATGAAACCACTCGAACGGACACTGAAAACAATAGCATGCAACATGTCGTCAAGGAGATATCAAACGAACTTACGTCTTCATTGTCGCAAGCGACCATATCGCCATATGAAACTTGGTTACAAATGCAGTATCTCGGCTCGTTAGGATCGTACGTCCACTCTTCGCTCGTCGCCTCTTGCGTCTGGGGCGGCGTCTCGACTTGGGGAGACACTGGCGCTGGAGTTTGGACGGGAGGAGTAGAAACTGTTGGCTGAGGAGCAACTGAAGAAGAACTTGTGGACACAGCACTAGACCATTTCCTACAAATAAATAGCAAGTATATATTTTTACTCTTATTCTAACCTATAAAATCATACTTCTTTTGCTTCTTCGTGTTGACGTGATCCTGTTGAATAGCTTGTAACGCAGTATGAGCTGCTCCAGCTAATTCTCTTCCTATTCCAAACTCATGAACGTGAACTCCAGTGTTAATAGCTTCGTATGATGCTTTTAGACTTGCAGTTCTTCGTCCTTGCTGCATCTATTCATAATTTTGTTTATAATATGAAAATATTATGATTTATTTGGTACATTTACCTGCTGAGTAGCAGCAATCGCTTGAGAAGCAGCTGCTGCAATGGCATTTCCAGCTCCAATATGACCTAAAGTATAATTTACAGTGGACTGAGGTGTTGGCAAAGACTGCGAGGTACCGTGCCGAGATTCAATGGCATTTGTAGCAGGCATAATTGCTTGCCTCTTCTCCTGAGTAGAATGATTTGATGTATTACTGTCTCTACGTTTTTCACTACGAGGCCGGTATCTACAATACATATCAATAAAGACATCACAGTCGAGAAATTTCCCACATGTATATATCAATAAATTTTCACATCATTTAGAGAATAATTGGGCTTTCCAGAATAATGATTAATCCGAAATTGAGTTCAATAATAATTTGCAACCCAATATAAGCAGCACAACTGTTGCAGTTCCAGCACAAATAAAATGTGAGTAAAGTTTAACAGGTAAAATAAAAAAAAAAAATTATAAAACGCCTAAGCGTTTTACAGTATGACTACCTTGTTCAACGAGGAAACGAACCCGATCCGATCACGAACCAAATTTGTATTATTATTTTATTCTTACTATTATATTCCTTATTTATATTATATTTTCAGTATTTTAATTATATAAATCTAAAAATAATAACAATACAACTCTGGTATGATTTCTCTCGTCCAAATTTTATAGTTGCATACGAACGAAGTATAGACGTTTTATAAAACGACGAATAACTTACACCGTTACAACCACATTGTAATGGTTATTATTATCACTTGCAATTCGTCTAAATATAACAATAACCTCACTTAACGCACAAAAGTCGTGAGGTTATTGTTGCTATATTTAGAGAAATATACAGTCTACGACTAGCCAGATTGTAAATCATCGCTAGATCAACGAATATTTGACAATTTGGCTACGACGTAATTACAAAACCGGGATTAATACGAATATCGGCGCAAGAAGACTAACACAACCTTATAATAAACATACTGTAACCGGTTATTTCGAATTCGACCAAAAGCAAACAGTTATCGCACAAACGAAATATTTGTTAACCATCCTCCGCAATGTCAGTGAGATTACCTGACATAATTACAGAACCAAGGTACAGAACTTTAAACCCACCCAAAGCTGTACATCTGTTGCCAATACCAAGCACCAATAAAATGTAAGTAAAGCTTGGCAAGAAACACATAATAAACATAAATTACGGCTAACATGTTGCATGATAGGTTATGTTTTTAAAAAACCAAATTCGAATGCAAGCAAAATTATTTATCGTGCAAACGTAACCTCTATTAAAAACTCATAATGTCGGTGAAATGACGTTTGATAAGCGCCCATACCAATAAAAATATGTGGTCAAAAATTGGAAACTGTGAATGAGATTAATATACCCAAAACTGGGTAAAAAGCAATAACTAAATCTCACCTATTTTCTTTCTGTTGACTAGAAGATACAGGCTGACTAGCACCTGGTGTATCAAGTTCTAATGAACGTTTTTCCAAAACTTCAGTAATACCTTTGTTATCCGCTTCTAATTCACATTTAAATTTATGAAGTTCCGTATCTAAACGTCGTAAGTACCGATCAACTAATTCGTACATTTGACTAGCAAGATGAACTTTTTCATCTGCATCCTCTAAAGTGCGATAATAATCTTTTCGAATTGCCTGAAATTCCGAGTCGGAATTAGCAAGATCTCCGCCTCTGCGACATTCGGAGAATAGTATTTTAACACGTTTTTCTAATGAATCCATACTATCTGTAATTATTCATATTTTGTCCATATAAACAGTTTTTAATTAATAAAATAGTATACTTACTTTGTACTGATAAATCCATTTCTCGCATTTCAGTAAATCGATCTCTTAATTCCTGAGGTAAATGTTCGATCACTGAAATGAAATAGAAATTTAATAAATTAAACACAGAAATAACGTTATTAGAAAAATTTATTTCAGAAAATATTTAATACAATGAAAGTTCAAATTTATACAAAATTCCCGCTCGAATGTATCGTAGTGAAGTTGGAACATTTATTGAAGTGTGACAACTACATTGAATACGTACTTTCTAAGTAATCTTCGAGGTATAACATTTTGAAATATAGTATTCAGACAACTTAGGTAGTATAATTTAATGTAAGTTATCAGTTTGTTGTTTATTAGTTGTTAAATTTATAAAATATCCAATTATTGATTGCAACTGACAATTCACAGTTCACAAAACAAATGACTCTACCTCGTGGTACCAACTACTCAATATGATTTTTAGTTTGTAACTAACAATAAATATGTAGCATTTTAAAAAAAATTCATCTTATTTTCAGAAAATAAAATGATTCGTCGACCTCCTACAACCATTGAATTAAAATTAGAGGATCTTGGCGAATATGAAACATACAGACAACAAGAAGCAGCCAAAGACCAACCTAAAGTAACGAAATCAGTGAACGAACCACCTTGGAATCCAGGCCCTAAATCCAAACAAGAAATTTATGAACGGATTGGATATATGCGGCCAACAAACCCTAATTCTTCTGCAGATTATTAATTATTTATATGATGTTGATTAACATTTTTGAAATAAATAACATTTCAATTTATTGTTGTTTGAATTGTAAAATGAGGTAAAAATTTATAGAAAATCAATTTTGAAGATGATAATTGATTTGATAAAATAATACGAACGCATTTAAAATTGATTACTATTAATTATAGGCGAAAATAGAATCAATTTACTGTTTTATGTATGTACAAATCTCAATTATCATTTATTTTAAACCATGATCCTCGGAAATTAAGAAGTAATTGTACATTATAATACCTTATCATTGAAGATATTACGTTGATCTTTCAGACATTTCCTTTTTTAGAAGTAAACTCTTCGGGATTATCTATTTGTTAGTACAGTTTTGATTTTTGGAAAAAGCGGGAAATTTCATATTAGCAGTGCGGATAAAAGCATTACAAGTTGCTAGTTTGAGGATGTACCGCAGTGTGCCTCTAGCATACCACAGTGAACAACTACAACCAGTTGACGTCTACAAACGAATACATCCCGTACTGCAATCGTGGTCAACATAGAATCGTGTTCTCGACGCCATTTTTCAAGTGACGTGTAAGTTTTAAAGCAACGGACTTGCTTCGTTGTACACGTATCATTATCTACTCATCGTTTTATACCCAACAAGTACAGGTAGATCTTTAACTGTAGAATCTTTGTTTCATCTAACACCGAGACCACTAAAGCGACATAGCCTTTGTCTTTGTCCTACTCTGAAATGAACAAATGAAGTTGAAACGCATTACCTTTTCGAGTTCATGTTCATTTGTTCATAGGCTTGGAACTTAATGCGACTATTATTTGTTTCATTTCATTCTGTAGAACAAATGTTCTTTAGTGATGGTGATTAATTAAATCGATTCTTTGGACCAGACTTGGATAATAATAAAACGACTTCATATACATTGTGTTGTGAAATCTTGGACACTTAGATCAAGAATTGTGAATAAATTTTAAAAATAAATATCCAATAACTTATTTGAAGTGTATATTATTGTTTATCCTTCCTATTTATATATTATGTTAAATTTTTAATTTTGTGATGTGATGAAAGTGTTGTGCAACATTTTATTTTTAAATTTAATGAAAAATGTTCATTAAATTTGTAGTGATGCATTAATAAGGAAAATGTAAATTTTTAAAATCATAACAGTATTAAAAGTTTGCTTTTACATCGATTCTTTCAAAAACCTCAATTTATCTGTATTATTGAACAAATAAATAAAGAATTATATAAAATTGTATATTGGCGTTAATAAATAAACTCCTATTAATTTTAGATGTACTTTTTATGTGTTTAGTAGTACATATTTGATTTTTTTTGTGTTAAAGCCAACCCTATTGCCTTGATGTAAAAGAGTAGTTTATTTATATTTCAATTTGAGTTTATTGATGTGATTCGTTTGGTATGCAATGTATTGCTTTCAAGTGTCTAAATAATTGGCAAACGGCTAAATGAATTTGAAAACAAGCACACAACAAACTAATTGAATATGGGTAGTAGACGCTCTAGTGGAGCGTTCGGTCATGAAGTCCACAGCACACAGCAGGACTAGCAGGAGCAGCAGCAGAGGGATAAAGGCACACAGACGAAGACGGAATATAAAGGACAGTGATAGTTTTCCTACACGAAATCATACGTCAAATAAAAGTTGCACGCACGCAGTTTTCTCTTTCTGCTGCACGGGAAGAGGGGCCGTGGCGCGACGTATGTCTGCGCGATTGATTTGGTGCGGCGGGCGTCGGTGGGCGGAGCATGTGCTGGCCCAGCCGAGCAGGCCGTAGCCGAGCGAGCGCCGAGCCGAGCCCGGCAACCGAAGCACGAAGCTGAGCCGAACAGTGAACAGTACGTTTGTGAACGCAAGCAAAAGGGATCGGTGTAAAGCAACGTGAAGTGCAACAAATTTATAGTGTTAGTTATGTGAAAAGTGTGTGTAAAATAAACGGGAAGTAAATATGAAGTGGCCACGTGATGTGATATAGTGGTTCGTGAGTGTGTGCGCGCCAACAAACAACAATTCCTAATGAAGTGTTCGGACCAAGATGGTTAGAGAGACACGGCATCTGTGGGTTGGAAATTTGCCCGAGAATATACGCGAGGAACGAATACGAGAACATTTCAAACGGTAATTGAACCACCAGGCTTATCCATTATAGTGGTTTCCATCTGCACCCCACGAATACGTGCTGTGTGCCCGTGCCCCAATGTGTGAAAGTGCTGTTGCTCAGTTGCTGTTTCCCCAGTGTTTGTGTGCTCCCTAAAAAGTGTGTTTTTATCTTTAGTTTTGTGTTAGCCCAATGTTTTCAGTCTGCCCACTACATAGATCTCACAGGGTCGGAGCAGCTACGAGTGCGAGAGCCAGTGAGATGTCCAGACCGTGAGTTCATTCCAGTTTTATACACGTTTCAGTATTCACATGTTTATGCTATATACTGTGGGAACCCGGCGAACGACGAGGCGTCTGCCAGACTACACCCACAGGATAAAATCAAAACACAAATATTTCGCGTCTTTTATTACCAAACAAACAAGCATAGTACTTATATCGTATAACCAACCCTATTCTATTCGTTTGCCTCGCGAATCGTCCTACGTGCTCAGCTCGAGTTGAGGTCTCGTGACCAGGCGTATGTTCTTGTCGGCATTAAAGACGCGTATACACCCGCACTAGCTGCGTTCCTAGCGCATAATATCATTGTGATGCTAGCTTTGTTATTGATTTTCGAGCTCGCTTGTTTACAAAACACAAGTTTTGTTGCGGCAGCATTTAGATCGATTTATTCAAATAGCCTCAGTAACAACGCTTACATATTGATGGAGAAATCTTTAACTTCCCAATCGCGAAAGATCTTTAAACATGTAGATTTACTTGCAAAACAGTTGTTAATTATAAAAATCAGTAATAGAAATGCACATAAACGTTGTATTGAAGTTTCTATATGGATGTTAGGCAAGTGTGAACAAACACACCTGGGCGAATGTTTTTAGGACGGCACGTAGGCAGGTCAACTGAACGTCGTACGTATACCGTAGCGTTCTCAGAACATTTATCAAACCTAGGCGTACATCAGCTGTACTCTAATATTTATTTATCTGAATATCCTATTTCCTTATGTACGAATTTAATTGTAATATAATTTTCCCGGAATTGTACACTTTACATTTATAAAGATATCCTATCATTTTATTTAAAGTACAATTCATTTTTTCCTAACTATGTATAAATATCTTTCCTCGTTTTAAAATATAGTTAGCTGTACAACTACAATTACATTCGACATCTCAGAATGCAATAAAGAAAAATATAGTCACGTTCTTGCCATATGAATATATCAGCAATTAACATTTAATCGTTGTATTTCACGATGAACCTAAGATTACTATTTATTATCATTACAGACTGGGGAATTGATACCAGTACTTATCGAAGTTTGTATAATTGTGGAGAACCTCTAAGATTTATTGAAGAATCTTAATTATATTTAATTATGCTCTATGTTCTTCTTTTCTATTGTTAATATATTTTTAACAAGTGAAGCAGGTTGATGATAAATGAGAGGTTGTAATTGTAATGAAAAATTATTTTTATTCATTACTCGGTTGGCGTAGAAAATTATATGCATAACAAATGATTAAGATATGAAAATTAATAATATTTTCCAAGGCTCAGTTAGAAATATTTTAATCATAATAATTATTGTTTGTAATATCGTATCTACATTTACAGTGCAGTTTTATTGGAAATAATGAAATAGAAAATACGAATATAATAAGTTTTATTTTCATACATAAAATGATTCAAAAATATATATCAATAGACAAATAATATTTATAATTAGTTAAAAAATAAATATTACTGTTTCTATTGTAAAAATAATCTTTGAATTACAATCAAATAATTTTCCTATACCCTCATTCATATTATTTTTTATTATCAGTGACTAATTCAAAACATTAGGTAATAAATATAAAAGAAAATTGTTTTTATATTATTTTATGTTATAATTTTTTTATTATTTATTGAATATTTAAAATAAAGTAGGTTTTAGTTGAAGTTGAATTAAATTTTATTGTATATTACTAACAAAATTTGAAATTGTATGATTTGGTGTTTATAATTTTTCCAAATTGTATTTATTTCATTATTTACGTAAATTTTGAGTTGGAAAGGGGATTTTTTTTACAAACCGTCTATTTGCCATTTTTTTTATGTATTAATTTTTTTTATAAAAATCGCAGAAATTCCTTTAATAATTGGATAAGAAACTAAAAAAAAAATTATTTATTCCAAATTTTAAATTGTATGAAATTTCTCATAAAAATTAGTAAAAATAAATTAAACTATGTTACAAATTATTTTACACAAACAATATTTGTAATTTTGTGATTTACTGATCCGAAAAAATTATAGTTTTCCAAATTATGTTACAGTATTTCATTATTTACGTAGTTTTAGTTGGAAAAGATTTTTTTTTGCAAACTGACTTTCCATATTTTTTATATGAAGTAGATATTTATCATAAAAAACACAAAATTCCTATAATAAATAAGTAAAAAAATAATGTATTTATTACAATTTTTTAATTATTCGAAAATTCTGTATTTTTTAAAACTAGTAAGTACGTACATTATAATGATTGTGTTCAAGTATTTTGGTTATACTTTTGAATCTTATATGTAGTTATTTGGTAAATATATTTCATATTAATTTAACAAAATTCTTGGTTAAGGTTGTTAAATTTACCTGAATAGTAATAAAATCTATAAAACTCTAAATTTAAAAAAATTTCCCGAAATTTTTTTCCATGTTACTCATTTGTCTAATTTTTTTTTCATGTTTCTCATTTGTCCCCTACTAATAATGTAAAATTTCTACCTGATTGCTTCCAATTTCCAGAAAGTGATTAGTTTTACGATCTTAACTCTCAGTTTAAACGTTTTCGAAGAAAAAGACCTTCTGGAAATATCCAAATTTCTCTTCTTCCAGTAACCCTGGTTTGCAGAGCGAACATGTGCCGTTGGAGTAACACTTAGTCGGTATAAGGTGAATGTACTGTTGCTGCAATGGCAACACTTCTATAAACAATTTCTAATTAAAAATACGTATGCTGTTTCGTCATCAAGTGACATATATACGGCCTCGAATTACAGTGTACTTGCTAGGCTACGCTGTTAGAGAAAACGCAGAGTTAGAAAGAATTTTCTAGTGTTAAGTTTGCTGTTTTTTAAACACGAAGTTAGAGTAGAATTTTGCTGAACATCATTAATTTTATAAAACAAAAAAAAATGATTTTTTGAAAGATTAGTTATATAAATAATATATAATACTTTTACATTAATATAGTATTTTAAATAAATTATATATTTTAGTTTATAAATTCTATACATACTAAAGTTTTCATTAAATTTGAAATTTGTGTGAATATGAAAACCAAATATAGATTAATTAAAACTACGAAATTAATTTCATATTGTTTCATATAAATTAATAGTTTTTGCATTAATTTGAATTATAATATATATTAAACAAACCAAATTATTATTTGTGTATTTATTATTACTTTTCACGAAAATATTTGAAGTATTCAGAAAAAATTTCAAAATATTGAAAACATCTATATTAAAATTAATAACACCACTTCAATATATTTCTGGTATTTAGGATATTATTTAATTTAATTTTTCTTAAAGTATATAACAATAATAATTTTTATTTACTTTTTACTTTATTATGTACATTTTAATGATTTATTTAACTGTAACAAATTATTTTGAAATTATTGAAGAAACACGAGTATACTTCAATTTTCTATTGAGTATATATATATATATATATATATATATATATATATATATATATATATATATATATATATATATATATATATATATATATAAAACCTATTTTAACTTGGTAAGGCATATGAGATAAATAAGATTATGATTATAACAAATTATAAATATTAGTAAGTATATTATTTACATTAAAGTACCACAGATGAAGAGCTAGTAACACCGTGTTGTTAAATACATCAAGTTTTCCATATTAATAAGTAAGAAACATCAAATTCATAATATAAACAAAATATATTTTTATTTTATATTTATATTTAGCACAAAAACATATTTACGTAAACAGTAAATGAAAACCAACATTATAAATAATATTTTCTAACATAAATTAATTTTATCCATAGTCATATTGATCCCTTAAATATCTTGTCTCCTTTAAACAGGTATTCTATGACCTCCCTCTGTGAATAAGGTACACTACTTCTTGGAAATCAAAGGCGCAGGTATAAGTGAATCATTTGAGACTAAAATCGGCTGTTAAGTCAGTTGGATTGGATCATTTTTTCTTATTTTTAAATTATTCTTAATTGTAAAATTCTTTTATATTTTTTTTTCTTCATCAAAATAAATACTTCATTTTAACAAAAAAAACATTATCAAATGGAATGTGGTTGTCCATACGTCCAAAAATACTTATGTATAATAATAATAATAATATGTATTGCACATAAAAGGTACAAAGGGATTTGTTTCAGCTACAACAGCTGATTTTCAAGCAAACCTTGAAGTGAGTAACACAATAAAATGAAATTCAGTAAAATATTATTACAAACATTTGGTACAATAACAATTTGGCAAAATAAATACTCAAAACAAATTACATAAGATAATGAAAAATAGTTTACTTATACAGTACGTTGTAATATAATATATAGGTGATAAATTAATATAAATGAGAATGACGAAAAAAATAACACACCACGAATATGATTTTTTAAACAAAGAAACAAACAGTCGTACAGATCAGACTAGCTTCACTCTTATTATTAGTCGAGTGTCAATTTATTGTTTATTAAAAAAAGAGGTTATTAGTACAGTCTGCAATCTTGAATATTATATTCTTTGGTAATCAATATCAGTTTTACAGCTTTTATTATAGAATTGTGAGATCCGTTTTTTAAATTTACAGGTAAAGCATTGTATATTTTGATGCCAACATATTCACACGTATTTTCATAAGCAAAAGTTCTATGTTTGGGAACGCGCAGAGTTGTATTAGTTTGTCTAGTGGAATACTGTGAATGGAAGGTGGTGAAATTGGTTAAATTTTTTATTATTATTTCTAAAATATAAATAGAAGGTACCGTTAGAATGCTTAATTAATTATAATCAAATCTTAACTAATACGCACGTAGATATTTGTTTAAAATTTAAAAAAAAATCTGATGTGGACACCACACGACTTTCTTGTACACAAGACCAATATGAAGTATAGACCCAAGTATATAATTGCACATATTTGATGTAATTTGACATTAGCATCTATTTTTTATTTTTTTGTTATTTTTTGTCCTAATCCATAGCAAGCTTCATTACAAAAACCAAAAATTATATAAGTTTTAAATATACATATCTCGCTTATACAAAGGGCTAATTTAATAATACTCGATGTGCTAGACACAGAATTTAATTCTCTAAAATTTTTATTTGAAGCATTTGTTTCTAAAATCAAAATGAAACCATTTTATTGAAGAAAAACTGTTAACACCTTCAGGTAATATGCCACTTCCGGTTAGCCTGTTTTAACCAAAATCCACTATGTTATTCCATTTGACATAAAAGTCTTATATACCAAATTTGAAAAGTGTTCGATCATATTTGAAGATAGTTTTTCATTAAAATCTATTATTGGCTTCAAATAAAGTACCATTTCTAGAAATTATGTAATGACCAAAATGGGAGGTGCACAATTAGATGTTATAGCAGTCCTAAATACAAAATTTCAACTTTCTACGGCTTACCGTTTTTGAGTTATGCGAGATACATACGCACGCACGTACGTACGTACGTACAGACGTCACGACGAAATTAGCCAAAATGGATTCAGGGATGGTCAAAATGGATATTTCCGTTGAAATCTCAAAACCTAAATTTTTCGCGATTACAATACTTCCTTTACTTCGTACAAGGAAGTAAAAACAATAGTATTGTCTCTTAGCGGTGTATACAGGCTGTTAATTAAAAAGCGGGCCATAGGCATGGGAAATCAGTTTTTCCCAATTAACTTTAAACAAAAATGTATCCATAACTTTTATTTAAACTATTTTTGTCTAAAATTGATTGGGAACTTTTGCGCAAGGAAAACTGATTTCCCAAGTTAAACATCTACGACCCGCTTCTTAATTAACACCCTGTGTATAAATAAACAATAATAATAATAATAAAAGACATTCAATTAAATATTGATTTATTGTTAAACAGTTCTCAAAAATTCTCATTCATATTTACAGTGTACGCCTTTCGTATACAGTCCTTCTTTCGATCTTAGTTAATGTAATTTCATGGTAACTAGCAATTTTGATACAAAGTTGTCGAAATCCATTCATTTTTTACAGTTCCTGTTGTAGTACTTTATATTCTTGTTGTAATAATCCTAAGAGTTTATTTCCATCTTCGTATAGGAGAAATCGTGTAGAAATTGAGTAACTTCTCCAATTTATGGAATATGTAAAAGAAACAGCAGTTGTTAACATGAGATTCTACGACTAACATGGTTTCGTTTCTCTCCATTATCATGTCCTAGATAGAACTCACATTATTTCACATTATTTCTCGTATTATTCTTTCATATTGTATTCTATCATGTTTTTCGATGGGTATGGATTTTCAGATTATGGAATTAATATCATAAAACAAATATGTGCATAGGTAACAATAAACTCGTATATCTTTTGTTATAACAATAATATTGATTTGCTTTATCATATTGTAAAATATTTACAAATTTTAATGAAGTTTGTGGCAGAAATTTGGCAATGTTGTAAGTACAAAGTTTTCGTTTGGTCGATACTATTTTGTTTTAAAATGGCTGCATGGGAAACATCTGCTCCATATGTGGTAACAATGTAATTTTAACTTAAACTTGCAGCTGTTTTAATATCACTTACAAATTTTAACAAAGGTTATTATGCTACATTTATGAATATATAAACAATTTTAATAATAATTTAGTGATAGTATTCTATTTAATTATAAAAATATTAGTCTATAGTCTGTTTTTTAACATAATGGAGTAGTGACAGTATAAAAGTTTTTCATAACAAATTTTTAATATTTGAACATCTGTTCGTAAGAAAATAATAAATGCATTTATTTCGTGCATAGAACCAAATTGATAATTAATTAACAATAAAATGTCAACTTTATATAAACGTTATTAATATAATGTAAAATTTACTTGTGTTTGAAGAAAACACGAAAGACAAATAGCCGATCACAACATAATTTTAAGACGTTTTCTCGAGGGGTTTCTGCTCGGTTTTCTGAATTTTGAATGCAGGTACGAAACTGAGTATAATATCGAATAAATCTATTTTAAAAATAATTTAATATACATACATTATTACGTTTTTAACTCTTCTCTATATTTACAAGTCATTTCAATAAAAGATATTTGTAACTGACTATATTTTAATCGTAGAAAATTGTTATAACTGAATATTACACGGACACTAAAACTTGGTTAGGAGAATGTACCATACCAAAAAGCAGGTAAGCGTTACGCTTACCTTAAGTATATAAGTTATAATAGAATATATAAACTAGAACGAGAGTATAAAACGAAAATTTTATAAAAAAAAATAGATTAACGTAGGTACATTATAAATATAAAATAGAAATATAGCGTCACTTGGTAGTGTGCATTTGGTGACCTGTTGTGATTCGGAAGACCCGGGTTCGATTCTGACCGACGTCAAACTTGAATTTTGAACATTTCAGTTTTCAAATAGAAACGCACTTGGCGATCGATATCTGCAAATATAAGTAGATTGCCAAACCCAGAAATGGATAATAAAGCCTAGATGATATATTTTATTTTAGAAATACAAAATAAATTCAAAAATATGAAGTTAAACATATTTCGATAGAGATTCAAATTTAAAGCATAAGAATTGTCATATTATTAGAAATACCAATATTACACTTAGTAATAGTCATATTTACAGGGATTACATTTGATAACGGAATAAATAGATATTGTTATAATATTTTAATAAAGTTGTATATTTGAAACAAGGAGTGTTATTAAAATATGAAAAAATCCGATAGTAGGTACATGGTAAATAGTAACAGTAACAGAGTATTTTATATATGTATTTATACAAGATTTTTAATATTTTGCCTTATCATTTTAATTTTCATTACAAATAATATTTATTTACTAAATTGTACAGTATAAATAGTTTAACAATTTACATAATTATAGTAATATTTTTTCCTCAATCAGACAACCTCTTCCAAACAATAAAGCTACCATCACTATCATAGATTTGGCAACGTTTAATTCTAATCCCTTGGAAATTCCATCTAAGTTTGGCAACATGGCGGTGTATCCCTATCTGTATCGTATTTAAATTTCGAAACGGTTTCCGCTAGCAGGTACATTTTTCAGCCAACACAATGGCTTAAGCCGGTTGGTTCAGTGGTTACGGGTAACTTTACTCCGTGGGATCGTCTGGCGTGTTGGAGCGACGTGGCAACGCTGCACGGTCACTAGTGTGGTACCCCGCAAGGCAACGTTGCCAAATGGGAGGCAGAGTTAGCCAAGTGGAGAGAATGGAGTGTGCATATCGTATAGATAAGTTTAAAATTTTAAGCAGGAAAATATTGTGGATTTTTATATTTTAATGAAATTAAATGGTTTTGTAATTTTTGGTGGGTTTTTCCAAATAATGATTAAATTTATATATATTTGAAATAAAGTTGTTTACGTTTACAATATTAAATAATTATTTGTTTGTTTTTAAATTAATTTTTTTTCCAAGTAATAATTAAATTAAAAATACTATTATCTAAATTTGTACCGATATAGGTACATGTTCCAGTTGATTATATCATAATAAAATTTTCTTTTGTTTATGTAATATGCAAGCATATACAAAAACCACAAAAATGATAAAATTTTACGATGTTTCATGTATTATTTTATTTTGAAAAAAGTATTTTAGAACTATTTCAAAACTATAATATCTAGAAATTTATGTTTAAATAAAGCTGGTAGTACGCATAAATTATGAAATAATACTATGTATATTTATTTTAATTTATCCTAGTGAATTTTATTATGGGCAGGGTTGGCAAAAATCATGATTTATTTTTAAAAAAAATCATTGATTTTTTATTTTCACAGACCTATTGGTGTGATTGCACTTTTTAATTGTTTTAAAAGCGATATAAATATTTTATTTCATAAACGAAATCTAATACGTAGGTAGTAGGTATATAACGTGTCCAAGCGCGCCTGTTTAAACTTTAAACTTAAACCATGCCTATTGCCTATCTAAATGAAACAGGTCAAAACATGTCTTGCATGGCACTCTGTAAAAAGCTTAAAACGGATATTTTATTTTGTTTATCTCAAAACAAGAACCTATTATATCAATATTTTATACTCATTTGATGCAATATTTAATTCTGAACATTTTTTTTTTTTGTAATTACACTTTAGTTCTAAAATTAATAGGTCAGAATTTACAAGTATATGAAAATTTTACCATTGTATTTCCTATGGTGCGTTTATATGTATGTATTTTTATATTATATGTTAAGACAGCAATATTTGTTGTATGGTGTCAGGTTAGTAAGAATGTTGTTGAAAGGGAGTGATTATTTTGGTGGTTCGTGTTATTATTATTATTATTATTATTATTATTATTATTGTTTCGGGTATGTGCTAACCCACTAAGCGGGAAATGCGTATTTTATGTATGTTATATTACTACAGTAGAATTTTTTTGTTAACTCTGTAAGAATCTAAAATAATTTGAAAAACAAAAATTGATTTTTCGACAAAAAATGTATTATTTTATAAAATTTGATTTAAATCAATGATTTAAAAAAATCGGATTTAAATCAAATGATTAAAATCAGGCCAACCCTAATTATGGGTAATTAAAAGTTTATTGAAATTCGTATACTTATGTCTGCAATAATTATTCTTTGCTAATAGTCTATAATATATTTTTAACATTTTTGTGTTTTTTTACTTTTTATAAAGAAACATTTACAGAAAGAATATTTTCGGTATTGATTTTAGACATTTTTACGATTCTTATACAGAAACGAAGGAAAGCTACATTTTGCAAGATATTTTTTATTTTTTACAACATGAAAAGTTTCGTACAAAGAAGCTCCATATACAGGGGGTTCATTTTAAATGGACCACATTACTATCTCGACAACTATAAGGGCTACAAAGAGATTGAATAGATAAACAATTTCTATTTTACAAGACTACCATGTAATAAACAGAAGAAATAAATTCGACCAGTAGTTTTTATAATACCGGACCTAACTTATTATATTAAATGAAGACATATTTTTTATTTGCTTATTCTTTAGAAAATGGAATTCTCGAAGGAATTCTTCTTTTAATGATTAATATTTATGTACATTCACAAAGATTTACTTGAGAAAAATGCATATAAAATTTTATATTAATTTAATTTAATAACTATCACCTATAAGTGTAAGAATGAAATAAATGAATACATGTTTTTTTACATAGAAAAAGAGTGTCATGAAATAATTTAATGAGAGATATGAACTAATAGCTAAACAAAATATTTCCAAATTTTTGTAATGCAGTAGGAGTATTAAAAGTTTTTTATTGAAGTCAGAATAAGTCCATTTACAAATAATTGTATTGTGTACTGCTCGGTGTACTGATAAAAAGCAATTTTTATGTAATACACATACTCATACTACTTCGTAATCTATTGCACTATTATATAAAATATGAACATTACATATAGATTACCTGACCTACATTAGCTATATGTAGTCGTAATGTATCATCTACATCGATTTTTAAATATTACATTTTAAAATAAATCTTTTCTACCGAAATCAGATATGCTGCGTATACAAAATCAAACTCATAATGTTTATAAAGCAAATCCTGAATGAAAAGTTGGTATAATAATATTAAATATTTTTGATAAATACTAGTATATGCATAATATTTCCTAAATTTTTCATTTATGAAAAAATCAATATTATTTTTGGAATGGTTATTTGATTTAAAAATTAATAATTTATATTCTTTGTTTGGAGGGAGTTTTCGATGAATCGAATATATATACACAGGTAATGTTTATTTTGTTAAAATAAACATATTCATTTTTACCTCCCGTCATACCTTAGGTAAGAGAGGTAATGTAATCGTGCCAAAAATTCGATGGTGAGTTTTCAGTAAATAAGCACGAATTAAGGTCCCCACAACACGTTTTTACTATTTTTACGATGATGTATGTGTGTGACAATTTTTTTCGTCCACGATAACTCTTATAACAAACTTCCAAACGTATCTATTTTCCGAATTTAAGCTTCCTGCATTCATATAACGAGTTGATTAGATTTTGGGTAAAATAAATGGAAGTGATACTTTACATGAAGCCCATACCAGTTTTTATTGAAAAACTATATTAAAATATAATCCAATACTTTTCAATTTTAGTATTTAAGACTTTTATATCATGGGAAACAACATATTAGATTTTGGCTAAAATTAATCAACCAGAAGTGATACTTTACTTGAAGCTCTGAACAGATTCTCGTGAAAAATATATTGATACAATTGGAAACCTTTGAAATTTGGTATTTAAAACTTTTATATTAATAAGAATGACATTTTAGGTTTTTTCTAAAATTAATAAATCGGAAGTGGTACTTTACTTGAAGCTCTGAACAGATTTTTGTGAAAAATATATTATGATATATTCCAAAACTTGTCAAATTTAGTATTTAAGACTTTTATATAACGGGAAGCAACATATTAGATTTTGGCTAAAATTGATAAACCGGAAGTGATACTTTATGTGAAGCTCTAAACAGATTTTCGTAAAAAATAAATTGATACAATCCAAAACTTTTCAAATTTGGTATTTAAGACTTTTATGTTAATGAGAAGGACATATTAGATGTTTTCTAAAATTGATAAACCGGAAGTACTACTTTATAGGAAGCTATAAACAGATTTTCTTGAAAAAACATATTAAAACATGATGCAAAACTTCTCAAATTTGGTATTTGAAACACGTGTATAATTTGAAACATTAGATTTTGGCTATACCCATATGATAAAAACCAGAAGTGGTACTTAATTTGGAGCTCTTAACAGATTTTCGAGGAAAGCAATAAAATATAATCCAAAATTTAGTATTATTCTATTTATTGGAACAACAAATTAGATTTTGTTTACGAACGATCAACCGGACGTGATACTTTACTTAAAGTTCATTGCTATTTCAAACATGGAATTGACGAGAGGTCATGTGTTGGCCACATCAAATTTTTAAATTATAAATTTAATTTTAGCCAAATATTCGGGTATACATAAGTACCTACGAGTAGATATAAAAAATATACGCTGATCTGTTTTTTACTTCAGTCTCAGTTGTCTATTTCAGTTTCAGCGTTATTTTCGTTATCTGTAATTTTTTGCAGCTGCGCAGAATAATATTTTTTGTTTTTAATTAAAGCACACTACACATATTCAACAACTGTATATTGTATTTCTTTAAAATTATTCAAAATTTATGCTTTCTAAAAACATTGTTCGCGATGCTACATTAACCAACAGCGTGTTATGCTAATATGTAACTTGATTACCTAGCCATTCTTCCGGAATTATAATAAAACACAATGGGAGTCGGTTTTTGCAATAGATGGAGGATTTGCCACACGAGTGTATACGGAGCTTTATATGATTCATATCTTGTTTTTATCTGAATGTTACGAAAAGGTGGTGTTTACTAATAGTTTCCATATTTTCACTGTGAAATTCGTTACTACAATATAAATATTTACTTAAATTTCGTAGATCATTTTATTTCTAGACAGAAAATCAACATTTGCATAAAGTCATAGTTCTTTTTATCTGCCACTATCCTAAAAGGAAGATATTGAAGTGATCCAACGGCCGATTTTAGTGTCAGTAATAGTAATTGATCCACTTATACCTAAATCCCAGCTTTTAACTTCCAAGAAGTTGGTATACTTTATTCCGAAATTCCCAGAGAGGGTCATAAAAATAAAACATTTATTTTAAACCTATTTTTGGAGGCAAGATATATTGAGATAAATATGAGTAGCTATAAACAAATTTTTCTATTTTGTGTCTACAATAAAGCTATTACAGAATTTGAAAGAGTTCGCTAATATCTGATTCGAGTGCGGTAATAGATTAGTACAATTTACTTTTCTAGTTTGGTGGCTATGAATGTCAAAAAAAAATCAAATAATATCGCATATATCGCTAAATAAACGAACACAAACGATTGTTTAGAATTTTATTTTTTATATAATTTTGAAGTTAAAAATAATAAGAGAAGAAAGTTAGAAAGAAATAGAAAATATCGTAGATAGTTGGTGTTAGAAAATTAAGTTTGAATTTGTCATATTAGTATCACCAATTGACATAAACTTCCCGAAATTTTCAACTAGGATTTTTTATTTAAAAGGGCATAAAAGACGCAAATTAGAAAAAAAAAATACTATAAAGAATTCATTTCATAATTATTGTCGATTACACAATAAAATGACATTCGTTGTTTAATGTACTATTTTGTTAAACAACTTTAAAACATAAAAATGGAACGCAGATATATATGGATTTAAATGACGTTTACCTCCCTCTACTGCTCTTGGTAAGAGAGGTAGAGAG
The DNA here is from genome assembly GCA_963082715.1 of Harpalus rubripes. Classification (NCBI taxonomy): domain Eukaryota; kingdom Metazoa; phylum Arthropoda; class Insecta; order Coleoptera; family Carabidae; genus Harpalus; species Harpalus rubripes. The sequence continues at coordinate 17,968,361 of OY720451.1, forward strand.
ATCGTGGTAAAAATCGCATATCGAGATTTTGGTAAATGAGCACGTTTTAAGGTCCCTAGAATCCAATTTTCACTCAAATACTATCATATACTATCAGAAAATTTTGAAACATTGTATTTCGACCTTTTTCTATTATGGAAAGAGCCCGATAGATTTTGGGGTAAATCGGATAACCGGAAATGGCACTTGAAGCTCAAAAAAGTTTTTCTTCGTAAAATACCTTTAAATGTTATTTTTTTCAAGATAATGTTATTATAAAAATTAAAGATTATTAAATTTTCTACAGATTTGCATTAATACTTTCTCTACATATTTTATGGATAAATTTATAAACTTATCTATAATTTAAATCCCGGAGCCTACGCTTTAAACAAAGAAAACTCCTTGGTTTCGCAGTAATTCAAAAGTATGTAACTGACAATAAAATTTGTCAAAGAACTAATCAATTCAAATTAATAATAGTAACGTTTTAAAAAGAAAAAAAGTAAATAGAACAATAGAAAAGGAAATCAATACTGTTTCCAGCATAAGTAAATATGTAGATATGTATTTAGATTTAAAAAATTAACGATTCGCAAAAAAGTTTAAACTAATCCTCATTTTTGGATTAGTGAATTCTAGTCTATCCCAATATTTAAAATATAATCTTCATTTTATTATCAAAAAAGGTAGCAACTTGGATTAGATTAAACTATTTTTAAGAAATAAACTGCCAAAATTAGAGTAAAATTCGCTAATCCAAATATAAGGATTAGCTTAACCTTTTCTTGTGATGTGGGCTGTAAATGGCAGAAGGTATTGTGTTGGCCATACCAGATTTACATAATTATTTTAGTAGGCATTGTCTAAAGTCTAAACTATATGCTCTTGTAATGCTTAAATATATAATAATATGTATACGAGTATATTATAAGAAAACGGATATAGAAAAACAAATATCTGAACAATTTGAAGGCCACATAATATGTGACAAATAAAAAGAAATAAGAAAACCATGTTTCCATATTAAATACACGTGTCTAATAAGAATTTTAATTTTCAAATTAATCAGATATTTTTAGAAAACCTATAAATTATAATTTTTATTCATTTTTGGTATCATTTTAAACCCAAACAAGTTGTAAACTTCTCATTATAAATTTAAAATTATGAATCAAGTCTTGGAGAATGTTTTATCGATAAAGATTTTTATTCTATTGTTTCCCAGCATATGTGAACATCACGCTCAATATTTAATTCTCCTTTGTGGCCTTTAACAGGTGAAAGTGGTTGGATGTTTTGCCCTTTGCAATTGTCACTAGACGTCACGAGTTGATGTTTAATTGTTTTAGGAAGTTATATAGAAAAGAGGGAGGAATAATGAGGAGTATAACAGAAAGGTGCGTTAGTAATGAGGGGAAAAGACTGTACAAGAAGAATATGTAAAATGTACGTTAAAATACGGTAAGAAATTGGTGGAGAATCCACTATTTTTAAAAATCGTAACTTGTTTTACTTTTCATGGCATATTTACTGACAATTACTTAACACGGGCTGTTTCAAGAATTTTTACAAGACGTCTGAGCTCTAATTTTTTTTTTTAATTTTGTTTAAATAGCCTCGAATCTGAAAATATCCGTTAGATATTTTACAATTAACTATTGAAATTTTTATAATATTTTTAGTCACTTAATCTCAAACAAAATGTGAAGTCATAGCGTATACATCTTAACATGTGACAAACTAGGGCTTACTTTTATATATATATATATATATATATATATATATATATATATATATATATATATATATATATATATATATATATAAATAACGTAGGTGATCGACGAACTGGTTTCCTATTGGATATTAATGACGTGATGTATGTAATTTGACGTCACAGGAGTTGGGGGTTGTTTTACACGACAACAAATTTTATTTAAAATACTTTTTAAATAATTTGAAAACGGCTCATTTTTAAAATTATTTAGTATTTTTCATAGTCTATACAAATTAACCAATAATTTTGAGCTCGCTAGACGCTGTTTTTAATTTTGAACAACTTTTGTTCTTGTTTTGTTCTAAAATTAAAAATAAGAAGTATAGGGTGCGAGCATACACGTAACTCGAGCGACCTTGAAGTATTTTTAATCAGCTGATTTGTGTGCGCGTGTCATTTTGACAAGAACAATGACACTTTGACAAGACCAAAGTGTTGACTTATTCTAATTTTGAACTGCTAAAATGTTATTATTTTACAATTTTCATGCAGTAAAACACATGAAATTAAAAATAACTTTTTAACAGTTCAAAATTAAAATAAATCAAAATATTGGTCTTGTCAAAGAGACAGTGTTCTTGTCAAAATGACACGCGCACACAAATCAGCTGATTAAAGCACTTCAAGGTTGCTCGAGTCACGTGTCTGCTCGCGCCCTATAGAAATATCGCGAATTGAAAATTTCAGAATTTTATTTCCTAAGTTCAAAAAAAATTCTGTAGATTGACACACGCAATAATGGGTTATTGCGAAGACATTTATTCATTTTATTTGTTTTCTAGTAATAAATTAAATTTACATTTCGTTGTTATCAATATTTCCCTATTCCATTATTAGTAGCCAAATTAGCGAATTATTTTTGTCAACGTCAACAGTCAACCTTCATTTACGTTTATTATTATTAATCACTTTCCTAATTAATATTTAAAATCCAGTGTGGGATCTAGTTGCCTTGTAACCGCTTGTTTTGTTTGGCGCCGTGAACTAGGTGCAGTATTCTAATAAGTTTTTTGTTTTATGGTGCTATGGTTTGTCAAATAGGTGAAAAAAGTAAAAATAACGTTGATTCGTGCATAACTACGTGTAATAAACGGTTATGCAGTGGGAATAATTGTATTTACGCCCTGATTCTTTTTGTAAATCAGCGCGTTATTATTAGAAATACCGAAGTATAACGGAAACTAATTTTGAGTACATTATTCTCTAGTTATAATGTCGCATAGCCTGAGGAGGATTTATTTTTATTTGTTTGTTATTTATTCTTCATCTAAATTAACATTTAATTGGAGCTGGAGCCTATGTCTATAATTATTTGTGACCTGAAGTTATACGGCAAAAACATCTATTTTGTATATTTTATATTAAGATATAGGAATCAGGTTAAAATTACAAATTTAAAGTTCCGAATGAACAAATAAAATATTCCTAATATGTTTAGGTGTTACAAACAAAATATGTTTTTGTATATTTTACGCGTTGGAATTCTCAATTTACATAATTTAAAAATTCTAACAATTCTATCTCATTCACTCTTCATTTTCAATTATTTTCATCACGTATTTCCATAATTCGCATTTGTAGGCAATTTCAATTATCGTTGTGGGTAAAATTAATTACATGTTTGCCCACATCTTCGTACCATTCAAGAGATTATCTACCGTACTCTACCCATTACTCACAATGTTGCCATATTGCGGATATTATTGAATTATTTTGCAAATGTGTTATATGGACACTATACTCGCATATTCGTAGAATATATTATGCGCAAATTGAATAATCTGGTAGTGCAATGTTTACCGATGGAGGAAGTAATGGAGAATTTTCGCTTTAACGTTAAAGTGAAAAGAATTTCAACATTTAGGTTAAATTTTAATCTAACAACAGCGCATGCCTACGAATTTTACTCAGTTTAGTGGATTCCACTTGCAGAGCCAGCAAAATGGTGATTGGTCCTACTAATAAAGTGAAGATGGGGCTTTCAAATGGTATATTTAAAGAAGGAAAAACGGTAACAGTCCAAGTATTTTTGCGTAGTAAACATATAAGTTGAAACTCGACCCATCTGCGGGTATAATAATGTCCAATCCACAGTATATTACTTAAAAAATAAGGTTTCAAACTTTAAAATTCGCGTATTGATAAAACTTTTTGATCCCAGTGATGTTGGCACCCCCACGTAGGAATTAAGTGGAAAAAAATTATTGCATAATTTTGCCCAAGTTATGCCCAGTTTTGCCCAACTCTTATTTTTTGCACAGTCCCCTCCTATAACCCATGAGTCAAAAGTCGATTTTCTTTGGTGTGGCACCCCCATCAGCGAATACGACAAAATCAAGTACGACATAATTTTGGCCAAGTTATGCACAGTTTTCTCCAACCAAAATAAAAATTTTTTGCTCACGTATACAAAAGTGCCAATATAGCGTAACATTATTGCAAAAATTCCAAATAAAAAATGGTATATGCTAGAAATTCAAAATACATCTTTTAAGTTTCTACATTTTCGCTGTCGAAACATATAATGAGAATGAGTTAAAATAGACAATCACATGGAGAAATTTCGGTAGCACCCCCATAAACAAAACTACAGAAATGGTTAGGTTAGGTAGATATTTAATCCTGCAATTGGGACGAATTCCATCAGTTTTATGAAGGGGGGGAGGCATATTAAAAAAGAAGGGCTGGGCAAAAAAATAAGAGTTGGACAAAACTGGGCAAAATTAAGCAACCTTTTAATTCCTACATGGGGGCGCCAACTTCACACGCCTAACATTTTGTGACATTCATCTTTTATTCCCTGGATCTTCACTTGGAATTTTTCAGTGACGAAAAATATTTTTTGTAAAACGTTTCCGTTATAAGCCCGGAATCTACTCGGTTATTACGATATTGATGTAGCGTTTAACATTTACGGTAATCACCAATTTTATTAACACTGTGAATATATTGAAATACAGAATAATTAAATTACCGAAATGGGACAATAACATTGGAGATGAAAACAGAAAATATGGCAGTTGCAAGAATTTTTATGACTCCTAATTATCTACTAAATTTTGTAAAAAATATTGATTTTAAAGATATAATATCATGCTCTGTTCCATTTAAGCCGTTCAGTAGATGGCACTGGCAACAGCGCAAATCTGAAGTAGCCGAAATTACATTGGGTAAATTTGTCTTTTGTCTCTAATTTCAGCCAATCAGAAAGATCAAAATTATTTCCTATGCTCCGCAATACTGATGGAACAAGGTTTAGATATTTTACAATTATTGAAATTGTTGTAATATTTTGAAAAAGTCAAAAATATTGCATTAACTTTTATTTAAATTTTTAAGAAATGTGAAACCGGCTCATTTATGTACATATTTTGTTATTTCAAATTTGTTCTAAATGAGACAGATATGACAGTTTTATGTCCATATATTATGTAGTTTTATGATAAATATAATAATAATTGAAAATTCAATTACACTATATTTGTATTAAGTATATCTTATGTAAATACAGCTTTTAAACATAATATACGTGTACGTTATTTTGACATTATATGGGTTCTATTTATCGTCCCCGCTAATAATTTTGCCACTACCTATATGAAAACTGTCTATTATTTGTGTAAAAATTTAATGGATATATCTTTAATGCGTTTGAAACGCTTGGTTCGAAGGATAAAATTTATTGCAATTTTATTTTCAAGTCTTGAATACAGCAAATTGGCTGTAAGATTTTATATTTACGTTGTGAATATCTGACAGTAGAAGAAACTTTAAAATTTATTGATGTTATTTATGTATCTTTTTCTTTAGCAGTTGTGTGAAATGGCCGTTTTTATTAATAGAAAACGTACTGTTTTGTTTAAGACAAGTTTTCTAACTCCAAAACTTGATTTATATTTAAATTTTTTCGAATATTCTCCCACGGAAAAGAAATCTTATTTGTGAAAAGTGTTTTACCATTTTAAAATAACGGAATACGAGTCCTGTCATAATTATTATTAAAAAAAACATTCATTTTGAAAGTAAAAATGTGATTGTTTTATTTCGAAAATTTACCGATAGGAAAATTATTTTCGCAAGCCGCTGGATGAACAATAAAAATATCTAACTATTTTATCTAAAACATTTTTGTAGATTACTAATTGATTTAAAGTTATTTGAAAATGGAAATTTCGAAAATTCAATTTATAATGGTACGAGTCATACTTAAATTATTAAGAAAATCAGGTAGGCCATAGAAAACAAAATTTGCACTATAATTTTAAATACTTATTTTTTTGTCATTTAAAAGTAAGTTGCGAATGTGAAGTTTGTTAGAACTTAGTTAAAAATCGTTGTGAATGAAAATGTGGAATGAACCAGACAGCATATATTGAATTATGATTTATAATTTGAAAATTTTTAAGTCAGCCTGAAATTGTTTTGCCAGTTTTTAAGTCTCCCAACCCTGTTATTAGTATGATAATATTAGCAGTTTTTAAGTCACCAAAAATAAACTTGCCATCTTTGACAGTTTTTAGGTCTCAGATATTATTTTAAAGCATTCCAGAAGAAAATAAGTTTTTAAGAAGTGGTAGTGAAGAATGATATAAGTATTATTGTTTAAATGATCTACTTTCAAAATAAATTTCTAATAAATATTATCCGTGTATAGTATTCTCAATAATTTTAGCTTTACCCTTATATTTACACGTATTATATGCTTCAAATATTGTGATATTCATTCCAAAATTGTCTCGTTTTGATGCAGTCAATTTTCATCAACTTTTGATTACTGTTATAATCAAGACAACATCGGGGAACTTTCAAATTACTAGTTTTAAAATTAGCAAATTGGCGCTTATCTGTATATAATTTACTATTACAATAGGGTTTTCCAATCCAACAGCTTTTATAGAAATAAGTATTGCATATAAATTTTAGTATAAAGTATATTAATATAAAAGAAAAATAATGATAAATTATATAGTACTAATAAATGAATTTTTAAAATACATATGTTCAAACCGGTCGTCAAATGACGCCACAACCCTCGATGTCACAACGAAGTTATTTCATTTAATGGTGACTTATTTTTGTTAACGTTCAGAGATTAAATACACGTGTGAAACAAGAAAACTGTAGTTAAACTTATTCGTTTAATTAAAAATACATACAAATAAAAAGCACACACGTGGATGCAAGTCAATGCAGGTTATGTGTGGGTTACGTTTAATTTTCCCGCGCTACATTTTTGTAGCTAAATTCACTCGTTACAACTGTTTCTTGTTTCTATCTCATAGTCATCAAGCTTCCTCTCTTGCTGAATGACGTCATTGCAAATTGTAAAATTATTTTGTATTTTTCTCCCGTTCTGTAAATTTTTATGCAAAATATAAAAATCTGATGTGGCCAGCATATTACCTTTCGTCAGTTCTATGTATTTTGTACAAATTTAACACAGCAAGTTTCCTGCAAAAGATTTCATATTTCCAGTACATTACCTTTAGTCAGTTCTATGTATTTTGTACAAATTCCATATAGAAAGTGTCTTGTAAGAGATTCTATATATTTCCAGTAAAGATATACACAAACATACTATCAATTGCACTTGATACTGACATTTGTCGATCAGAATTTTCTTAATACAGGTATTAGATGTTTCCATGGTTATACGAGTATAGTACACATCTGGTTGCTTTATGAAATTTAATTTCTTTATAATTTTTTAACTCTATATCCATTGAATATGAAGTACAAAATGTAATCAATTCGTATAGAGAATAAAATATTCTTTAACAATTATAATAACATTAAATGTGAAAAAATTATATTTAACAGCGTTTTTCAAGAAAAATTTAAAATTTTCAAATCTAATCAGCTCTTCACATGGATGTAAAGAAAAGTAATATGTAATAATTATAATTTTTGAAAAGGTACGGTATTGGAGTTATACGACAAAAAAAAAATCGTCCATACACATACATACATCCGTAGATCCATCCATATCCATCCATTCATACATACATGCAGACATCATCGTAAAAATCGAGGTAAAAATAGTAAAATCGTATTCTAGGGACCCGAAAACGTGCTTATTCATTAAAAACTCATCATCGAATTTTTTCACCATAGACAATACCTTCCTTACCTACATTACCATATAAAAAAATTAAAAAATCGTGGAAAATCTTATTAGTTCAAAATACAGCATCCTTACCTAAATTGGAAAATAAAAATCGTGATGAAACATCGCTTAACATGTTTACTATTGTGTATAAAATTCCTTAAATAAAAATATCATCTCTATACGTAAAGAATTGGCTCTCATACAAAAATGTCTCTTTACTATTTATATTTTGCCGAGTATGTTTATTTTCTACCAGTGGAAATCTTTCCAAGATGAGTAATGAGTGAGTTAGCAGTACGGCCACGTATTAAACTCGAGATGAGAGGTATTTCGTTCGAATCCAGTAAATTTTTTGACGAGAGCGTGCGGAAATTCGCCAGCCTGGGAATAAGAAACGGCCATCGATCATGTCAGAACTATTGCGGAAAGAAATAAATTGAAACTTTCCTAAGGGGAATACGCCACTGGATTTTACCTACGAATGAAATTCCAAATTCGATCTGCAGGGGATAGTTTGTAATTCTGCAATATCTTTTTTATATAAACTAGAAATTATTTCAAAGGCTATTTATAGGAACAGAAATATATTTCTCAAACACCATCTTTTAACTCAATATACCTTATGCATGCTTTTACTAAGTAACAAAATAAATGCATTAGTAATTGAAGCTTTTAAATTCAAAGGAATCTAAATATGTACTAATACTAATAAAATAACAAATGTGAGAAATTAGTGGTTATGAAACCAATGCAAATTTTCCGACACAATCGCAGTGTGTAAGTACAGTGTTTTGAAGATGCGGTGTAGGTATGTAAACCATAAAATTCCAGAATTGGTTGAAATTTGGAGTCAAAGATGGAACTAGTTTTGTATAAAACAGACAATATGGAAAAATAATACCATCATCAAAATATTTTGGCCTTTAATAGTATTTAGGTTTTTAAATAAAATAGATAGAAATATTAATAAAAGAAGTCTGTTTTATTATAATTATAATTCTTTTGTATTCGTCTTCGTTACATCCATATGAAGAGCTGATTCAATTTTGGTTATAATTGGTCAACCGGAAGTACCCTCATTTGAAGATTTTAATAGTTTTTCTTGCAAAAACTATATTAAATATCATTTTTCTTCAAGCGTATTATAATATGCCTATAATGCTACTGTGCACACGCTGTAGAAGATATTCATTGTCTTACTAGTACAAAAATGTTGTTATTGTTGTACTAGTAAAAAAATGTTAGTTTCTTAGTTCACCGCTGGCGGCGGCAGTAGCCACAGCAACACACATCATATTGAAAATTGTTATTTGACAGTTGAATCGTTTGGGTTTTGTAGTGTACACAGCCAGCTTTGACTAAAATTGCAAATTTTACAAATAAAAAAATTCCAAAAAAATGTCAAAAAATTATTTGAAACACTTGAAGAAAAAATAGTATATGTCATTCGGAGTAGAACGCCCTTTTTGTGTTTTACCCAGCTTGCCAGGCCTCGGCTAGCGCCTCGGCCGCAAAAGCTGGGTTCAACACAAAAAAACCGCTTTCTACTCCTAATAACATAATATACTATTTTTCACATTTAATGTTATTATAAATATTAAAGAATATTTTATTCTCTGTACAATTTGACTGTATTTTATATACTTCATATTAAATTGATATAGCGTTAAAAAATTATAAAGATATTAAATTTCATAAATTAGCCAGCCATGCTATAAATTTTGGAAATACCTGCTGTATTAAGAAAATTCTGATTGAATGGTGTCAGTGTCAAGTGCAATTGAAATAGTATGTTTGTGTTATAATTTTACTGGAAATATAGGATCTTTTGGTAGAAACTTTCTGTATGGAATGTATATAAAATACATACAAGTGCTAGAAGGTAATGTAAGAAATAGAATCTTTTGCAAGGAACTTTGTACAAAATACGTAGAACAGACGGAAAGTAATGTGCTGGCCCATCAGATTTTTTTTAAATTATGGCATTTAAATCTTTTTGATTTAAAATTCTTAATTGTGTATCAAAATAATAAGTCCTGTAAAATGCAGATCTTTTTTATCATAAAAAAGCGAATACTCTTGCAATATTTTTTAGCTAATGTTATGTGACTGTAACATTATCGAAAACTGTCGAAAAATACTCTAATGTTATTAATTTTATTTGTAATTTTATCTTTTCGACATTCTAACTAATAGAATCGTTTGAAATGAGTTATTTTGGTTTTAGTTTATTGAATATTCTTAAAAATAAATATGTAGAAATATGCCAGTTTCACAATTTATGCATTACGTTCGATAATTCGTTGAATTAAACGACTTTGTTTTTATTTCTCAATACATATATACCTAAATTTTTTTGCAATATTCATTCATTTATTTTTATGTATGTAAATAATATTTTGTTTTGCAAACTCTTCTCAGACATACAGAATAAATTTTCATTGCCAAATATAATTATTATAATTATTTAAATTCTCACTAATCTAGTTGATTAAAAATTTATTTATATATTCATTTAAGTTTTGTTTCATTGATTACATTTCACGATAATCTCAAAATACTTCGTTCTAATTTTGAAAATGGTGGTACAAATAAGAAACATAACGAGAACCATATTCCAGCAAATTGTGGCTTATATATTGTCTAATAAATTCTGCAGTTTAAAACTCAGCCACATAAGTGTAACACAATTTTCTCTAGCATGAAATATATGAATCCTGTCCAATATCTTGTTAGAAATATAGCACACTGTAAAATTCTATTTTGCTTGGTTTGTAATATACTTACGTAGGACTATTATTCGTTCTTTCACATACATTGAGGTTTTACACATATAATACAGCACATAAATTTGCTTTAATTAGGAACGTTTTATATTTGTTTTAAATATTTATTTATGATTCACAACCTTGCATTGTTTGAAAACTTGTGATGATTTTGGCATTTTCGCATACTTCAAGGAAATCTATCAATATGACAAACATCACGTAAGACGAATCCATAAATAGAAAAGTATGTTTTATGTCCAGCTATTTTTGTACTAAATGTTCAAAGGGATTTATACAATTTTTTAACTTATTACTCTTTTTTATTTTAGAGTAATAAATAATATGTTTAAAAAACATTGTTATCTTATGTTAAATATAATAAATTCAAAATATAATAAATAAATTCTGTGTCTAGTCGCGAATCTGGGGAACCTGGTTCGATTCCGACCGACGACAAATATTTCGAATTTTAAATGGCACAGAATGGACTCTCCATGCCAGCAACGAGTGCCCGTGAGGTGACACCTGGTAAACGCCCGCACGGTACAAATATTCATCATCATTACCGGAATCTGTATAATATGCTGCGATATATTTATTTTATTTATGTCAAATTTATAATTTTTATATTGGTTTTATAATAATACCATTTCAATGAACATTATTCTATGTTCTATCGATGTATGAATCATTTATTCATGTTCATTTGTTTCGAACATAAAAAATGCAAGAATTATTAAATTTATAGGTTACAAACAATGGTTGTGACAATGGAACAAATAAAGTCATATCACCAGTCTGGTATTATCGATTGTTTATTTTCATAATTTTCATTAATATTTTTCACAGGCTTAGCATTGAAACATTTTGTCAAGTTTCGTTTTAAATATGTCGTTCATTGCCTATCATGACATTCTTGTAAAATTGATTTATGTATACCTACAAATTACACATGACTATATAATTTTCAAAACAAAATTTGTAATGAAACTAACCAATTTTATTGTGATTTTCAATTACTTCATTGCCACAACCGTTGATTGTAACTTAAAAATTTAATGATTACACAATGCACATCGTTGTAAAGCTAAAAAAATCTTTCCAATATGATATCCTTATAAAAAATATAAACTTTGACATAACTCAAAATCAAATAGTGATAAAATAATTCAAGTATAGTCATGTACAAAAGTGTATGAAAAAGGTAAAAACAAAAATCCAATATTATTTCACATATGGAAGTTATTCGCAAAAATAAAAAAATCTGATGTGGACACCTCACGACTTCCTTGTACGCAAGAGCAACACGAAATATAGACCCAATTATAAAATTGCACGTATTTGACGTAATTTGACATTAACATTTATTTTTTTATTCTTTTGTACTTTTTTGTCCTAATCCATAAAAAGCTTTATTACAAAAACTAAAAAGTATATAATTTTTAAATTTACATATCTCGCTTATACAAAGGGATAATTTAATAATATTCGTTGTGCTGGACGCAGAATGTAATTCTTTAAAACTATTATTTGAAGCATTTATTTCTAATATTAAAATAAAACCATTTTATTCAAGAAAAACTGTTATTAACTTCAGGTAATATGTCACTTCCGGTTAGCCTATTTCAACCAAAATCTCGCAAAATCTACTATGTTATTCCCATTGACATAAAAGTCATATATACCAAATCTGAAAAGTTTTGGATTATATTTTAAAATAGTTTATTATAGGATTCACGTAAAGTACCATTTCTGGAAATGACTAAAGAGGGAGGTGCACAACTAGATGTTATTATAGTCCTAAATACAAAATTTCAACTTTCTACGGCTTAACGTTTTTGAATTATGCGAGATACGTACGTACAGACGTCACGACGAAATTAGTTAATATGGATATTTTCGTTGAAATCTGATTTTTTTCGCGATTACAATACTTCATTTACTATGTACAAGGAAGTAAAAATACTAATTTACATTTTCGCCTATATCTAGTGGCCTATGCATTTTTTCCTAAATATCTATATCCAATAAAATGGCCTCATATTGGGCAATTCCACCGACTTCTTATGGCTTAGTTCCCAAGATCGTCATACAGGGCACATTAATTGGGACTCCTCCTGTATTTCAATTTATTGACATTTTGTGTTAGACACTCGTACATTCGAGAATATATTTATTGTTTAGGTATAGTTAGAATACATGTGTTGTTTCGAAGAACGGTTATTTAAAAAATTCAAGGATATACGCCTATCATTTTAAAAATAAAAAGAAATCCACATCCTCTGGCAATCTGAAAATATCCTTCATCCTTTATCGACTGGTACACATGAAGGTCATAAGGACACTGGCATATGGAGTAGATATTCTAAACTTGCTTATAAATACGACTACTAAAAATACAATACACATGAGTTTACTGACGCTAGCATTTGTTTATCACGCTCCCAGTACTGACTGAACATCTGAGCATCTGTTCTTTGCCTGGCTGTGCCGCTGCCGCAGTATGGCGAGTCGACGTGGCAACAGTGCGCGCGGCGAGCAAACGGCTGCTTGGCAACGTCGCGGTTACATAACCAGTCTTGTTGATCGGTCGGGTCGAGTGACGTCAGTGGCCCGTAGCCAGAGAGCTCAGTTCTCCGATTGGGAAGGCAAGGCTCCATGGACTCAATTTAGGGGTGGAAGCTACAGAAATATTGTGTACACAAAATAGGGGTTGTTATAGACAGATTGTTGTAGTCTATGACGTGTGCGATACATTTTGAATCGTAGAACCACATATAAATGCTACAATACGATATTTTTATATAAAATAATATATTTTTGAGCCAATATGTGATTGCAATACTAGAAAGACAAACATTTATTGATGAGGATTGTACAGTTTAGTAATGATAAATATAAGTAAACTGTAATATTATTTTTAACTGAAATATCAAAAATCAATATCATTTTTGAGGGAATATGGTAATTATGGAACAGTAATTATTGTACAATGTAAATAAGGTTCATTATTTTTGACAATAATGATAATATTTAATGTTATTTTCGGATAAATAAATATATTTTTAAGTAAAAATACATGTTTATTGTAGTAGCTTTTTTACAGTACACAAATGTACTCATATGTCATATAGTACAAATATAGCCATATATAACCAAAAAAATGATTTCAATAAACACTTGGTATTTAAATTTTTTTAATTAATGACAAAATATTACTATGTTTGCTAAAATTATGTACATACTTTATTTTAACCGTAACAGAAAAGTTTTGTAGCTTTTGTAATGTAGCACGTACCCAAAGCACTTAGGGCCGGCATTTTTTGGTTTTTTTTTAGTTTTCGATTTTATTAAATTTAAAACAATTATTTTTTAAAAATAATTGCATGTTAATAATATTAACGTCCGACTGGTATGTTATTATTATCATAACAACCCTGCTTTCAGTGTTGTTATATACAAAATAACACCCTAGAGCGTGTTATGAGTTGTTGCTATGGTAATATTGTCAATAAATTGATATTGATACTGGGATAAAGCTTAAAAAACGAGCAAAAACATGCATAGCCTACCTACTCGGCAAATTTTATTAAAACTTTCTGATCCGTAATCCATAGAATATTAAAAATTATAGTCCGACGTTAAACGTCGAACGCACCACGGGAGTTAAACGGACAATAATGCCTTCGGTCAACGTACACATCTCGGGCCAGAGGCCCTCGAAAAGTACACTGTTGACCTCAGGCGTTATTGTCCTTATAACACCCTTGATACGTTAATTACTATAATGTAAACATTTAACGACTTCTCCATAAAACGTATTTTCAAATTTTTTTATTGTATTATCAATATCTTGGCTAAAATATTTAAAAATTTGGTACTTAAGATCTCAGTGTTAAGTTAATTTGTATGTTTATATAGAATTTATTTGCCATTATTTAATTATTGTAAAAATTGTATTTTTTTGCATTCTTTGTAGGTACCTACTTTATTAATAAGTATTTTTTTTAAATAACCACGATCGTTTTTTTTTGTTTAGTTGAGGAAAATAGAATCCGTCCTAATGTGCATTCATTTATCATAAAATCAATATTTATTACTAGAAAAACAACCGAGAAACAACAAAAATGTGTTAATGTTTTTTAATATAAAATATGATTTTTTTGATTACCTACTATATTAATTTTATTTTCTAAAAAGGGTTGGTTTTAATAAAATCACTAAAATAATTTAATATGTTTCGATATTTATTATTTTGATATTTTTACTGAATAATTGAATGAAAGCAGTTTTTTAAAAAATATTCTCAGTCTGTTTTTGTTGTTATTTTGTAATGGAATATAAAATTAGTGATCACGTGAATACTTTTCTAATATTGACAAATAATTATTGTTACCGTAATTCATGTTTTGCAGAATTTATGAAATTAACTGTAATATCGCAATCATTATTTTTTACTGTTCATTCATAAACTAATGGATTATTGTTGTAAACGTTAAAAGCATTATTGTAATCAATATTAAATATACAGTTGGAATGACATTTCTAGAAATTTGACTTTGGTTTTCGTAAAGTTATGTATTGATTTTTACGAATTTGTTACCAAAAAACGTGTTTGTAGTACAATATTGCCTGAAATATGTAAATATTTCGATATTTCAATATATTTCAACATAGATTTCTAAATATTTTTACAAAATTTATCAATATTTATAAATAACATTAAATATTTTCAGTATCTAGTTGCCTAGTGCAGCTGCATATAGTACTCATCAAAACAATAAACATTAATTCAGGGTTAATTAGTTAATTATTGTTTTGGGCGTCTGCTTGCTTTCGTAATCATGAGTTACTAACCACTTCAAAAACATTAGCTCTCATGTAATGGTCAGTTTTTAAGTCGAGCAGAACATGTTTCGGATATTTTGAAATGCTGTATTGCGAAATAAGTTCTAGATCTTTTTGGGAAGTTATCTTTTAAAGTTTTGGTCGTTCTGAGATATATATCACCAATATACCATTATTAATAACATAATTATAAATTGTGGAGAGCAGCACAATTATTTTTGGGAGGTTATGTAAATTATCAGTTGTGTAGCGAAATTTTACGTTAATTTATTAATTTGTGACAATTTGAATTTTTTAAATTAACGTGTGCATTGACTTTTTGGGAAATAATAAACTTCTATGCTTACACTGTTTCGATTGTTGTTTTTAATCAGGCTGATAGTAGTGACCGAGGTGGTGACCTTGTGTTTCATCGGTAGTAACAAATCTTTCCATCATCTCAATTATCTTCATAACGGAGCAGCAAGTCGGACGACGTTTGGAAACGAACACATTTTTGATCAACCATCAAAAGCAGAAATTTTTGAGATTCCAAACTCATTAGTCAGAGTTTTTTGAAATAGTTCATAGGAGATTATCTTTGATGTATTCTCTTTCATGTTTAAATTCAGTTGCCCACTTATTTTACCATTGAAGTATAATACGTTTCTAGAGTATTTATGAATTTGTTTGATAGTACGGTGTTCTATTTTTTCCATTTTTAAAATAGTCAATGCTTACATTTATTTAAAAAAATCAATTAAGGCATAAATTTGCAGATTATTGTGAACTTTTTAATCCGTCCTTGTACAATTACAATAAACCTTTTTCATTAAAAATATTAAGTAAAATAGCGGCGGTAGGAGTAGGTAATAATAATAATAATAATAAATATTTATTTTCTGAGGACATAATACAATTATGTATAGAAAATGTCAGGGTGTACATTACATTGAAGATTAAAATTTTTACAATACAAAAAAGAAAGATATGTATTTAACAAAGACATAAACTCGTTTAGGTTATAAAATCAATGTTGCAGAAGAAATAGTTTTAAATCATTTTTAAATTTCTTTTCAGCTTCCAATGCTTTAAGTGACTCTGGTAATTTATTGAATATTTGTAAACCAGCTCTGTCGGGAGAGTGTTTAACGACTTTTAATTTAGTTCTTGGAAAAAAATTTTTTGTGTGTAGTGTTGTGATCGTGAAGATCTTGTATTAAAGGGTACGAGGGTTTATTTGTATAAATCAGGAGACTTACTTCATAAATATAAATACTAGCTAATGTTAGAATCTTATGTTTTTTGAAGAAATCCCTGCAGGATTCGTTATACTTTAAACCCACCATACATCTGATAATTCTCTTTTGGCAGACAAAGACATTGTGCGACACATTCGAAGAGCCCCAGAAAGAAATTCCGTACCTCAATCTAGACTCATAATAGAACATTAAAAGATGATTCATATTTAAATATTCCTTAAGATATCTAATTTGATAGCAGATACAATTAAGTTTGCTTACAAGTTCATCTCAATGAGGTTTCCAACATAGGTTATCCGTAACTAGCATTCATAAAACTTTGACTGTATCATCATTATTCTTTAAAGAATCACCAAACTGAATCTGAAGTGATTGATCATTATTATTATTATGATGCGTATGAAAGTAAAGAATTTTAGTCTTAGTATCATTTAAGAACAAATTGTTTTCATAACATGCACCACATAGATAACGAATGTACATTTTGATTACATTTACTACGTTTACATGCAGTTTTGAAAATGGTTTCAGTTTTCAGTCAAAATTAT
Organism: Harpalus rubripes; assembly: GCA_963082715.1. NCBI lineage: Eukaryota > Metazoa > Arthropoda > Insecta > Coleoptera > Carabidae > Harpalus > Harpalus rubripes. The sequence continues at coordinate 17,985,634 of OY720451.1, forward strand.
GCAAAACTGTTTACATGCAGTTTTCAAAACAAGTTTAAAAATTGATTTGAAATCAGTTTCGGCGCATGCGCATTTAACTGATGTAAGTGACATATCCTCTTCACTCCAAATACTTCGTTTTGCTATTATTTCAATTATTTTCTATATTTCGTACCACTACGCACTAAAACTACACAACTGTCAGCATATTTGAAGGTTAGTAACACAAAGCGACAGAAACGTTATGCTCTGTACGCATGCGCAGTATCTAAACTGAATTTTAAGTGTTTACGTGAGTAGTTTTGAAACTAGTTTTCAAGTCCATCCCATGAATTTTAGTTTTGGTTTGAGATAATTCAAAACCGTTTTGACACTGTATACATGGCGTTTTCAAAACTAAATACGTTTTAAAAACGGTTTCAAAACTGCATGTAAACACAGTAATGGTTAGGTACATGCTTGTCATATAGTAATCAGGCGTGTTTTTTAAAAAAATTAAAATGTAAAATATGGTGAAAATCTTCAATAAGTTTTCTGTAGTGACTGCTCGTTTGATAAGCCTACTGACAATTACAGTCGCCATTTTTCATAATATTAAAAAGAGAGAGTTTTTCTGTTGAAAAGGTCTATTTAATGCACTACCAGATAAAAAATTAAAAATAGTACTCGTTTATAATGGTTCATTATACTCCCAAAGTGCAGTTGAGATAGTTTTATGTGAATGTAAATAATTCCATTATTTCTATTTGAAGTAATATCCATTATTCAACTCATCCAACTTTAATTACATAGTGGAAGTTTTCGAGAGGCCAATTTTCATCTAGAAGCCAATATCCTCTATTTGAGACCGGCATCTTCTGCGGCTTCCATTACTGTAAGCCCCTAGATTCTCATTTAGACCGTTCCCATTTCAGCGACGACCATTGCCGACAATGCGAGATAATCTTCAGTTTAATGTTCAAAATAATTTCAAATAGAGAAAATTAAACCGGTTTAATTGGTATTTACCAACAATTACAACAATGTTGAATTTTATTCCAGATTTTAATTGTTTTGGGTTTTCCTGTTAGACTTTCTTTATTTTAAAACTATATTTTTATTAAATAGGGTATTCTCTGCGGATCACTAATATTAAAAATTTATTAAAAATATTAGTGTTGATAAGTAAACAACAGGGAAAAAACAAAAAATCATATTACAAATTGATTGTTACAAAAGATATAAAGCATTTAAATTTTGCTGATGTACTAGATGACCTTCCAATGGGAGACCAGTTGAAATCCCTACTCCATGTTCGAATGTGATAAGACGCCGCATGAACCACTGATAGCACACCGCTGGTACTGTACAACTAGTACGTCACTATAACGTGACACAAAATCAAATTTTAAAAATTAATATCTCGCATATTAAAAGGAATTTTTTACTCGGGTTTTCACACATACTGTTAGATATAATTGTTCTTTAAGAAAAAAAAAAATATATGAGAGAATACCCTATTTTGATCCAAATTTTATAGTTACATTAATAATATAATGTATAAAACGGAATCGTCCATGGTATGACAAATTTAGATTGATAATAAATTATAGGTTTACACAAAAAATATAACTTCTTCTCCTAATAATTATCTTGTACATATAAACAATACAACAAAAATCAATTAGAAATTATTTTCGAGAAATCAATTATTGAAATTTGGCGTGAGAAAACATGCGAGTAGTTTTACCATAATCATCTTGAATTTATTACATTTAATACATTAGTTACATTGTTACTTTAATGTAATTTGTTTGTTATTTATTTTTACATAGAGCTGATTGTAACAAGACACATCTAGTAGCCACAATCATTAGATTTTTTAGCCATAAATGGCTACTGAGGTGGGCACTTGGGGTACCTATCTCGGATAATATTAATGATTGCGCAAAATCGTTTGTACATTCCAGGGTCAATTTTTTGAGATAAAATTTAATAGTCACCACAGGAATTTTAATTGTCTTTTGTTTTTGAGCTACAAGCGAAAACTTGAAATACATCATATGAGTATATCACTTACTAAGAAGTAAGAGAAGAAAAAAATAGTTGTTAAAAAAATAACAATTACTCGATATCGGTTATACAGTATTATTCTCACAAATTGGGATATTCTACCATTGCAAAGATCACAATTGAAGAAAAACATATATTAACAGTCTATTTGTAGTTACACTGTAACGGTAAATTTAAAAGTAAACAGTGACTAATCTATCCTTATCAGCCATGGCTAATTTTTTTTTTTTCAAATATTAATCCTCATTTCAGTTATAAGAATATAAAACGTTTCTTAATACCATCCCTACATATTTACAGCTCATCACCAAGATTGGCCTGATTAAAATAATTTGGTTTAAATCATGATGTAAATCAACTAATTTTTTTAATAAAAATCTTTGATTGCATATATATATATATATATATATATATATATATATATATATATATATATATATATATATATATATATATATATATATATTATATTATATTATATTAATTTTCATATGAGATGCGCGAGTACGTGGACGCACTATATACTACCTCATTCTTTGGGGTTTTATTAAAGATTTCGTTTTTTTTATGAAATAAAATACTTATATTGCTTTTAAAACAATTAGGTAAGAACAATAACAACAATAGTTCTTTAAGGGCTTGTTTATCATGGATTTAATTTATAAATTTAGATATATAAATAAATAAGTAAGTAAATATATCATCACGGCATATTACCCATTGTTGGGTGTGCCAATCTGCATTGTACGCAGATATCGGTAATGATGATATATTTATACCGTGCGGGCGTTTACCAGGCGTCATCTCACGGGCACTCATTGTTGGCGTGGGAGTGCACCACAGGGGTCAATTTTGTGCCATTTAAAATTCGAACCCGGTTCCCCAGATTTGCGGCCAGACACTCAGGCACGAGGCACCACGAGACCCCATAGAAATATAAAATGTTCATAAATGCATTTACTGATTCATGATGCATTTAGATTTGTAATTTAGATTTTCAAATTTTTATATTTTAAATTATATTAAAATATTTTTAAGTCACACCAATCAGATTACATATTTCCCTCAAATTCGCAGCAAGAAGTAACTAAATAAACAAAACAGTTGTTGACAGTATCAAAAATACGTCAAAAAATAGGTAATTCATATAATAAATGTAATTCATAATGGATATTCAATATAAATTATGTATGGATTTGATTTTTCAATTTTTCATGTAGAATTGAAATTGCACAGTAATTTATATGGCAAGAAAACCAGATCATTCAAGAATATCATTTATTTGATTGGATTAATTTATAAATCTAAATTCATCATGAACCGGTGCACTAAATCTAAATTCATAATTCTAAATTTATAAATTAAATCCATCATAAACAAACATTAAAAATAAAAAATTGATTTATTTACTTTTTTTTAATCAATGATTTTTGATTTTTTTTAAAATAAATCATGATTTTTGTCAACTTTGCTCATCACCCGTATGACGGTAATCCGCATCCATTACCAAGCTTATGGGATTTGTCCAAATATTTTGTCCTTAATAATTGTTATAATCTATAACCACAGACAAGAATTTTATCCATATTTGAAGAAAAAAGGTTTAAATAATTTTTCTACGATTTTTGACATTGAACAATACCGACGTCTTGCTATATTCGTGGCAAAAGTTATAGGTTCCATTTCTGCAGAAAAATAAAAACTTTTGTTGTACACATGGTTGTTTTATGAATGGTTTAACACTCAAATCAACATATTGTAAAGAAAATGGCACGGTTTTACGTATGTTTCCATATAATTACAATAATTAGAGATAATTTCCTGTCATCAATATAATTATTGGAACCTTGTCGCCATTTAATCGCGTTGCCATAACCTATCCCTTGTTTCGCAACCACAAATCTTCGACGTGTTTCATCGTCCTTGTCGTGCAAACATCGTCCAATTAGCGAAACAGACGCCCTGATGAGTATAGATTAAATAATGCGAACAACAAACGTGTGGTTCGCCCGCATACAAAAGTTAAATTGGCCATTCCTTGGCTCTGCTCCTCTTCCTCTATATAACATCAACTGCGCAAGTGTGCACACAAGCCCGCTTAATTAAACTTGGGGTTTCTTAACGAACGAATTGAGTGACATCAGACAGAGGTTAGGTCGACAAGACAGTCCCAGTCCTGATTGGACATAGAGAAAGTTCGAGAAATTATTATTGTGGGAGGAAGAAATTTTTAAATTGACCAACAAAAACTCGATGTGAATTTATTATAAAGTTTTGAGTTACTGCCGCACCCAGCAATATATAATAGGAGTGCAATGTAAATATTTATTTAGAAAAATCTGCGTTGACCGTCTACTTCCATTATTCCTTTATTTCAGGATATCATTTTTTTACTTTATTTGTTTCTTCAAAACCTTTTTTTTCTCCCGCTACCTTGTATAGGAATTATGCTAAAAATCATATATCGTACAAACTTTTGGCAAATTATTGGAATTTGTCTTTAAAAAAGATAATTCTATAGTTAATTATAATGGATTGCATATAAACGTAACCTTACTACCTTGCATTTCTAAAAACACATAATAGTATATTAAAACATAAGTTACAGAAGGTAAGTTATTCTAGCACGAGTTCCAAATTCGCTCATGAGGGCGCAGCGGCGAGTGGGAGAGCGAACAAGTGCTTGAATTGCCGTCTGTACCGTGTGTTTTATTCTATTTTCTCTGTTGAGGCTTTCATTCACATTATATTTTTTTTTAATATTTGACAATTTGCATTAAGGATTTATGTTTTATCTGCCCGATGCCTAGATATTTAGTGTATTTATGGTCATGTCAATCTCAAATAACAAAATATCACCAAAAATCGTTTAAAAATGAAGCTCCTTCCAACATCAATATGTGTGCTAGAGACATTCTAATCTGAAACAGAGAAACAATTTATATTTTGTCTCTTGGGGTGAATTAATTCGATGAAATAATAGATGTTTTGGTCCATAGCTTGAGATGAAGCAAGTATTTAGCACGTACTTAAAATAAAATAGATAGAAATATTAATAAAAAATCTTATGTGGCCAGCACATTACCTTCCGTCAGTTCTATGTATTTTGTATAAATGTCATACAGAAACTTCCTTGCAAAAGATTTAATTTCTTGTACATTACCTTAAGGCAGGTGTATGTATTTTATACAAATTCCATACAGAAAGCAAAAGGTCCTATATTTCCAGTAAAATCATAACACAACCATACTGTCAACTGCACTTGACACTGACACCTTTCAATTAGAATTTTCTTAATGTAGCAGCTGTTTCCAGACTTATAACATAGCCGGCTAATATATGATATTTAATTTCTTTATAATTTTTTAACTCTATATCCATTTAATATGAAGTAGAAAATGCATTCAAATCGTATAGAGAATAAAATATTCTTTAATATTTATAATAACATTGAATATGAAAAAATGATATTTAACATCGTATTTTCAAGAGAAACTGTTAAAATCTTCAAATGAGGATTTTTCCGGTTGATCAATTGTAACCAAAATCTAATCAGCTCTTCACATGGATATAACGAAGAGGAATACGAAAGAATTATAATTTTTGGAATTGTAGTAATTAGAGTTATCGCATTAGAAAATTTTGTCACACACACACACACACACACACACACACACACACACACACACACACACACACACACACACACACACACACATATATATATATATATATATATATATTCAGACATCATCGTAAAAATAGTAAAATCGTATTCTAGGGACCCTAAAACGTGCTTATTCACCAAAAACTCACCACTGATTTTTTTGACCAAAGACAATAATAGCTGTATTCTTTTTGTCAAAGTCTTAGTTCGTCTCAGCTAACTTCAGATAAACGCAGAAAATAATTCTTTTTGTCTTGTCTGAACTGAGCGGTACTGAGTGTACTCACATCCCCCCTCACCAATGTTACATTACCCCCACGGTTGTTGTAATTTTGCCCGACACAAAAAAATCACCCGGGCTTTTTTAAAAAAAACCAAAATATGTGATGCAATAACATACTTATATGACATAACTACCATTTTCATTTTTTATATATTTTTAATTTGAAGTACCTCAAGCCTCAAGTATCTATAAATTTTAACAAGTTTATGAGCCCTGTCGACTCCTAATCAGGCCATAACATTAACCAAAATCCAAATTTAGAGAAAATTCCTTCGATCGATGCAGAAAAGATACCTTACCTAAATAAAATTATAATTGATAAATTCCTACTATAACTTGATGTCTGCTAATAAAACGCAATAAAACCTTTTTTTAAATAAAACCCGGGTTTTCAACCTTGATTACCCGTGAAATAAACTCGAAATGAACTGAGCCATTCAGTTCAGTAGAATGGTGTGAGAAGAAATGTCAATTTGTAGGTACAAACGCGTACCTAATGAAAATTGAGCCTTCGTGGTTGAAAAAAACAAAAATATCATTCAATTTTAGAGTAAGAATTACTCTTACTTCATCTCAGCTCAGTTCATTTCAACTCAGTTGTCAACTGAGCTGAGCAAAATATTCCAAAAAGAATACAGCTAAAATAGTCATCTAGTTTTAACAGAGAGTATTAAAAAAATTCTTAAGGCCTTGTCTCTTAGAAGGTAGAAAAGAAGCTACAAAAAAGAGTATGTTTCAGTATTATCATTTATTTAAAAGTAAAAGAGAAAAATAGATATTGAAGATGTAAATAAAGCTAAATAATTGCTTCTTGTAATAAAGAATCGTTCTTGAAATTAAAGAATATGTAAAAGTCAAATAAGACTGAATACGATTAATAGTTAAACGGGTTACCCGAGGGGTTACCGTATGGGAAGAAGAAGATAAAAATCGACCTAATACATTACATATGATTGTTACTGTTTCAAAAACAAATAAATAAGCATATTAGAGTGGTGATCTCATAATTCAGCAAAATAAAGGGCTGAAATTCGTAAAAATTCTGGTAAATGTTCATACTAAGAATTATAGATAGACAATATAATCTGTAATAGAAATATCCAAAAATGAGGTAATCATGCTAGTCATTACAAGACAAATAATCATTATCACAGTAGACGCCATATAAGTAAAATTTTCATGCTTGATTATTGTTTCCAAGAAAGTAGGAAATTTTTAATTTCCTCTGTAGGTAAAGATTGGAACAAAATGTACTGGGAACACATCTGTTCACTTCAGTATTTATGTCGTTCTGTCACCGGTAGGCCTAGTATTAATAATTAGAAAGAATAAGAGTTCAAATACACTATATATCAAAATAATGTTAATTTTATTCACACGAAAATAGAAAATATCAAATATTTTGCTTGAAAAACAAACATAAATTTTAATTTATTTTCATTGTAGGCGTTGTTTATCAAAAAGATGTTTATTTAGTTTGTAAAAATATGAGTTGTATATCTAAGATTGTTTTAAAAGTTTCTAATTTTACGAAATGATTTAGCATCTTTCGTTCTACGTTGTCATGGTAACGACACGACAAATAAAAAGAAGAATAATTCTTGATTGATATAACGGAATGTTGGTTTTACATATATTTTAATGAAGAGATGTTTTTGATTAGTTTTTCAATTTCCTTTAGTTTCAAGCCGGTATTATCATTTTAATCTTAATTTATAACTTGATTTTATTTTAACTGTAATTTTAAATTAAAGATTACCTTGCGTGTTCCTTGATGCTAGATTAATTCGAGATTTGTTGAAATAAAGAATCTAAATTAAATTACTTGATAGTTTTGTTTTATTCAGGAATTTTATTTATTATTTTACAGTTTTTCATTTCATGCTATGTTCAAAATTAACTCAGTACATTTATTTTTTTACGAGATTTTTTATAACTAAAATCAAATTCTGATTGAGTTCCATATTATTTTATTAAGTACTTTTTTATTAGTACTGTACAATAAAATAGGTAAAAGATATTTAATATTTTGTACCAAAATGTTTTTAAAATATAAAATTTTTCATTCATAATATTAATAAAAGCGATTAGCACTATAACGCTATGACGTCACAACTGTGGTTTTGTGTAAGTGTGCCAAGCGAAAAGAATATAATTTAATATTATTCATAACTTGTGAAAATAAAATCCATATATTTATATGTAGTTATATTTTACATGAAAATGTGTGAAACATTTACCATTTTTATTAAAATAAAACATTTATTTTAAATCTTTATAACAACAGATTTTTCCTTTGACAAAGTACAACTATAGTTTTCTGAAAGTGTTATTAGTTAACCCTCCTTGACATCAATATTTGGCAGAATTAATGACATTGACAGATATAAACAACTTTAGTCAGTGGGCGAAGTAAAATTGCAGATATGAAGTCACACAAAATTAATTAAATTTAAAAAATATATATTTCACAAACTATAGACATGGAAAGTGTAACATACGCTAAAAATCATCAGACAGATAAATGTCACTGTCAAAGAACTAATCATTTCAAATTAATAATAGTAACGTTTTAAAAAGAAAATAGTAAATAGTACCATAGTTTATGAAATGGGACTTAATACAGTTTTCAGCATAAATAAATATGTATGTTTATTTGAATTAATAAAAATTGAATAGCGGGACGTATTGTGTTGGCCACATCAATTTTTTTCTCTTTTATTACACTTTTGTTCTAAAATAGGACAAAAATTACAGAGATATGAAAATTTTACCACTGTATTTCCTATTGTTCATAAAAAGTAAACATCAGAAATAATATTCTCAATTTTTATTTTTTATTGACAAGTTAATAAACTGGAATAGTAAGTACGCACTTCACTTCAGAGGAAAAAATAAATAAAAATTAAATGAAAAAACCAGTAAATGTGATATAATAGGTGTGTTTAATGAATAGAAATAATTTATTCAAATAATACATATCGATTAATAAAACTTAATTAGTAAAAGGTATAGCTACATGTACTATAGCTGTAATTTTTGTTACATTTTCCACGCTATCTAGGTATATAATAAATCTTTTTCCATTTTGGTTCTTTAATATGTACTTTATGAAACCCATTTGGATGTCATAAAGTACTTCTTTATGACATCCAAATGAGTTTCATAAAGTACATATTAAACAACCGAAATTGAAATTCCTGGACATGAAATAACGTACATTTTTTGAAAAACTGAACAAAATAGAAAAAATAGTATAAAATACACGTTTCATAAGACATTTCAGCGCACTTGTCCCTTTAGAATGACGCGTGCGCTAAAATAATGTCTTATGAAACATATCTTAATGTAATATTTTCTTTTATCATTAAAGCTCTTATACCACTTTAACTGTATTGTTATCTACAAATAATGTCTTTGGTCGTAGATTTAATTTATATATTCTTTGATGCTCTCGGGATGTACTTGTGATCATTTTCTTCCTGACAGATTCAGATTGCTACACATCCCTTAAAAAAAGGTTTCAGAACATGAAATAGAAATAATATGCATTAGCTAACAATGAATCAATTTATTTTTTAAAGTCATTATAATGTTAATTTTTAAAGAAATGCGTTTAGATTTCTAGAAGATTTAAATACATATTACATCATTTTTTACGTGTGTACCTACAAAAAATGCTCTATTTCTACGAACGACATCTAGCTATTACAATGTTAATTTAAAAGGGTAGAATTCAAGAATTCTAAACACAGCAAACTAAACATTTTTTCTTCCCATTTTTTTCAATCACAAACCTTTACCTCTTGTTATAGAAACCGTTCTAGTTCGGGTCTATTTTTTCTCGGGTTTTTTTTTTATTTGTTCAGGTAGGCTTTCTAAATGGATTTAATGACATCGGCTGTAGAATGGGATCATGTTTAACTTGTTTTGTTGGAAGATGAAAATAAAAATATCTTCGATAATTCCCCAATAGAAAATCGCCTGGAGCAGAAGTTGAAGCTGTTGCTGATGCTGTTACCAAGGAAATATGATTACGTGTATTTTTAAGTCATCTTATATTACGTGACTTGGAAATGTAATCTAATTGAAATTTAAGTAGGAGATATAAGACGAGGTGTTAGTTTAGATCTTCGTTTTACACAAGGAAGGAAAAAGAGGAGTTTAATCATATATTAAAAGAAATAGCTTTATTAAAAATTTGGAATACAGTTTTAATTGCTTATTGTGGTTAATAGTATTATTTACTTAAAAAAATTAATATAATAGTATCACGGAGAATCTGTAGATTAGGTACTTTAAATCTCAATGACATATACAGCATATTTTCTTACAACAAACAAAACCAATGTTATCAGAAACAATTTAATACGTAGGTTATGCTAAAATTAATGAGAATAAGGATCCAATTCTCAATTATCACCGAATTTTTTTTTCACTTTATCACTTGGATCTATTTTCAATTGCAAAGTGATCTGACATAAATGAGAAAGTGTGAATTGTATGTATTTATCTTAGTTGACTATATCGATTGCGCATAACAAGAAAATACGAATTTGGTGCATATTTGTTCACATTTAACAAATAATACCTTGACACTGACAAGCTATTTGAAAGGGTTGGCATGATTTAAATCATGATTTAAAAAAATCATTGATTTAAATAAAATTTTATAAAAATACATTTTAGTCAGAAAATTAATTTCAAATTATTTTAGATGCCTACAGAGTTAGCAAAAAGAAAATTCTACTATGGTCTACTTTTTTATGGACCATAGGAAATACAATGGTAATTTTTTTATATATTTGTAAATTTTGCCCTATTAATTTTAGAAGTAAAGTGTAAATACAAAAAATGTTCAGTATTAAATACTGAGTCTAAATTTATTGATATAATAGGTTCTTGTAATGAGATAAACGTAAAATCATATATCCGTTTTATGCTTTTTACAGAGTGCCATGCATGACATATTTTGACTTGTTTTATTTAGGTAGACATGGTTTAAGTTTAAAGTTTAAATAGGCGCGCGCGGACGCGTTAAGCAAACATTCAAATGCAATTTTTGGAGTTTTATTTCATTGCAGATTTCGTTTTCGTTTATGAAATAAAATATTTATATTGCTTTTAAAACAATTAAAAAGTGCAATAACACCAACACGTCTTTAAAAATAAAAAAATAAAAAAAATCATGAGTTTTGCCAACCCTGCTATTTGATATAAATTTATCATTTCATACCATATCACAATGTTGAAAATTGAGAATTAGGCCCTAAGATACATGGCACATATTTTTTATAATTCTATTTTAAATATATTAAAAGTAGTTCCCTTCAACAATAAAAGGTATAGCTCGTCCACAAATGACTTTTAAATCTTACGTACCAACACTAATCTTATTCAAGATGTTATGCTTGCTTCAACAATATATGCTCATTTCTGAACTGAGCACCTGGCAACTTGTACATTTACATTTTCCCGTTGCCAGGTGCTCAGTTCAGTAACGCGCGTTTATTGTTAAAGCAAGTATAACATGTTGGATAAGAGTTTTACTGTCCAGTTTTCACAGTAGCAACGATTAGTGTTGGTACGTAGAATTTAAAAGTCATTTGTTCAAATGATTGCTGGACGAGCTTTACACGTCAATATACTTTCCTTCCATTTCTTTAAAGCTTTCAGCCAATCTTTTGAAGCGCTTTCAAGATAATTTCTAAACGTATTTAAAGCTGTGAAAGCAGTCAAATTTATTTCTGGTGACTGAAAAACGGCCAAAACAGTAAAACAAATTACTGGAAGACCTAAAAACTGTCAAATTAATTTAATGTGTATTTAAGAACAGTCAAATTGTAAACATTATTCGAAAATGCTGTCTGATTAGTTAAATATTTTCGCTGATTACAATTCTTTAAAAATTGATTGACGAAGATTCAAATTAACTTTCGCAACTTAATTTCAAATGCCCAGATAAATAAATAAATAAATAAATAAAATAAATAAATAAATAGTAGTTAAAATTTTATTTTCCACCACCTATCTGATTTCAATATATCAGTATCAGAGTATCAATGGTATTTTGTTTTTTAAATAAATTATTTAGATAACGCCTTGAAAACAATGTCGTGTTCTGTCTTAACTATTTTAATTGGTGACATATTTTCAGCAATTGTCAAAAATTAACGATAAATTATACAAAAGTCCCGATCGTTGGTTTTGGTGTAATGGTTAGCATTAGCAACAAGTAGCATTTGTTCGAAATGATGTTCAGAAATAACCCGTCATAGTATCCTTGACACGTTCAATAAAAACAAGTTTTAATTGACCGTAATTTCGTCATCAGCGTAATCGGGGCGTTTACCCGAGGAATATAATTTAATTACAAGAGCATCGTCGCAGAGACAGGTACAGCGAACAGCGCTTTCGACATCGCACAAGGAATGCCACATTTATAAATAGATCACACTCAAAATATCACTACAGAATGGAATTAGTATTAGAATATTTGTTCAAAAACGCAAAATGTGTAGCTACATACAGAAATATTCATGCAATATGTTTTTAAACTGATATTTTTGTAACATTCAGAACCGTGAATGATCCCAATATCGAATACAGAAGAAAGATTTTCGTGAAAAAAGTCCACTAATTTTTCACAAAAATCTTTCTTCAATTTGTTCTAAGTATGTATAAAATAACTTTAGTGGTCAAGAATTCGATAACTGTGAGATTCTTCCAAGTGTTTAAGTTACATTTTATACAGTATTATGAGAATCATCACTAACGTTTCGGTCGTAGGAAAAATGTTGTATGCAATACGTGTGTAAAATAGTGTTTTTTGTTTCGTGATAAAATTTCCGCATTAGTAGATACTATTTTACACACTTGTTGCATAAATAACTATTTTATATTTTGCGTTCATAATGAAGTCATTACTTACAGAAATATACGCAATTTTTTGTTTTAGACGGTTGGTACTAGATGACGTTTCTTTAACCCATTTTTACCTAATTTATTTTTAGTTAATTGACAATTCATTTTAATAATATAATGTCGAAATTATTTTTTTTTTTTTTTTTATTTAGGGAAGATTATTTACATGAAAATGTACGACTGGTTACAAATATAATCACAAATTGAGTAAGTAAATGTTATTGTAGAAGGCGCAAAATATAAAAAATAGTATAAAGAACTCATTTTATAAGACTTTCTTTCGCACTTGTCAATTAGAAAACTCGCTGACGCTCGTTTTCTAAATTTTGACGCGTGCGAAAAAAACATGTCTTATAAAACACGTTCTTTAATATACTATTTTATACTCCGATGTGTAAAGTTTTTCATATTTTATTTACTTTACACATTGCATCTATACACGGCGGTGACTTGGACGACGCAGCATAGGGGTTTCAATGGTAAAATCTTAATGTGCAGTTATTTGCTCCCCTAATTATTTTAGAGCAAAATTGTATTAAGTTTTTGCTACAAAAAAAAATACTACATCTGAATATGATATTGTTTATTATTTTTCAACTTCCGGAACCGTAAAAATAGTCGAAAACAATAATAACATTTATGCAAAAATCATTGATGCCATGGAACAATTTTTTTAACAAAACAGCAAATATGTTATAGATTCTTGACGTTTAAACTTATTTTTAAAACGAGGAATATGAAAACACCTTTATTGTAGTTGATTACAACTATGTAGTTTGACGAGTACAAAATTTAAGATTTCTTTAAGTAGTGACTATTATTATTATTACTCGTATCCAACTTAGCATACATATAAATTATAAAATATAACTATAAATAAGAAACAAAAAAACACTAAAAGTTACAAAATGTAAAATACTGAAGGGACCATAATAAGAAATTAAATAGAAAGCAACCAGTGACGGGCACAATCAACTGCAATAGAATTCCCTTCTGCAAGGTCTTTGAAGGTGCATCTACTTGGAAGAGGACCCATAACTTATTTAAATTAAATGACATGTTTGTGCTTTTGTTTAAATTTTTGTTCCATGGTATCAGTGATTTTTGCAAAAATGTGATTATTGTTTCGACTATTTTTACGGTAGCATATTCGGATGCAGTATTTTTTTCTGTAACAAAACCTAAATACAATTTTGTTCTAAAATAATTAGGAGAGCAAATAACTGCACATTAAGATTTTACCATTGAAACCCTTATGCTGCGACATCCAAGTCACCACCCTGTATACGTGTGGCATTTAAGTTATCTTAGCTAAGTTTAGTTTTTTCTGTACATTTCTGTTGGAAATACTGACTCAGAACTTTACTATTCAACTTCAGATATATTAACTGTCAAATGTGAACTCGTGTTTGGTGTGTTCATACTGTTGTCTTCTCGTTTGTCAAATTTCTAATTTCTTTCAGGAATGATTTAAGGTCGTATAAAAAATATGTGTGCAACTCAAGTGTAAACAAGCTTTATGACATTAGGTCAATAACTTTCGTGACGAGGCTTGCCTCATGTCATAAAGCTTATGTTCACACTCTTGTTGCATAAATAACTATTATGTAAAAAATATACCGTCGACGTTTGACTGCATATATTTTACATATTGACTGCATACCTGCTTATTTCTTTTCTCCATCACTCTTCCAGACGCTTATCTTCGTACATAAAAATATATCGTTTATTAGACACCCCTAAAACCAGTACGAGGCGTGTATTTTATGGAGAAAAACAATACAATAAATACATTCACAAAAAAAATATAATTTTTCTACTCGCATACATTATATCTAATTATCATAAATATACACACAAAAATAGACTATGTGTGTTTTATTTTTATACTTTTAATACTAAACCGAGAAAGATAAATTTGTTAAATATATCATAATAAATTAATTCATGGTTCTACAACGAATTTCATAACAACGATCAATTTTAATATCTATTAAGCATGATTAATTGATATAGGTCAGTATTTGTTTTCCATTTGAACTTGAACTAATATATCATATTTATTATTTATACCAATTCGTATTACATTACATTTCCGTCTTTTGCAACGTGTTCGATTGTATTTATCGACCTGGAGGTCAATTGTAAAAGTCTTACAAAGAAATTAAGATGCAAAATCTTTTTCTTTGGCATTACACGTTACGAAATTAGGTCTTGTTGGCCTTACTTGGCAACAATGTAAAGTTTAGATTGTAAATGGTATTAAACAAAGTTTATATTATTCTATTTTGTGAAGGTGAGATTAATTAGTGTTGTTCTTTGATGAAAAATCCGTTGCAGACTATAAACTTCGAAAGAAACATGCAAATTACATGGTATGAGTCATTCGTGGTTGAACAATGACACTTTTATTTGCAAAAATGCTATTACCTTTAAAAAACAGCAGTATGTATAATATAAATATGCAAATCACGCCATGCTAAGAATGACACCTAGCAAAATATACGCAACTACAAGACAGTTTAAAGAACAATAAAAATATATTGATCGATACTTCCATGTAATTTTATATTCTAGTTATTTATATTATTTTTAACTTTCATACCCTTACACTACTACCGAGACAAACATGTTCAACTGTTCTTTCTAATTTCAATATCGTCGAAAAACTGTTGGCAAATTGTACATTTACTACGAATATCTAGAAAATTCTACTGGCTTCAAATATATTATGACTTGGTTTACCTCAGCGGATAGAAAATAGGGTTGTAAATTCGTATCGACAAAAAAAGATAGTTAAATACTAGTTTATGCAAACAGACGGGAGAGGTATGTGATCTAATTTCATGCTGGATATATGACCTCAATATCAAAAAAGCATCTAAGCACATAGGCAAAAAATCTGATGTGTACACAACACGACTTCCTTGAACTCAAGACCAACATGAAGTATAGGTATACAATTAAAATTGCACGTACATATTTATTGCAAAAACCAAAAAGTATATAATTTTTAAATTTACGTATGTCGCTTATACAAAGGACTAATTTAGTCGCAGAACTTTATTTTCTAAAACTCTTTTTTGAAGGATTTATTTCTAAAATCAAAATAAAACTATTTTATTCAAGAAATACTGTTAACAACTTCAGATAATATATTACTTCCGGTTAGGCTAAACAAAATCTACTATGTTATTACCATTGACATAAAAGTCATACCAAATTTGAAAAGTTTTGGATTACCTATATTTTAAAATAGTTTTTCATTAAAATCTATTATAAGCTTCAAATAAAGTACAACTTCTAGAAATTATGAATGAACAAAAAGGGAGTTGCACAACTAGATGTTATAGCAGTCCTAAATACAAAATTTCAACTTTCTACGGCTTACCGTTTTTGAGTTATGCGAAATACATACGTACAGACGTCACGACGAAATTAGTCAAAATGGATTCAGGGATGGTCAAAATACATATTTCCGTTGAAATCTGAAAACCGAAATTACAATACTTCCTTTACTATGTACAAGGCAGTAAAAAGCAGAAGAATCGTAAACAATACGTAAAAATAAAACCTAAGTATGTAATTTTTCCCCCCAAAAGATATTGGACCTCTACTATTTATTATTTTATTTTTGTATGAAACTATCTCATTCAACATATCTTTCATTCATACAAACGTAACAAAAAAAATTATTATCTGGCGTGGCATCATTAATTCAATCAAGTATTATTTGGTTTCGTTATTATCTACAGTTATGTACTTCATAAAGAATTCTGTATTTCAAAAAGGCGATAGCAGAAAACGTTTGAAAATAGCAAGAATTTGGAATAGAGTAAATGAGTCAAGTAGATATAGAGATGGGGAAATGCTACTACAAACTCGATTATTTTAAAAACTAATTACTTTTTTAAACTTCTATATCTTTAACATACAGTTTGAATCTAGTTTTGGTACAAATGACCCATTATACTAAAAACAAAATTCAACTATACAAATCTTTGAGTGAACTTAAAAATACGATAATAGATACCTGTACTTTTAAACGAAGTGAAATCCCTAACCTATCTCTACATTCTTGACAACACTGTCCATAAAAATACATAACATCAACATTATAAACATTTACTACATATTGTGTTCTCTTCTGATGTTATGTGTGTTTTATATGTAACGGCATTGAAAATTTAACGTGTTTGAAGCTTGTTTATCTTATTTATATTTTAATTACACGTTCGATTATGTAATTCATAGTCACATTGATGCATACAAACACACAAATTACTTCTAATTGTTTGAGTCATATGTTATCAAGGTTAGTTAGCCTAGACAGTTTAAACGCCTCATATTTAGAAATAATATTGATGTCCTTAATTATTATGTTCTTTTTATTATTACAGATAAAAGGTCGTTCTTGTTAGATATTTGACAATTGGATGCCATTGCGAAATGTGATATTAATTTAGTTTTAAAAACATAAAAAAAACGTTAGGACTAGCCACTATGGTACAATTCTGCCTGAATGGGGGTCCTATACCAATTTTTTACCTAAGGAAGGTATTGTTTTTGGTCAAAAAATTCGATGGTGACTTTTTAATGAAAAAGCACTTTTAGAGTCCCTAGAATACGATTTTACAATTTTTGCGTGTGTGTGTGTGTGTGTGTGTGTGTGTGTGTGTGTGTGTGTGTGTGTGTGTGTGTGTGTGTGTGTGTGTGTGTGTGTGTGTGTGTGTGTGTGTGTGTGTGTGTGTGTGTGTGTGTGTGTGTGTGTGTGTGTGTGTGTGTGTGTGTGTGTGTGTGTGTGTGTGTGTGTGTGTGTGTGTGTGTGTGTGTGTGTGTGTGTGTGTGTGTGTGTGTGTGTGTGTGTGTATGTGTGTGTATGTGTGTGTGTGTGTGTGTGTGTGTGTGTGTGTGTGTGTGTATATATATATGTGTGTGGTGGTGTGTGTGTGTGTGTGTGTGTGTGACGATTTTTTCTCCGTCGGTAACTCCAAATCTACAATTGTAAAAAATATAATTCTTTCGTATTCCTCTTCTTCGTTACATCCGTATGAAGAGCTGATTACATTTTTCTTATAATTGGCCGACCGGAAGTACTCTCATTTGAAGATTTTAACAGTATTTCTTGAAAAAACGATGTTAAATATAGTTTTTTCACATTTAATGTTATTATATTAGAGAATATTTTATTCTCTATACGATTTGATAACATTTTATATTTCATATTCAATGGATATTGACATAAAAAACTATAAAGAAATTAAATTTCATAATGCAGCCAGCTATGCAATAACACTGGAAACAGCTAATATAATTTAAAAAATTCTGATAGACAGATGCACATGACAGATGTCAAGGTCAAGTGCGATTGTCATACTATGTTTGTGTTATAATTTTACTGCAAATATAGAATAAATTCTGAAGCTTTCTGTTTGGAATTTGTACAAAATACATAAAATTGAGGAAAGGTAATGTACTGAAAATTTAGAATCTTTCACAAGAAACTGTCTGTATAGAATTTGTATAAAATACATAGAACTGACGGAAGTTAATGTGCTGGCCACATCAGATTTATTTAAATTCTGGTGGTGCAGGATGAACTAAGAATTTGTACAAACGAGAAAATGCGAATGTATTTTATACTGAAATTACACATACGCAAATATGAATTTCTTTCTTCTCCACATAAGCTCGTAAACTTAATGTATTCTTAATGAATTTCAATTGCGGATAATTTATAAATATTATGTGTGAAATGAAACATTAATCTATGTTAGAAACTATTCTATCTTTAGAGTCTATCGTGACTAATAATTCTAATATGTGCATAAAAACTTCAGCCATAATAATCAATCATAAAATAGTTCATAGTTCTTTTCTTGACCATTAATCTAAATCGTTTTGTAATTTTGTTTCAAAATTTCCTGCTGTAATAAAAGTTAATGGTTATTTTTAACTCCACGCTCCAGTTTTTTCGTATGAATATTACAGTTTCATTTTTCAATGTTTGTTGTTTTACCTGCAGTTGTAATTTATATTGTTTGAAACTACGTATATTTTGTGAGGAGTTCAAATTTGCATTTAATCAATGTGGATCGATAATTGGCTGTTATTAAAGTTGTTAGAAAAGTTACACGCTTGTATAATTAACTGGTTATTATATACGTCAATGGTAATATTACTTCATAAAAAAATGCACTTTGTTTTATTAAAATAATAAACTTTGATCTCAGTCTTACGATGTATTTTGTAAAGAATTGTGGGTAAGAAATTCCACCTGTTTCTTTACAGTTTTCCTTATCCCATAATTACAAAAGGTTTTATAGTCTGACAAGGAAAATGATTTATATTAACATAAAATATGTTTTCCATTTAGTTCAAGAAATGAATAGAATTCTCATTAATAAATGTTGTCATTAAAGGAAATTCTTCTGCGCAAAATATTGTCATATTATGATAAAAGTAAAAAAAAAGAAAAATTATGAATAAAATAAACTATTTTTGGTAAAAATAGAAGACCTGATTTAAAGATTATTATATCATAATTTAATTAAAGGGTGCCATTATATATGTATATAATTGTTATCTACTTCATCTGACGACAATACGAGTACAAGTAAAATTTTTAACACGTTTGTCTTTTAAAAATTCATATTATTTCGATTAAGTTACGACATTCCATTTCAAACGATGCTCATTGTTGACAATACTTTTGCTGTAACATAAGTTTATTTATTAATTCAGATATATTACCTACCTTTATTCATAGCCGTACGAATAACGTTGTTTTCTGTCAGTGTCACTGACACTGTGTCAGTAGGTATCTTATTTTTCACATATTTGGTTTTACATTTGCTAATACACTTATCATTTGACTTAGTATTGAATTTTGAATGCTATTACGGTAACATATTTTTATAATAATAAAATAACAGTATCTTATGTACTCACATAAAAACTAAGTGAACTGTATTTTAATGTATTTATTTTTGTATGTTCATAATTTTTGACGAGCATTGTGTATTATGTTATTTAAAATATCCGTTTTCACCTCTTGACGAAGGCACGTGAGATGCCGAAACCGGTATATATATATATATATATATATATATATATATATATATATATATATATATATATATATATATATATATATATATATATACAATTAAAAGTTACTTACAACGTTTAGTTATGTTTAATAAAATGGTAACGAACATACCTACAAAGAAACTTAAATGAGAAATAAGAGAAATACATATCGATTGTATTCTAGTACCAGGTAGAGGTGGTGCCAAATGTCATGAGCTATGAAATGCGCAGATCAGGAAGAGAGACAGCTAGAAAAAAGTCAGGCAATAGGAGAGAGAGAAAGAGAAAGAAAGTTTTGCTTTCTGCGTAAACAGCTCATGACGTTTGGCACGGGCCCTAACTATCGACATTAATTTAATATACATGCACTTGATTGGTCATGTAATGAATGTTTCTGCTGTCATTATAAAACTGTTGCGGTCCTTTAGACATTTAATTTTGCACAATATTTATTGAACAATATTATTAATCGTCTGGATAGTATTTTGAAATTTGTAACGTTTCCGCAATATATTTTGTCAATCTGATTTTTTTTACTATATTTTAAATTTATTGGTCAATTCTGTAATGTTTAAGTACAAATTTTGATGTTGGAAGTTTAGGGGTATGAGCAAAAAGTGTAATTTTTTTTGCCGATAGTGAAGAAATGAATTGAATTATTGCAAAATTCAATAATATTGAACGTCTAGGTTTAGGTATTGTAAGTAACTCATAAAGAAGTATTGGTGCTCGTCAATATAAAATTTCTTCATCAAATTTAGTTTGTTTTATTCTTCGATGTATTTTCTTTTTCTGTCTTGAGCTGTACATAGCTGAGCGGTGATCCACACGGCCGGTTTTGTCTGTTTCTGCCCGCTGATTTCAAATACAACAAAACGGAAAAGCCATGAAGGTGACCTCGTGGATTCTGCCTCTGTTGACGAGCAGACTGGCTGCTTTTTACCTACAGCGAAATCGTTCTTCTCGAGAATTTTTATTCTTTCTGTAAGAATGACAAGCCAGATTCAGCAGATACATAAACTGTAGCAGAAACCACAAATTAAGAACTTACATGATACTGTGGCGCACGTAAACTTATATATTATATAAATACTTTGTTCTCAACGATGAAGTCACATAAATTAGTCTAATTTAACTTTTATAAGAATATATAAAAATATTTCATATAAAATTCTTGCTTAAAGTGGGTAAATTTCTCGACTGTAAGTGTTAACAAATACTTGAAACCTCAGTTACAGCATTTATTCTTACAAAACCGATGTTTCGGTTTACAGTTATACATTCTTCAGGGTAGGTAAGATCTTGCATATACTTAAACATAAATACATTTGTTTAAACATAGTTTTACAGCATCCTATAAAAATTCGAAAAATGGACATATGTACACATCTGCTCGTTCTCAAAATCCACAATCTGTTGTCGATTTTGATCTGTAAAATATAACGCCCTGAATAAGGTATAATTTTATAACAAAATGACGCTTTTGTAAGAATACATACTATATGAATGAGATTTCCTGTATTTTTCATCACAAAATTATTTTCTGCATTCATTGAAAATTGATTCCTAATTTCCAAAAGGCGATAGCAGAAATTTACCTACGAATAGAAATACATATAAGCAGAAGGCTTGAGAGTAGATTTTAATGGCATTAAAATCGAATGTTTTAAAAATTAATAACTTGAAACTTAAATACTTCCTCATACATTTTTAGGGTCTACAAATTTGAATACAAATCACTTTTATTTCTAATTATTATTATTGTTATTTGTTCAACCTTGATATTAGAATATCATTTGTCACTATCACAAAACTATAAAAGGAAACGATTGTTATATATAATGAAAAATATTTAAATTGGCAGTATTGATAAGAAATAATAATGAAACCATAATAATCAATAATATAAAAATAGTTCTGTGATAACAATGCAGACTAATTTCCTAATAATGACTTGTAATGTAGAAAAATATCAGAAATGATATATAGGTTTATTTCTGTATCGATTAGTAGAAGGTTAACATATAATATCTTCGACATACCCAAATCCCAAATATATAATAGAATTGAATAGTGTATAATTTATTACGAAAATAACAAATTATTCGAGTACAAAGTAATTAAGTAGGTAGACATAACATAGATACCTTTAGAAATCATAGTTATTAGGTCTGTTCGATGACTTGCACGAAGTGATTAGAGTGGTAACTTTTTAACATTGAAGTGTTTTACGAAAAATGTGCAATTTGGTCAGGCTGTTTGATGAAAAATTTCAGAACTGGTTCACACTTATCTGAACCGACTAGCGATGTAGTGTAGATAATGCAGATAGGAGTGGGGGTTACTAAATATCAAATTTGAAGCTGTTTTGAAATTTGTTATTTTTGTTTGTTTTAAATTGAAAATAATGGACGAAAATTTTACATGCTCTCTGACACTTGTGAACTAGTGCACAATACTGACTTGTACCCGACTACAACGCTGCACTTTTGAAATATTCATCGAACAGACCTATTATTTACCTACGCTTTATTGCAATTTTTTAAATAAATACACAAATGTTTAAAATTATCTTTAGATATTAGATTTTAACACTATTGAACGTGAATAGAAAATATAGATCCATAAATAAATAAAAAATAATGAATTTGGTGTGATTTGTAGGTAATTTAAAAAAATGACTATAGTATGACTTCGTTTTCATTGTTCCAAACTTCTCAAGAATTAATGAATGTGTAGGATTTCTTTTGCGTGATCAGGGGTGATTGAAATTTAATCGGGCGTGAGTACAAATTTTCTTCTATTTTTTATTTAAAAAATTGTCAATTTCCATCTTTTACTTTACATTCTTTTCATTATTATGTCCAAATATGTCATTTTTTTGCATAAAAATAGTGTTATTGGTTGTACCCAAAATTGTATACACAGTTGCTCCGAGTTCACTAAAGATATACAAATCTTTAAGCGTTTGACACGATCATAATTTTGTTAACAAATTTGTTACCAAATTTATAATGATATTTGTGAAGGAATAGAACAATCTATTTATACATAATCATTCGTTTCCAATGAAACCAATCTGTTACCTAACTTATTACCAATTTGTTAACAAAATTGATAACAACTTATGACTGTGTTAAGCAGGCTTAAATGTACATAGAAACAATTACGTGACACGAACGTGACCCGCCGGGCGTGATCGGGCGTGAGTGTCAAAATAAAATCGTGAGCGTGAGTGATCGTGAATCAAACATAATAAGTCGTGCGTGATTGGTCGTGATTACATTTTTAGTTCCGTGAGCGTGCGTGATCGTGAACAAAAAGTTACTCACGCGCCCACCTCTTTTTCTTAGGAAGACATATTTTTTTGTATATTCTAAAAGTTTCCATGTTTTTGTCCAACACTGAAAAAGATTTAAACAATTTAAATTATAATTAGTTTTGAAACGAGTGGTATTTTGTAAATTTATTCTTCAAAACAATGGGATTTAAGAACTTATTTGCCCGCAAAAGTAAAATTTATTAAAGGTCACAACGATTCTTTTTCCGTTTAGTAGATTTTATATTCCAGGGCTTAAATAATAATAATATTAAATAAAATGCAAATATTAAAAAAGTGCTCTTAAAAAATGATAGATATTTATACTTGACGTGTTATTTATGTTTTTTTTTTTTTTCATAATTGCCTTCGTCTTGAGTTTAATTTGAAGACCCGAACTGAGTTCCAAAGCCGAGCACTTCCTCCGTTGTTTATTTTCTACGATATTTTTTATGAAGAAGAAAATTACAGTCGTTAAAAGTGTTCGTACTTACCTTGTCTGTAGACATTGCGTGGCTGCCTTAGAACTTTTTATACGTTTTATGGGTAATTTTAAATTTGTGCAGATTAAAGTTTAAGTACGCTTAAAAAAATATTACGTATCATCACGCTTTTCTGTCATGCAGCATTTTAATTATGAGTGGAAGATATACAAATGTGTTTGTAATACTAAAATAATGACCAACGTTAGCAGACATACGAATCCTTTTTATTGTATGACAGAAATAATTACAAAACTATTTGTACCCGTCGTAATATCAATCAAGTAAAGCTTCTTTATTTTGTTTTCACTTCTAAAATCGGAGTTAATAACGAATATTTTCTATTTTTAACACGCTTATTAATGCTATAGTGACTATAGTCAATTCGTTGAGACAAGAGAATGTGGAACTAATTCTTGAACAGAGACAAATCATTCTATTGGTCAAAAGAGGATAATTTTGGAGCCGAACCAATAGAATGACTTGTTTCTTTTCAAGAGTTAGTTCCACATTCTCTTCTCTTAACGAATGAAGTTAAAAAAATCTGATGTTGCCAACACCAAATCCGCTATTTAATTTTTATTAATTTTAATATACATACTTAAATATTTATTTATTGCGGAAACTGTATTAAGATCCATTCCATATAACTATGGTTCTATTTACTATTTTCTTTTTAAAACGTTACTATTATTAATTTGAAATGATTAGTTCTTTGACAGTGACATTTATCTGTCAGTTACATACATTTGAAATATGAACTGTGTAACTTAGGAGTTTTGCTTGTTTAAAGCGTAGCTCCGGGATTATAATTATAGATATTTTATAAATTTAGGCATAAAATATATAGAAAAAGTATTTATACAAATCTGTAGAAAATTTAATAATCTTTAATTTTTATAATAACACAAATCTTCAGAAAGTAACATTTGCAGGTATTTTTTGAAAAAAATCTATTTTGAGCTTCAAATAAAGTGCCATTTCCGGTTATCTGATATACACCAAAATCTAAAGGTCTCTTCTCATGTTAGAATAAGATAGAAATACAAGATATCAAATTTTCTGAGTGATAGTATTCGAGTTAAAGGATCCACATACACATACACACAGACATCATCGTGAAAATGTTAAAATCGGATTCTAGGGACCTTGAAACGTAGTCATTTATCAAAATCTTGATATGCGATTTTTAGCACGATCCCTATACCTCCCTTACCAAGGGTAGCGCGATTTTTGGTGAAATTTTACTATTTGAGATTGGTATGACTGTACTAAATACACAAATTATATTTTATAAATAAATAATGTAAATGAAAACCGAAACAGACAAAATAGTATAAAAACACTCGTTATAGAAGGCTATTCAAGCACTCGTTTGTTCGCCCACTCTCCCGTACGCACTCGTGTCCGAATTTCTAACTCGTGCGTGCTTGAATAGCTGCCCTCTTGAACTTATGTTTAAATTTATATTGGCAACGAAAATGACCGATAGAGGCAGCACCAATTTTAGAAAATGGCCAGCGAGAAGAATAATTGTCAAAACTTGTACACTGTTAGACAGAGCTATAAGCTAATAAAGTTCATACATTTTTAAATGTAAATTGATTTGAAGTGCAGTATTGTTTAAAGGGCAGTATGTCAACCGTAAACACAATTCGCCAATTCCCAACCAAAAAAAAAAAAAACTATTTAAAAACCCTATAAAACCCAGATAAGGTTATTTATATGTTTAGTTGATGATGTTTTTGCACTACTTGCGAATTTCTGCACGAACGAAATGAGTTTGACGACACATGTGCGAGAAAGAAACGATTTTGAAACGAATAGCATAAATTCCGACGTTTTAACATTTAGAAAAATTTATTTATTATATGAGAGGTTAGCTGTCACTTTTTTGCATTGATCACTTTTCATTTCTTTTCATTCTCTCGCTATCGTGAATGGATTATAATGAGCCCTGTTTTTTACTACTAAAATAATGATCAGTGGCACTGACACTTTTTACCTTCCGTCACCTTTAGGTAAGGAAGGTATTGTCTTTGGTCAAAAAATTCGGTGGTGAGTTTTTGATCAATAAGCACGTTTTAGAGTCCCTGGAATAAGATTTTACTATTTTTACGATGATGTCGGTATATACAGTGTGTTAATTAAAAAGCGGGCCATAGGCGTTTAACATGGGAAATCAGTTTTTCCTTGCGCAAAACTACCCATTTCATTTTAAACAAAAATGTTTCAAATAAATGTTGTAGAGAATTAAATTCTACACCAGCATCACTACACAGATTTTATTTTGCATGTTTAGTAACCTGTAAAATCCAATTTCAAATTTTATGAATATTACTCATTTGTAGTGATAGCCATGAAATTTAAACAAAATTACAAAGAAATGCATATCGTTTGTATTGTCAGAATTTCGATTTTGCAGGTTACAAAATAAAAATAAATAAAATCTAAGGAATAATTTAGATGTAGATGATAAAAACAAAATATTTTTAAGGACATACGATAGAATATAATTATCAGTAATTTTTATTTGAAAATCGAATTTCTGACAGTTCAAACGGTATGCATTTCTTTGTAATTTTGTTTAAATTCCATGGCTGTCACTACAAATTAGCAATATTTACAGAATTTCAATTTGGATTTTACAGGTTACTAAACATGCAAAATCTGTTTGGTGATGCTGGTGTATAATTTAATTATCTACAACTTTTATTTGAAACACTTTTGTCTAAAATTAATTGGGAAGTTTTGCGCAGGGAAAAACTGATTTCCCATGTTAAACGCCTATGGCCCGCTTTTTAATTAACACCCTGTATATGCATGTATGTGTGTGTAACGATTTTTTCGGATCCAATAACTCAAATACCACAATTCAAAAAATGATAATTCTTTCGTATCCTTTTCTTTACAACCATGTGAAGAGATTGTTAGATTTTGGTTATAATTGGTCAACCGGAAGTACCCTCAATTTAAGATTTTAACAGTTTTTCTTGAAAAAACACTGTTAAATATCATTTTTCCATATTTAATGTTAATATAAACATTAAAGAATATTTTTTTCTCTATACGATTTGATTACATTTTATACTTCATAGTCAATGGATATAGAGTTAAAAAATTATAAAGAAATTAAATTTCATAAAGTTTATGTATGAAATATGGAATCTTGTGCACGAAACTTTCTGCATGGAATTTGTACAAAATATATGGAACTGGCGGAAGGCAATGTGCTGACCACATCAGATTTTTTATTGTATGACAAATAATTTATAATTACAAAACTATTTTAACCCGTTATAAAATCTGTCAAATTAAGCTTTATTGTTTTGTTTACACTTCTAAAAATGTTTAATGAATGTTTAAATTCTCATCTCATATATTTTAATTATATATCTAATACTGAAATATTAATAATAGTACCGTAATGCTTGTCAAAATAAATAACAATGCTAGGGGATTAATGTTACCATTCATATTGTTATTTATTATAAAATGTACGGTTCATTAACTGTATCTGTATTACGGTACATCGGCTGTATTATCTGTATAGAGACCAGTTTAATTTATTTTAACTAATTCATATTTATTCATTCGATAAGATAAATAAAAATAATTTATATTATATTTTTTATAAATTATTTTTAAATGTATTAACAATACAGATATAAGTAATGCAATTGATTGAAACTACAAACAGAATTAATATTTATTATTTATGAGATATGACTATCATATTTTTATTGTAAATAAATATCCGTTGTTTAAAAAAACAACAAAAAATTGCCCTTGAAATATCATTTAAAGTAATGTTACACCAAGTGTCCCACAGAAAGAACGTCAATACATCAACCTTCAATCATAATATCTTGAATAATTATAAGCAAAAAAGTTCAAATAAAAATGTGCCCGATTTCATCTCTTACAGAAGCACCAATCTCCAAATTTATACTATCATTTGAACATTTATCTATCATGTGAAATTAAGTTGCGAAAGTTAGTTAGAACTTAATAATTTTTTTTTCTACAGTCTATATACAAAGTAACCATTTTTTGCGCTCTCTTTTGTCAACGCAAAATGTCACTTTGCCGCTCATGCGCGACAAAGTAGAAAAAACGCTCGCTGTCCAAATTTTTAACTATACAGTGTTGAGAAATGTCACTTGTCTACATTCTTAATAGAAACATTTAGTCAGGAACTAATGACACTGTAGTTACACATTTACCACCTTCACAAGTCAATCTGACATATAACTGCTCTGTCGGTATATTACATAACCAAACAAAATGTCGCATTGCTGTGAAAATAAAATATGGCATTTATTTACAAAAACGATAGTATAAAATGCTTAGATTAGATTGAAGCTATACCTCAAGAAGAATGGAAAGTAACGATAAATTAAAATTAAATATAAAATAAATTGTGTGAACAGTTGTGCTGCCATCTGCAAAAGTTTGGTGTGAACGCTCCCAGTGGACATCCACTTTTTCACTGCACTTGTTTAATGTACTTGAAACAAATAAATTATACAAAACTTATAACATTCATTTTTTGTAAAAACGAAAGCCAAAACAATATCTTGATGTCATATTTGCATACGTTCCTATCTTTACTGCAAAACTGTTGAGTAGTACTGTAATACAAAGTGTACATTTTATTATGTTTTTATGATGGAGGACTGTAGAAAAAATCTTGTGTGTGTTTCGAGCGCAAATGGACATTGTCATCAACCTCTCAATCGACAATGTCCCATTTTGCGTTCTTAATACACAAATAGCTATTTTGGGTATAGATTAGTTAGAGAAAATATGGAAGTAACCAGAAAACATTTTCGAATTACGATCTATAATTTGAAAGTTTTAAGTCAGCCTAAAATTAATTTGACAATTTTTAAGTTCACTAATAATTAGTTTGACAGCTTTAACAATTTTTACGTAACTAAGAGTTAATTTGATTATTTTTTTAAGTTTTAAAATTTTCCAGAAATTTGTTTAAAAGCATTACAAAAGAAGATTGATTGGGAGGTTTTAAGAAGTGGGAGGAAAGAATGGTGAAGTGTAGTATTGTTGATTACATTTTTAAAATAAAATTCTAAAAAATATGAACCATTTGTCTCTTAATAACCAATTTTTTAAACGTTGCTTTAGTCACGAGTATATAAAAAACGAGTATATTTCTAAAGAGTTTTAAAATTAGTTACAAACTTTTTAGTTTACTTATTTTTACACAATGATAGTGTGTATACACAAGTGCCATAAACCATATTATATAACTTCAGTCCATGCTTAATGAATCAGCTGTTAATGGTTGCTATCTCCAGGCCGTGTTTAATGCGTTCGCATCACATCTTTTAAAGTTGTGATAAGATGTCTACCACCATGGAAACAAGTACTTTGTTTTATTTTAACTACGAAAGTAAAAAAAAAAAACTATGTATAGATCTTAATTTGTTAGCAAAAAATATAAATTTTATTAGTGCGAACATGATATTAGTTTTTATTTAATCCATTTCTGTATTGTAGATGCCAGTGACTTTTATTTATTTGTAACTTTTTGTGGGACAATTCTATTCTTAGAAAAAAATTTAAAGGTTATTTATTAAAGTAAAATCTTGACAAATTGATTTTGAGACAATTTATTTAAACTAGTTTTGAATGAATGGTGCAACATTGATTATTAAATATTACATAAATAACAGAAATTTAAATATTGTGGTTTGTTTTAAAACGGTGATTTCTTTTAAGAAAATAATATCATTGTTGACAAACTCTCTCCCGACTTTTTATCCATCAGTTTTTTCCCAAGTTTCATATTAGGCCAGTCATCGCTTTCACATTTTTTGGACAGAGCGTTTCAAAATTCGACAACCATACGCTTTTGCGTCAGAGCCATAAAAATATTTGATAATCCAAGAACCAGTTGGCTACGCTAACCTTGTTCTATCATTAGACCACTTGTTTTTCTTCGCTAAAATTTAACCTTTTTATCTCGTCTTCATGCCATTGACTTGTAATAATTTACATCCTGTTGAAGTTATCTTCAAGTTATTAACTATGAAGTTGCTCCTTAAGGGGAAACATTTTGCTTCATTTGTTTATAATGACAGATCTGGTTCTCGAAGTGAGGCTAAGTTGCTCTATAAAGATTTGTAGTAAAAATGAAATAATTAATGTTGTAGTTGTAGATGAGCATCTACATGTTATAAGATGTTGGTTTAGTTAATAATTTATGTAAATGATGTTATTGAAGGTAATGAAAGGTAATTTTGATATTTATATGCTAATAGTAGCAGCAATTCATAAATGTTTGTTGGTTATTAGTACTACATATTTCAATTTTCAAATTACACAAAATATAAATGTTATATATACAGTCAGTTCTTATTATGTTTAAATCGGGTTTT
This sequence comes from Harpalus rubripes, assembly GCA_963082715.1. NCBI lineage: Eukaryota > Metazoa > Arthropoda > Insecta > Coleoptera > Carabidae > Harpalus > Harpalus rubripes. The sequence goes on from OY720451.1 coordinate 18,015,836, forward strand.
CTCTATTTTTACATTACCCAATAATACAAGGGTCATGCTAAAATTATTGAGATAAGACACTTGGTTTATAATTTTTAGCATTATATTTCAAATAAGTTCCTACCAATATTATTTGGAATGCTTGCCAACTAACATCTGGAAGACTTAACAGCTGTCGAAGTTGTCAAATTAATTTTTGATGACTTAAGAACTGCCAAATCTGTTAAACTAATCCCTATGGGACTTAATAATTGTCAAAGTAGATGCAAACCTGTAGACTACTATAAAAACTGTCAAAGCTGTCATATTATTATAAATTATGATTCGAAACTGATATCTGGTTAATTCCATAACTCATAACGATACTTTAAAAACCGGTCGGTAATTTCTGTCAATAAATTTGAACAGTGTGAATTAGACTTTTACGGGTTTATTTAAAAATCTTCTTTGAACTTTAAAAAAAGTTTATATTTATTTGATCAGTATTTTTTACCTTCCGTCCACCTTTAAGGAAGATATTGTCTTTGGTCAAAAAATTTGATTGAGTTTTTAATGAATAAGCACATTTTAGGGTCCTTAGATATATACGATTTTACTATTTTTACGATAATATCTAGATATATGGATGGATGTTTGTGTGTGTGTGACGATTTTTTCGGATTGCATAACTCCAATACCACCTTTCCAAAAATTATAATTTTTGCATATTCCTTTTCTCTACATCCATATGAAGAGTTGATTAGATTTTAGTTATATTTGGTCGACCGGAAGTACGCTAATTTGAAGATTTTAACAGTTTTTTCTTGAAAAAACGCTGTTAAATATAATTTTTTCATTTAATGTTATTATAAATATAAAAAAATATTTTATACTCTATACGATTTGATTACATTTTCTACTTCATATTTAATGGATATAGAGTTAAAAAATAATAAAGAAATTAAATTTCATTAAGCAGCCACGCTGTAACCATGGAAACATGTACCATATTAAGAAAATTCTGATTGACAAATGTCAATGTCAAGTGCAATTGACAGATGTTGCCAAGACTTCGGTTTAGGTGATTTAGCAACTTTCTTACAGAATTAGAGTATGTTGTTGAGGCGAAAAGTTAGATAATTTAAATATACTGAAAATCTGACTTGAATTTACTTCTTCTATACAAAAACGGGATTTAGTGTCAAAACGAACAGTAACATGAACCAGTGCGAAAAGAGTATATTGAAATTTAGGCCTACTAATTATTTATTTATATAAAATACAAAAAACATGAATAATGAGTAACAGTAAGAGAAATTTCTTTCCGTTACAGTGAAAAATTTAGTTAAATGCTTAAATTTCGGTAATTTTTCTTTACACGGTACAGTTATGCAGAGTGACATTGCAACTGTTAGCATTTATCTATTTGTACCTAGCTGTTTTCTTACAATCGTAACGGGATTACCTTTGTAATACTTTAAGAAAATAGGTATTTCGTCACATAAGCTTAGAAGAAATGTAAATGCAACTAAGAATACGCTGCGTCGGCATCGTAAAAAGTATTAAACACTGTTAAACATTAGAATTATATTGAATTTTACTGTTTTGAATGGTTCTTTCTTATTGATTTTAATAACCAAGTGATCATAATTTCATAATAAACTGCGCTTACTGTTTACTGTATAAAACATAAATAATAATGTAAAACAATTACATACACTGTTAACGTTTTCTTAACAATTATTATTAAAACAGTAAAAATTGAATGAAGAGTGAAAATTATGTTTTGTTAACAGTTAGCAGACAGTTATTTATATACGAGGGGAGTTTTTTATGCTATCTACCTAGCTCTGAAAACAATATGCTATCGCGACAATTTTCTTAAAGTTTCTGTGACAATTTATAGTGTCATCTCCAAATTTGGCTCCAATCGCTTAACATTTGTCATTTTTATATCAGTTTAAAGAACCGAAAATGAGTGATTTGAAACTTGAACATAGAAGCATCATAAAATTTCTATCGAAAGAAGGCAGTAGCCCGAAGAATGATGAAAGAGAATGGTGGCAGTGTTTGGAGAAAACAGCCCGTCCTATTTCCAAGTCAAATATTGGTGCAAGCAGTTCAAATGGGGCAGGGAATCCACTCATGAAGACCCGTAGTGTGGAATGCCTCTGGAAGCACGAACTGAAGAAATCATAAACATAGTTAAAGATTTGGGAATGAGCAAAGTGTCGGCACGATGGATTCCCAGAGTACTCAGTCCTGAACAAAAACTGCGTAGACGACAAATTTGCGAGGAGAATTTGGCTGCTTTATCCCAAGATGAAGACTTTTCTACAGAATTATAACCGGGGATGAGACCTAAGTACATCATTTTGAAACTCCCACGAAACCAGAGTCCTTGCAATGGATTCATAAAGGCACTCCACCATCCAAGAAGGCGAAGACACACTGTTCTGCGGGGAAAGTGATGGTCACAATTTTCCGGAACGCGGAGGGTATTCTTTTAATTGAGTATATGCCAAAAGGGACTATCATAACGGGGAATGTCTACAAAGAAACAATTAAGAACTTGAAAGCGGCTATACTCGAAAAAAGACTCCACAATTATGCTCAGAAAACTCAGTTCTGCACGACAACTGCAGAGTGCATAAAACACGAATTGTTCAAGCAGTAATCAATGAATGCGACTTTAAGGAATTACAACATCCACCTTACAATCCTAACCCTGCCCCCTGTGACTATTATCTCTTTCCAAAACTCAAAAAACATTTGAGAGGGCGTCGCTTTTTATCGAATGATGACTTGGAAAACGACGTGGAGTCGTATTTTGCAGAATTATCATAAGATTTTTTTAAGACATAGCTTTATTAGAAAAACGTTGGAATAAGTGTGTTAGTTAACGGTTCTTACGTTGAAAAATAAAATTTTATTTGTTCTCTAACTCGTTGTTTTCATAGATAGGTAAATAACATAAAAAACTCCCCTCGTATTTTGGTAACTAAAAGGAATAGAACCTACATATATTTATATGAACATTTTTTTTTACTCAAAATGACCTGAAGAATAAAATATTATATATTCTCATGTACACAAAATATATTCGTTTTTTTTTTTACATTCAGTACATACACTTCAGTTTTCTCTCAAATTCGACATTCGAATAAATCGGAAAATGGCCGGAAATATCTTTTAGAAGATATAGAGCCGGTATTTCAATCTCCTAACAAGTTATTAGGTACACCTTATAAATTGTTTATTCGCTAACAAATTTGAGAGGAACTTCTAGTAGCTAATAAATTTGTTAGGTACCTAATAAAACGAGTCATTGTCAGTTGTCAACACATTTCCATTTGAAATATAAAATATTGTAAGATGGAAATGTGTTTTGATGAAATTGATTACATATTGGAAGAGGAAGAACTTGAAATTATTGAAAATATTAATCTCTGAAGGAAAATATAATATATACTGTACTACAAAGACCTGATGATTTAAATATTTGGACCAATGAAGAACTTTTTTTAGAGATTCCAGCTATCAAAACCTTGCGTAGAATATATTTTAGAATTAATAGAAAATTATATAAAATATCTCCCAAATAGGTAATTTCAAATTGTGGTACTTTTACAAACCATGATTTTTCAATATAGACCAGAAAAGTGATGTTAGAATTTGCCTTTGGCGCGAGTTCATAGTTTGAATTCCCTAGTATAGGTTTAAACCAAAAAAAGTTTGGTACCAAAAAAATAAGCAGCTCTTATTAAGAATTCGATAGTTTGTTTATTCAGTAACAGATTGTCATTTTAGAAATTCAAGTCTTTCGGCAATTATTACTAACTTGAAGATATTAAGCTACGGAGAGTTTCTATATAATTATTGGAGATTTTGGGGGGTATACATAAATCCACAGCAGGAAAAATCAAAAAAGTTACCAGAGTACTAACAAATTTAAGAAATCTTACGAGTGCTTGTAGACGTACTAACCTAAAATACAAATTTGTTGTTTGTAGTTTTTTTAATGTCCTTTTGATGCAATTATGCTAAATTCGTGAATAACCGAACTTCAAAAGTTTCTTGTCCGTTTTTTGTTCATATTTTTAAGATATTACTTACATACACAAACACCTTATAAATATTTGGATGTGACAAAAATGTCAGTGTCGTATATTATTTTAATTTATTCTATATTTTTACAACTAGATTTCAAATACGTATCTAATAACAATTTGCCTAGCAACTTTACATTGAAAATACCGATATTTGTTATCTTCCTAATAAATCTACCTAATAAATTTGTTTATCGAATAGTTGTTAGGAATATTTGTTAGGAGATTGAAATATCGGGCGTTGCTATAGTGACATCAACGATACGGACTTCAATTGACGGGCTTTACACCAATGATTGTGTAGTATTGTTGTAGGAATTTGAATAAAATGCAAAGAATTTCATTAACTCTTAATTTGGCCCGAATTTTGTTTTTTTTCCTTTTTGAATTTTTCCAAAACTCAACAATTTATGCTATTTAACCCTTTGTATATCAGTTCTTAAAATTTTCCAAATCGAAAGTGTGCTTAGTGTATTGGAATGTTGGTTGTGTAAAAGAATAAATCTGTTTGACTGAGATTTCCAGTAATTGTTAACACCTCATCTATAATCTTTATCTATACCGCAGTCGAATAGATAGTAAAAATATAAAATACAGGGTGGGGCAGAAAAACCTATCCGATTTCAAATCCCTTTTTCCCAGAAGAGGGAGCAGGTAGAGTAGTGGGGTAAAAACCGTTAGAAAGCCGGTTTTATGCCATTTGTCATTAGTCAACAAGCCTTGGTCTGGTGAACATCGTGCTTTTGTTATTGAGCGGTTTATCGAATGCGGCGGTTCGATAATTGCTACACAACGTGCTTTTCGAATTCATTTCGGACTCGGGCGTCATGATCCTGTTCCACATCACGCTACGATTAAAGTGTGGGTGTCAAATTTTAGACAGACGAGTTCAGCATTGAAAAAGAAGTCGCCTGGACGTCCCAGGACAGCAACAGGACCTGAAAACGTGGCCAATGTGAGAGCCGCGATTGAACGTTCCCCGCGTCGTTCGGCGCGAAAACATTCGCTCGCTTTGGCGATTTCCAACCGCAGTATTCGGCGCATTTTGCACCGGGACCTCAAAATGCATCCCTACAAAATGGTTGTTGCACAGGAATTAAGTGAAAGGGATTTTGAAACCCGTACGAACCTGTGTCGCGATCTCCGAGAACTCCCAAACGACGATGTTGTGCTCTTCACGGACGAAGCCCATTTTCACCTTTGTGGTGCCGTTAACAGGCAGAATTTTCGATATTGGAGTGACGAAAATCCTCGAGAAATCCATCAGGAACCCCTCCATAGCCCAAAAGTGACTGTGTGGTGTGCTCTTTCCCGCCTAGGCGTCTGGGGGCCTTACTTTTTTGAAGAAAATGGGCAAACCGTAACGGTCAACAGCGAGCGCTATTGTTTCATGCTGGAAAATTTTCTTAGACCCAAAATGGAAGAAAATGGCGTGGAAAATGTGTGGTTTCAACAGGATGGTGCAACCGCCCACACATCGCGACGATCAATGGACATTCTCAGGGAACTGTTTCCCGGTCGCCTCATTTCCCTGAGAGGTGATCTTGGCTGGCCGCCGCGCTCACCGGATCTAACTCCATGTGACTTCTTCCTTTGGGGTTACCTCAAATCGAAGGTTTACCAGCATCGACCAAGGACCCTTCTTGCTTTACGAAGGGAAATTGCTCGGGCAATTGAAGAAATTCCTGTGGAAATGACGGTGAAAGTCATGGAAAGCTACCGCGAGCGCCTAAATCAGTGTATCCGCTCCCAAGGACGACATTTGAGTGATGTGCTTTTCAAAACTTAAATTTAAAAATGGCATAAAATTTGCGATATGTTAATAAAAATTTTTTTTGACAAGTTGAGTGGTTTTAATTTTATAACGTTTTGAAATCGGATAGGTTTTTCTGCCCCACCCTGTATTACAATGTATATAGAAGTTCAATGAGATCTCCTCTGTAACTATAAGAATTTCTATATTATTTTAAATAAAATAGTGCGAAGTGCAATGTGCGAAGAGAAACATTTTCACAGGAATTTAACTCCTTTTCTGTATTTTCAAATAACACTGCCGCAAATTGAAGAATCCAATACCAATAGCCATTGGAATGGCTTCGGCTGCAATAATATTTTTCTTTATTATTTTTGTACAATTCTAGAGAGAATCATTTCCAAGTGTAAAATTGTTTCATAAAACAAAAAGTAGAACTAACATTATTTAGAATTTTCTCCGTCTACATAGTATATAAATTTAGAATTATTACAGATAAAAGAGCAATTTGATTATGACGTAATTGAAATGAACCATATAATTTTATTATGAGCATAAAATCGGTTATAAATGGACCAATAAGATAAAAAAAACATTCTGTAATACAATGGTGAGGTATAAAATAAGAAAGTTCTATAAAGATTGTGTCATACAAAAAATAATGGTGATTAGTCTATTTATTTTCTAATATAGATAATAATAATAATAATTAAATTAACTATCTAGATTATATTATACATGTTATACCTATAGACAGGTGAATTTTATTCAAGTAATTTTTGCTTTTCGATTCAATATGAGCTGCAGAGTAATAAATCAGTTCGTCAAAGATATTCCAGTAGCGCATCAATAATTGTTTGCTAAGGGATAATCGATAAGATTGAATTCGATAGAGATCAACCAATTCAGTTCTCAATTATTTTTTTGAGAACAACTGAAGTCACCTTACATTGAAATAAATATAAATTTTGATAAAGAACTTTTATTTACAGATGATATAAATAAAACTTCTATCTACGCCTATGCAACTGTTCCAAAGAAGTTATCGAAACGTGTATTAAGTTCTTTCTATTATCAGAATAGTAAGTTTTGTTCCAGGTATAAAGCGAGCGGCATTCCAAGTAAATAATTATGTTTATTTGCCATATCTCTGACAAAAATCCAGTACTATCTATTCTTTCAAATTTTGATATTTGTTTTTGAATCGCACTATAATTTTCTAATTTGAAAAGATATTTCATATAAAAATACGCCATGAAGGCTTATTTTCCATTACTTCGTGTGCCAGACTATTTTTATTCGCAAATTTAGATAATGACTATGTGCACCAGACTTCACCTCAAAGCTGTTGTGAAGAAAACACACACTGGTCACTTTTATGCAATAGGGACTAATAATTTTGACGTCATCCGCTGTGGATTGGCGCCCGTCTTCCTCCACACAATTCAGAAAAGGACAACAAATTTATAGAAAGAGCGAGGTTTATACCATGGCCGAGTCGATCAAATGCTCTCCCCTCAGCACTTCTCGTTGATCCCATCATTTGTTTGTTATGTAGTCAGCAAAGTTTGGTTATGTTATTTTGTGTAGTGCCTGTTTTTAATTATCTCTTGTATTAAATGTGGTGATGATTGGAATGTCATTGAAAAACCAAGTTCAAAAATAAGTAATGAGTTTTAACACAAGATGATGTACCGGGGGCACGATTTGTGTTTAAAAACATTGAAAACCACTCCGTCTGGAGTTGAAAAGATGGTTAGGATGCCGGGGTTTGAAGAAAAGTGAAAATAAACACGTGGTGGATTATGTGATAAATGTCAAATTATACAGCTATATTTTGCTCACTACATAACTACTTATAAAATACTTTTTTACTTAATAGATGGGCACCGAATTTTCTTATGAACTCTCTAGAAGGCGTCCGAAAAATTTGAATTGTATAAGTCTCCCACATACAAGAAGATATTACCTTCCCATAGGAATTCCTGGTATTACTGGAGAAATCGGTGTTGGTAAACTTACTTAATCTCGAGCCTTTCTACATTTACAGATTTTAGGCTGTGGAGTGGAGTGTGACCTATACGAAAATAGGTAAATTAGTATTACAGAATAGAGGAAATACTATTCTATTTGAAAGAAAAATGTTAATGTATTATTACATAGATATTACAGGAAAATATAATGTTTTGTATGATAAGGTATCTATTAGAATTATTTTATTATTATTTAATACTGATTAGCATTAAAAAAAATCCGTATACATATAATATAATAAGAATGGCATTTTGCAATAAAAAGTGTATGTTTCTTGAAGTCATACGTAATTGAAGCAGATTTTTTACCTCATAGGTTATAGAATAAGTTCATAAGGCGACGTATGTCGTAACTCTATTCAGGAAATAATTTAGAACTGTCAACGTCAACATAATTCGTATACATAGCGTATATTTTAACATTTTTGTGTCAATTGACGTGATTTACTAATAATTCCATAAAAAACTATCAAAAATGAATTAAATAATGGTCTCGTCTGCATATACAGAAAAAGAAAAGATTGTTTCTTAGTAGGTGTCAGCACAGATTATACGTGAAGAATACTACACATATTTTTTATACCTAACTGTATTGGCATCCTTTAAAACAAAGTTGTGTGGTAAAACAAAAAATTCTTATTGGGTGTTAAAAATTACACGAAATCTCAGTCGTCATACAACATTTTTTTATTCTCATAACTGACGTTTCGATATAGTAAACATTATAAATATAATTCAACATTAATAGAGCAGAATGTCAAGTTTGGCAGAAAAATATTCATTCCCAAAAATTACGAAATGTTAACATTGGTTGTTCTAGCATCTAGCATACGTCACATATGAATATACACGTAACTTTTGGTAATAAATAGTAACAATAACAATATGTAAATTTACTCCTATCTTTTCAATCTACTACTAATTCCAACTCGCTGATTTGCGGTATAGTGAAACTTTTCACACACGTATAACAACTCCGGTACTCCGGGTGCAGACTCCGGGACTCAGGCGGCTCATGAATGGAATCCGGGGTGCGGGGAGGCTCCGGGTGCGCAGGGACATTCAGGTCACGCTCCAGACCCCGGAACGAACGCAGGAGTTCTAGACTTTTCCATGCGGTGTTGCCAGATAGCACGGTGCAGCGTTGCCGGATCGAAAGTAGAAGAGAGATACTTACGTATTGGAGTTGTAAGGGTATTGATATTTTAGTTGAAGAAAAGTTGTATCTATGAATATAATTATAGTATATAATTCAATATAGATTTAATCTATTGTATTAATAAGAAATACAATCAATTATATTAAAGAAAAGTACATATAGGTACGTTACGAAAATTTACAATTAGGAATTTTATTAATTTTGAATATGTATACCGGGTTTAAGCTTCGATTTCTGTAATATATAGTCGAGTAGTATCGATTAATTCCGTATTTTTTCTTGTACGTATTCTGTTTCCATACATGGCAGGTTGACGAATAAAAATATATAAACATACCCATACCCACTTTTTTACCTTTCAAGTCGTTGTTAAGTATTGGTAACACTGCCTGTCATATTGTACGCATGCGTTGAAGTCTACTTTCAAGCTAGTATGAAACTGATGAAAAAATAGGACAGACCGTATTATTTTTGAACTAGAATCTATTATGAAAATCGAAAGAAACTCGGATGAAAATCCTTACCTAAGAGGATATGACGGAAGGTAAAAACAAGCATATTTCTCCACACAGATAATCTTGCTGGTTGTCAATTAAAAAAAATCATAAAAATAGATATTCTAAATTTTGAATAGTTTAGGGTTTTTAAAATATTAAATTGTTGTAAATATCTTATAAAAATTGTTTTCATAAATGTAAAAATTCCATCGAATATCTCATATTTTCCGTCTTTCGATCTGGAAGTTTTTTTTACAATCATGTATAAACTGTCACTTGAACTGTCGTTACGTAGTTTTTAGTACAAATCTGTCGTTTATTATGTTAGCTACTACGAAAAAACCTTCCTTGTGTACCACTATTCCTATATTGCCAATATACTTTTGTTTTATTTTGGTTTCAAATATCATAGCTTACGGCTGGTAAACCTTTTTAGAAATTTGCATACATGTGTAAGAACGCATGAAAAATAACATGCTTAAATTTCATTAAAAACTGTCGCAAATGCTTATAATAGATCCAACTTATGCTAATAACATATTAATATGTTTATGTTATACTAAAAACTGCACCATAAAATTTCTTTTCATCAATATCAAACAAACAATATTTACAATTTTTTTATTATTATTCATTATTTTCCTGTCAGGTGTATATGTTTAAAACTTCGTACCTTGTTGCTATGTATTGTTGTTGATTTCAAACATTTGAATGGTTAGAGTGGTGCATTGAACTTGATGTTTGAACATAGGAAATTCACCAATATTTATCTGTCGCTCATAAAAACACTTCTAACATGTAGGAAATTTGCAGTTGATTAATGAATGTTATTAAATTTGTCATGGAGTAATCCGTTCTCAGATAATGATATTAATTTTTGAAGTTCAACTTTGTCGTTGATTTATATAATAATAAAAGGGGAACATAAAATTTGATATTCAGGCAAGATTCCAAACAAAACTTAAATCTTTGATGATCGTGAATGAAAACAACTTAATTCATTCACAAGATTGAAGTTTGAAGGAGAATTTATTATAAGGAAAATGTACAAGGTTGCAATAATTATTATTTGGCTTGAAATTTTGCTTCATACAAAATTTAATTCATGCTTTTTGTAATATAAACCTGTATTGTTAAAATTTCTTTTGGAGGTAATCTCATTTATTTTTCATAGTAGATTAACTTATTTTATTTTATATTGAAATTTCACATATTGTCCAATTTTTACCTTTATTTAATTTTGCATAGATTATTTAATTGCTCCAGTTTCATGCTTAATATTTAATGCTTATCAAAGTTTTCATTCATAAGTTTTTGTCCATTTCTAAATTTTTCTTCTTGAGCACTATCTTTTTATTTATTTATTTTATTGGCTAAATATTGTTCTCCCTTTTACACAGCAATGACTCTTTTGAGTATGCATGCATGCATATTTCTTACAAATGCAACTGAAATAATCCTTTATTCAGGTGTATTTAAAATGGGGTATTCAACCACTGCAAAGAAATCAGTCGCCTTTGTTCTTATATAAAATACCCCCCTCCCTATTTTATTTTTTCAGGTATTTAAGCCATTCATATTGCAGATTATAGGGAATAGTTTTGACCTCTCTGATTGGCTGGAATTGGAGACAAGAGACAACTTAAAACTGGCGCTGATGCGGGCACCATCTGCTGAATGGCTTGAATGGAACAGAGCGTAGTACTAAACAATATCAGACAATTAATGATTTAGAAATAAAATCATTAACCTAATACTATGTTAAAAAACAAGTTTAGTGAATTAGGCGTAGAATTTAATTACCTACAAGTTTTATTTTAAACATTTTTGTCTAAAATTAATTGGGAACTTTTACTCAAAGGAAAACTGATTTCCAATGTTAAACGCCTATGGGCCGTTTTTTTGATTAACATCCTATACCTATGTATCAAGAGTGGTGTAATTTAATAAAAATATGTTCCTCTGATTATATTCCTTAGGGTTTTTTCTTAAGATTTTCTATAACAACAAAGAAAAGCTTGATTAAAACAAAGAAAATTTAATTGCAATAATGAAAAAGTTTAATTAATAATTACTTTAAAAAATAGACTATAATATTACTGTCACCGTATAATGTAAAAATTAATATATTTTTTCTCTTAAATTTTTTCTTAGGGCGTTGTAAATCACGGCGGCCCAGAAAAATTTCTCATAGGGGCGCAAGATTTCTAGTTACGCCACTGATTGACATCATAAGTATACTCAGTCTTTTAATAAAATAAACTATATACCTATTAGGATAGATATGTTACCAGTCAACCAAACGAAGTATTTAAAAGAGTAATGCTTTATTAATATGTTTATTTTATAAATAGTTCATATTTTTAAAATACTTAAATAATTGTTAGGATGGCTTTGCCGCCCCCATTCTTGGCATACTTTATATTAAGAGTTTTAGTAAAAAGAAAATTATCAAATATTACTTTGTTGTAAAACAAATGATTAATTATTGTAAACGCAACGTCACTGATCCGAATCGATTATCGTAAAATTTCGGATGAATTCGGTCCATCTAGACTCGTTGTTTTTGTTTGAATTCGAATAAAGAACTATAGCAATAGCAACACTACTGTCATCCTATGACATTCCCAATTTTTTCATGAAATAGATTTTTCTTTATTTTTATTCATTAATTATTGGAAAGAATTTTTATTAAAAATAAATGAAAATATATGTACGAGTATGCCTAATGCAGAAAACGTAGATACCCCTAAAAATAACCAAGCATTACCAAAATCCGTAGGATACCCCATTGAAGCATTTAAGGGAATCTAAGTCCTAATAAATATAAGTCCTTTTCTTGGTCCTTATAGTACAATAATATGCTTCACAGTTAATAAAATTACTAATTATAAAGAATATCCATTTACGGTTTTTCTTTGATAATGCAATGACGATATTTGCATTTTGTCACACATATTCTGTGTTTGCATTGCTATAAATAAACGTACTAATTGAAAAAGAATGTCATTCTGATAATCAAATTACAAACAAGATCACATGAAACAGAATTAAGGAAATATGATTACATTATTGTCGTGGTCAATAATAATTGGAAATAAGCATAGATAATAACTAATTTAATAAAATAATTAATAAGAAAACTACGTATATTGTAGTTCAAGTTCAATCAAATGTTATTAGTGTTTATTTTCGTTGTTACATTATTTTTCCATTCAAGTGATAAAAAATGGATTAAAAAAGCGATATATTAGAAGGCTTAAAAGTAGAAATAATTTGGATGTGTGAGTGACAGAGAAGAAGAGAGATGACAATGCAATGATTGTACAGGCATTAAAAACTAAATATTAAAAAAATAACTTTTTATACACTGATAGTCTCTACAATGAAGTATTAAGGTCTATCTATACCTTACAAACTTCAATTTAAGGAAAAAATCTTCAATTTCAGAAAAGGTCAATTGATAAATTGATATTTTCTATTTTAGTTCTTTAATATGTACTTTATGAAACAATTCAAGTAGAAATAAATAACCTATATTTTAAAAGGACCAAAACAGAAAAAAATAATATAAAATACACAATTTATAAGACATTTCAGCGCATTTCCTCTTAGAACACTCGCAGCAAGCCGTTTGTTCCTAACAAAGACGCGTACGCTAAAATTATGTCTTATGAAACTTGTATTTTAATGTATTATTATTTTTCTGAAATTTAATTTACTTTTTCTGAAATGGAATTTACTTTTTCTGAAATTGAAGTTACTTTCTCTGAAATTGAATTTGAAAAGGCACTGTTTTAAGTGACCAGTTTTCTAATTTGTTACTATGGTAAATGGTGAAGGACCTATTCGTACATATTTGAAATGAAAGTGAAAATACGAAAATAATAACTTTCTAACATTCTGATAAACATCCTGTTCTATGGTGTTTTTGTTCTGAAAATGTACGAGTATAATGTCAGATTTTCTTCTATATTTTAATACGACTATAAGGTGTTCTGATATTTATTCTAATTTTAATAAAACTTGCAAAATATTGTGTCCTCTTTCTGCAACATTTTCATAACACAAAGCCTCATGTCACGAACTCTTCTATTTATACCGTCTGCAAAAATAAATTTCCATTCCCGACATTGTAACTTTTAATACAAACTTTGCTGCGACAAAAGACAAACAGAACAGTCGCGAAGTTATTCGTTTCTGTTTCTAGGTAACGTGGCAGTTAAACAATTTGGTGACAAGGGAGCTCAATTTTATTCATTACCCTTTGGATTTATGCTGTTCTCATTAGACTAATTGGCATAATGATAATTTACGTGATGGCCGAAATGCCTCATTAAGTTGGGAGAAGGTTCTACTAATGGGGTGTTTTAGTGACACGTCTGCAATTATGATACACGGACATTAAAATGTAAAATATACGCCGAGGCTCGAGAAAATGACACCACATTGCTTGTTACACAAATAATACCTCCGCGAAAAACGTGCACATTTTAACATAAATGCACTATAGGTAATAGTTACCAAAATTATATGCAATTATTCTGCATTGTACTTATATTTCTGAATGTGGCAATTATGTTTTGAACTAAACTCTAAAACATTAAAGCTCTCAACAAAGTTTTATGCTTTTACGACTGTTACCACAATCGCAATGGTTAATTTCAATCCTTCTTCGTTCTAATTTCATATTAAAGTAATTATTATACTTTATAGTTTTATTGTAAATATTTTACAAATATCCAATAATATTATTGTATAAAATTTATAGTGGGTGGCGCTTGTAACGAAACAAATATCTGTCCCGCTTTTGTTAAATTTTATGCGGTTCTTTATAAGATTTATGCCCATATTCATAAACGCTCGTTAAATTTCCAAACGGCTCGTTAAAATTTTTGACATATGGAATCAAACTTGACAAGTTACATTTCGATTTTTCTGCCAGTGTCACTATTTTTACTGGATAAAAATTATAACGAACCGTTACAATTTTTACGAGTGTTTATGAATATGGGCATTAGAGAATTCAGAAAATTTTGATTTTAGGGTTCCAAAATTTTGTAATTTACGCTTTTGGTGCCCAAGTAAATTTAATTTAATAACGTGGTAAAATGGATATAATATGGCATTATTTCAAGAAATGAAAGTCAAGTAAACTGTTGTCAAACCGAGTAATGTGTCAAACAATAGGTATTTGACAGTCAATGGACGCTCATTTCTTGAAATATTGCATATTAAAACTCTTTTTATCACATGTTTAAATCAATAGGTCGGTTCTGCTTATAACTAAAATTTACAAATGGCATAATTCTGTTCTGATATCAGTAGCGAGCTGACTAACACACCTTAAAAACTTAAGTTTTCTGTAAAATGTTGCTTGGAGGTATCTTCAAATAAAACGATGTAACATCAAAAATAGTCTATTTAACAAGTTCATGAAATGAAGATATTATATTTCAATACTTACTAAATTGTTTGAATGAGATAGACATATGTATTATATGCATTTAACGTAGTCATTTATTACGAATTTTTTTATGATTTGTATATAATTTAAGAAAGAAAATTATAATGGTAAATATTATTCTTTAACACTCAGGAAAACGGTACGGGAATTGTTCAATTCTTCTAAAATTATTGTAATTTTTTCCTGTTTTCTATTAAATGAGTAAATTTATATACAGAATCTAAAAATAATAGGTAAAATCCGATATTTAACTTTAAAGAGGTATTACATCTTTTTGGGAGTGATGTATAAGTGGATCTAAAGTTCTAGTTAATTTTAAGCCATTGCCTTATTTAAAACATTTAAAAAAATTATTCTAGAACTTCAAAAGTATTTGATGTGCCTCTTAAGATTCTGCGAGCAAACCTCACAGATTATCCTTAAATACATTAATTATTACAAAAATTTTGCGAAATAACTATTTTGTTATACAAATTTACGTATTCCCATCTTTAATTAACAAAATACCAATAAATATTAATCGTTGTTACTGATTCATTATATATTAAAAATGATCTGTAAGCCAAGGTTTCTAACACCGTAAGAATTTACGAATTCACAAAATTTCTCTGAGCTACAGTGACGTGATCAGAATTTCAATTTTGATCGTAAGTTGTTACAGGCCTTAAAGATTTGCTTACATTACAGATGAGAACAGAATCGACCCATAAATTTACTCACCAACTATAGACGGTAATTTCAAAATTTTGTAGCTAAAAAGTAAAGAAACTTGTTTTCATGTATAAAAACCCCCTCCTATACATCCTCTAGTTAACAGTGATAACCAACGGTTATATTGCAAAATTGTTCTTACCACCGTTGATTAGAGCTAACTGGAAGTTAAAACTGTAGTTCGCATCGCTTCCAATCTTCACTTTAATTCTTATCTAATGGTTAGTCAACTGTCTTTAACTAGAGGTGGCGGAATCGGTCATTAATAATTTTATAATAAAAGTATGAATATATTAAAAATTAAATTACATATATTCTGTTTATTTTGTGCACAGGTTTTACTGTTTGTTTACATAGTTAAAATATGTATTGTACTGTATTAACTCATTGAACCATATATGAATCATATTTTAATTAATAATTGAAGAACCCGTATTTACCATTGCTGTGTGGCGTAAACCTTTATAAATATTAAATTACTAAAACTCTATCTATGTTTATAATATAGGTACTCGTAGTTGTCTATTTTTCATAAATGTTGAACATGTGTTCAAAATGCACAGTAATTTTTATTTTATCAATAATGAATGTAGGTTATACTGATAACATTTGTGGGAAAAATCCTCGTAAAAAGATGGGAACAATATTATCAATATTTTTTATAATAAGTGAATCATATCTAGTATCTGTTCATGTATTATTAGATATTTGACGTATTGTAATGATAGATAGCCTTACACTTCAAGCGAACATATTATATATAAAGTTTCATCTTCGACGATAATAATAATCAAAAATTGAAATTAAAACGAAGGTATTATCTTGTAGATTTTGATAGACCTTGCAAATTTCATTTCTACATTTAAGAAATGCGGTTTAGATCGATAAATAATGGTGCACAATAGTTTTTAAGTTACCATATATGTACTCGTATGTGACTGACGAAGAATAATGAAATGCATGAATGAATACTATCTATAGACATAAATAATATGAATGACAGTGACAGTGTAGATAAGCATCTACCTTTGAATTTTTGCATACTTTTTATTTTATGTACTGTTTGAATGATTTGGTTGCGTTGTAGCATATGGAAAACTGTTTTATTATTAACTTGACAAAAACAAACTATTAAAAATGTATAGATATTATTTCAATATCTATAATATACAGGCTGGATACAATGTTTATGTTTCTATTTTCTGTTTCAAGTAAAATATATGTCACATTACCTTTCGTCAGATATATGTATATTGTAAAAATTCCACACAGAGATTTTCTTGTAAAAAATTCCATATTTCCAGTACATTACCTTCAGTTCTATGTATTTTGTACACATTCCATACTACAGAAAGTTTTTTGTAAAAGTTTATATATTTCCAGTAAAATTATAACACAAACATAATGTTAAGTGCACTTGACACTGACATTTGTCAATCAGAATTTTCTTAATATAGTAGATGTCTCCATAGTAATAGCGCAGTTTGCTGCTTTATGAAATTTAATTTCTTTATAAATTTACTACTCCATATCCATTGAATATGAAGTATAAAATGTAATCAAATCTTTTAGAGAATAATTTTTTTAAAAATATTTATAATAACATTAAATATGAAAAAATGATATATAAAAGCCGTTTTCCAAGAAAAACTGTTTAAATCTTGAAGTTAGGGTACTTTCGGTCGACCAATTGTAACCAAAATCTAATCAGCTCTTCATATAGATGTAAGGAAAAGGAATACGCAAAAATTATAATTTTTGGGAAGGAGGTATTGAAGTTATGCGATCCGAAAAAATCGTTACACACGTACATACATACATCATCGTAAAAATAGTAAAATCGTATTCTAGGGACCCTAAAACGTGCTTATTTATTACAAACTCATCATCGATTTTTTTGACGAAAAACAATACCTGCCTTACCTGAAGGTGACGAAAGGTAAAAAGTATACTTACGAAAGTTGTTTAGAATTAAATTTAACTCCACATTTAGAAAATTGCCTATTCTCAATTGTTAAATATAAATATTTAGTTACAAGAAAAGTACTTAAAAATTAAAAATAGACATATGGCCGGTTGCAGCAATATTTAATTGAGAACTAAAGAAATATTAAATTAAAATCAACATTTTTTAACTTGTAAAATATATTATAAAAGTTTTGAATTTAATCTTTTTTAAACAAAAAATGATTATCGGTGTAGTATATATTTTAAATTTAAAACTAAAATTTAAATTCTAACATTTCTAAATAAATTTTAGTATACATATTTTTAAAATTAAAGTTCCTTTATTTTATACTAAATACAGAAACATCAGCATTATAATAAATTTAAATCATTTGTTTTGAATCAAAAATACATTTTTTTTTAAATATTTTTGTTTGATTTACCACTGATACAATTTACTGTTTTGTATAAATTATTTTTTTTTATAAATAAGTACGTTAAAGTAGTTTTTTTATATATTTGATTTAAATCATTAAAGTGCAAAAAGCCATAAACCATATTTTTTTTATTTATGTAAAGAAATCAATGATTTTTTCTACTCTGTTTATCAACTATCATTTACCGCCCTTCATGTATTTATTTCTACTAGAACTTGAGTTCAGAAGTTGCTTCCATATCCATACTGCAACCCTTACAACTCCTAGAATACTCTTATACTTCCATACTCTTGTCCAACTCTCGTGAGTATCGTCTATCCTCGTTTCTCGAGTTGTTTCGTGCGCATGCGCAGCCAGATCGATGAAAGGGCGCGCAGGGCGAGGCAGGCAGCTCAGTGCGTCATCCCTGATACTAGAATCCTGCTGTGGCTACTGCTGCCGGCTGCAGTGGGCAGGGACAGCAGGAATGGGTTTTCAGAGGTTAAAAGGAAAACAGTACAGCTACTGGGGTTGAGAATGATAGCAGAAAGTAAATAGATAGAAAGAGAAGAAAGAAAAGTGTAAATAGTAAATAAAAAGCAAATAAGGAAGGAATAGGGATAGAGAATAAAAATAATAAATAAAAGAGGTACCTACTACCGTAATGTAATATTTCAGATATTACTGGAGAAATCAGAAATTATTATGGAAGTACTGGTTCTTTTAAAGTATTACCCAGTAATATAATGGAAATATTGTTATTACCATAGGTAATACACTAAACCTGATGATTATTCTGTCGCCATACATCAACTTGTCTTGCTATTTGTCGCAAAATATTGCCTTCTTTTATCAATAAAGCAATAATTTTTACATGAGTATTATAACACAAACATACTATGCTCTATTACATTTAAGCCATTCAGTAGATGGCACTGGCAACAGCGCAAATCTGAAGTAGCCGAAATTACATTGGGTAAACTTGTCTCTTCTCTCTAATTTCAGCCAATCAGAGATGTCAAAACTATTCCCTATGCTCCGCAATACTGAATGGCTTAAATGGAACAAGGTATATGTCAATTGCACTTGACACTGACATTTGTCAATCAGAATTTTCTTAATATAGTAGATGTTTCCATTGTTATTGCATAGCTGGCTGCTTTATTTTATTTAATTTCATTATAAATTTTTAACTCTATATCCATTGAATATAAAGTATAAAATGTAATCAAATCGTATAGAGAATATAATATTCGTTAATATTTATAATAACATTGGCCCGTATTCTCACCTCTTAGATTAGCGCTACCTCCAAAGTAGCGCTATTTCGATTTTTAAAATTTTATTTATAGACAAGATTAGGTTTCATATTTTTGTAAATGAAACCTATAATATTTTAAATAAATGCTATTTACAAAATAATTTATTTTTATTTTTCAAATTTTTAACATTAAAGTTGACATTTGGCAGTTGAATTAGCGATTTTTCGAAAGTAACTCTACTTCAAAGAGGTGAGAATACGGGCCATTAAATATGAAAAAATGATATTTAAAAGCGATTTTCCAAGAAAAATTGTTAAAATCTTCAAATTAGGGTACTTCCGGTCGACCAATTATAACCAAAATCTAATAAGCTCTTCATATGGATATAAAGATACATACATACATCCATCCATCCATCCATACATCCAAACATATATACAGATATCATCATAAAAATAGTAAAATCGTATTCTAGGGACCCTAAAACGTGCTTATTAAAAACTCATCATCGAACTTTTTGACGAAAGACAATACCTTCCTTACCTAAAAGTGACGGAAGGTAAAAATGACTCCCATTACCGCGTTTGAAGAAATACTCAACTTCAATGATGTCTAATGTCAGTATGTATGAATGGAAAAATTTTAATATGGTGTAACCATAGGCTTTGAGAATATTTTCAACGTTAAACTTTTGTCGATTTATTTATATCTTGTTTATAACAATTAAAAAAGTAAAAGTGTTAGAATTCAGCGTCTATTAATAATTATGAAATGAAATTTGGCATGTTGATTCAAAATGCAGTTTTAAATGATATATTGGTAATTTTTTATTTGAAAATGATTCGTCAGTCACTGCACATTGTGAGAAACAAGGTTTTGTCAAAAACCAAGCAGAGCACCAAAAATATAAAGGTGCGTACAGACATGCAACAAAACTTCAGGTTGTAACACTGTTGCGTATTACAGAGTTTTTTTGATCGAAGATACTATATGCTGAGAATTGAAGCGTACCATAACGTACACGAGAAAATTCCGTTGTTCCATGATTTAGTAATATACAGACCAGTCCAGATATCCAAATAAGTGGTGCAATATGAGCGCGTATCATTTCTTTGATGAAAAACCGACAACAAATGGAATGCCTCGATGTTACTGTACGCACCTTTATATTTTTCATGCTTTGCTTGATTTTTTTGACAAAACCATGTTTCTCATATTGTGCAGCGACCGAAATTAAACGATATTGTACCATAAACCGGAAACTTCAATAAATGGACCTTATCGATATTTGTGGTGAACCCCTCAAATAAATAATTATAACTTGTGGGTACAAATATTGTTTAATTAACATTGTAATTCTTATAAATTCATTTCAATATATAACAGTGTGATATATGTGACGAACTAAGAAGAAAGCTCGGATAATACTGGTTATAAATATGAAATTTTATATTATTATTTGTAATTTCCTTGTAAGCAAAACCAATCAACAGCCAGCTGTTCAGTTCAATTTTATTCTATTTTGTAACTTTCATTAAGACTTATATGAAGGAAACAATTTTAGTATACCTACATTGATTTTTTTATTCTTTTATCTTTTATTGCAAGAGAATCTGAAGAATATCTTGGAAAAGTATTAAACACCCAACTTTGGAGCATTACTGAATGCAGTATGTTCCTTTGCACTTTTGCAGTATAGGCTCGTAGTCGTAAATACAAATTCTATGTTAATCTAATCATTCAAGTCAGTGAAAATGAAATGACGTAAGACATACGAGTACATAATACGAAATGATTTGAAGAATAATAATTGCTCGGTCTAGAAAAATGTAACTAACAATAAAGTCAAACTGTAATAAAATCTCTATTCTTGAATACAAAATAAAGTTGTAAAATGTAAGGTCTTGATTGCAGCAATTGTTGAATGCTACAATGCTACTTTACTTCTTAAAATAGAAATTACGTTATGTAGAACAAACATTTATTATTCTCCTGCTATTAGCATAAATATATAGAACATTATATACATAAACAAACAGTTTTTAAGTTAATGTAGTTCGTGAAAAATTGTACATGGTATGTATAATAAATTTTATGGTACTTCCCAGATCATATATTATTTGTTATGATGAGTGAGTCATTTTTATTTACATACATATAATTATACTAGAACACGTGCTTTTTTTACAGATTGCACAATGTGTACAATATTATTACATAAATATGACAAAAACAGTTTGACTTTTTAAAGTTGACACCTTGACACGAAACAATTATACCGTTATACATGGAATAGTGCTTTATTCGTATACAAATAATATAGCCTCACTTTCAGACTTTAACTAAAAGTATTTTAAGTCTTTATCTTTAATTCAAAGAAATGCTAGTGCTCGTTAAAGAACTAATTTTATATTATGAAAACCAACACAACTTTCATTTTAATTTAAAGTGAAGATAAAGTTTATTATGAAAATGGCCCATAGATCATTAATACAGGGTGAATGCTGGAGATGACATAGACGTTTATCATGTGAAAAGACTTTTTTTTCAAATATCATCTGTCCTGTAACGTAACACTATTGGGAGTTTTTGATACGGTTAGAAAGATTATTTAATTTGGCACCTAACCATATCAAAAACTCCCACTATAATCTTACGGGGCAAATGCTATTTGAAAAAGAACTGTTTTCCTATGTTTAACGCCTATGTTATTTATGGATTCTAGTGTTCGCCTTGTATATCTAAATACATAGATACCGTGTGTCTGTACAAAGGAGATTAACATGGGAAATCAGTTTTTTGCAATTTCCTGCTCGCCTAATTATTTTAAGCAAAAATGCGTCAAAAATGTTTTAGGGCATAAAATTCTTCATCTAAATCAATAAACAGAGTTACCTTTACTTGCTTTGTAACGATAGAGATTAAATATGAAAATGTCGAAAATTACGTTGAAAATAACGACAGCCATGGAATTGAACAAAAAATGAATAAATACTTG
This sequence comes from Harpalus rubripes, assembly GCA_963082715.1. Taxonomy (NCBI): domain Eukaryota; kingdom Metazoa; phylum Arthropoda; class Insecta; order Coleoptera; family Carabidae; genus Harpalus; species Harpalus rubripes. The sequence goes on from OY720451.1 coordinate 18,038,146, forward strand.
ACATTTTATCCGTCACAACGTAAGTAAACTTATTTGACGTTTCTGACAATTTGAATTTGTTTCTAATTTTCTTGTCTGAAATTCTTAGAAAATGAATATTTATACTACACTCATAAAAAACGTTATTTCACAATTGCTAAATTCGTGACAAAATTTGAAGACTGCTAATATGTCTTCAAAAAATACACGTAATCAATATAGTAGGAAAACGTGCGTTACTGGAAGAAAGAGTGTTAGGAATAAGTGTAGACCCCTTTTGTAGAACTAGATGTGTTGGATATGGGTTGGGAGTATATCAGCATTATGCATAACTTTGTTACACAATATTGAATTTATAATAAATTCATATTTAAACAAAACTGTATTTTTTTAACTTTATTTATTAGTCTAATGTAAGTAATGTCGGCTTGGTGGCTGAGCGAGTTAGCGCACATGTCGGAACTCGCAGTAACGTCACCCGAACCATGGTACGTGCGTTCGATCCCCGTCGACCGACAATGTGTGATTTATCGTAAAAAATAAATACCGCTACTTGTATTCATCACACTCGGATGCTATAAGCTGGCCACTTATACATCTTAAATAAATGTAGCAATGGCTGAAATCCAACCGGCAGTACGGCAGTAGTAACACACTGCGGCTCGGTGAGCCCAGTTGGAAGGGTAAACGGCGATAACTGTATTCAAGCCCTAAATAGATGTAAGTAATATTTCTATTATTATCATAATTAACGATATTTGTTCAAATCAGTTTGTCAGAAACGTCAAGTAAGTTAACTTACGTTGTGACCTTGTTGTGACAGAGAAAACGTCAAGCATTTGTTTATTTTTTGTTCAATCCATATGGCTGTCGACATTTTCAACGTAATTTTCGACATTTTCATATGTAATTACTGTCGTTACAAAGCATGTAAAGGTAATTCTATTTATTGACTTAGACGCAGAATTTTATGCCCTAAAACTTTTATTTGACGCGTTTTTGCTTAAAATAATTAGGCGAGCAGGAAATTGTAAAAAACTGATTTTCCATGTTAATCTCCTATGTACACCTTTAAGACAGACACACGGTATATGTAAATGTTTTAAGTCGTAATTGAAAAAAATGGCTCTATTCTGAACAAATCTATAAGTCTTAAAGATGTGTAAATATGTAAGTAATGAACAAAATCCCAACGAAACTGGCAGTCTTATGTATAATTTTAATTAACAAAAATAGATGCGCTTTTGTTAGTTTTTTACAGATTTATAAGACTTACAAATTTGTTCAGAATTGGCTAGTTAGTATTTTTGTACTATTTAGAATTTATTGTGCAATGTCTAATGAATTCTGCACTTCTGAAAAAAATATTTTGTTATAAAGTAAGGTTGATAAGATAAAAATAGAATAGAGAAATATATTCACAGATTCACAGCAAGATTTTGAGTGCCTTCATGTCACAGCTATCAAATTCATACATTTCATTTATTCATTCACATTTCTATATGTGAAATGATATAGAAATGTCCACACCAGATACAAAGAACAAAAAGTGATGTCCATTCATATCCAGAACTCTGTATTAAAATAGCTACAAAGAAAAACTGCCCTGAATTAATATAGAAAATTAATAGATATTTATAGATGACTGATTTAAATAATTGAAAAGAAAATATATTGAATTTATTTTTAGATTATATCCTTTAGTTATATTACAGGAGACCTCGAAAAGTTGTAATAGATAATTGAATATAATATACTGAATATTATCATTTTACAGGAAAATAATGTAAAATAATAGGTATTTTATATAAATAGTTTCCGCGTCGTTGTACCTGTTATAGGTAATAGATATGTTTGATTTATAAATCAACAATTTTTTCATATAAAATAGGTATAGAAAACAAAGTATTGCATCATAGATGCAACTAAATCATACTAAATCGTATGCAAGCAAAACTGCTTTGGTTATAAAATCGTAAAATCGTCCTATTAGGTTAAGTAGAACAAAATGCTAACTATAAAGAATGTCGTGTTTACTGCATTATGCGAGATTGTCTGAAGGTCGCAAATAGTTTCGTTTTATTATATTTTTAATTGAATTGTTTGCCTGAGTCATGGATTGGTCATGTGACCGCGATATATTTGCAGACCACATGACGTGGGAGTTTTTTCTGTTTTCTTTATTAATCATACCTCTGATACCATACCTGGAGAAAAAGAAATTTAGATTTTATTTTTAAATTTAAATTTCACCACGAAGTTAAATCAGTTGACAATGTAATAATTTTTTGTTAATATATAGTATGTCTGTACTATTGAATTAAATACATAAGCTATTTATACATACAGTATGTACGAATAATTGGCCATTCACACCAAAATTAACCTAAAAACAAGATTTTAAAAGAAATTAACATTTTATTTTATTAATATTATAATATTAATATTTTATTCAAATAAAACCTAAGACAGAGGATGATCGGAAAACGGTCCTCAGTGATGTCCATGTTAATTTTGAATTTTCAATTATTGTCTCCCCTAATGGACCTTTTCAATTTAACGACTATATCTTTCTATCGCTACAAATAGTAAGAAAATGGCGCGAACAACTGCCAGTTGAGCTGTCAAACGAAACGTCAAAAATATTGCAGTGATTAAAGTACATGTATTCTCGGTGAAAATTTACTTCGTTAGACATTTTAGCTCCAATAAAAGCTTTTGTAACTTCTTTCGCGACGTCTTTTAAAGTTGTCAAAGATTTTTCTCACATTTTACATGTAAATTTTTTAGAAACAAACATCATAGATTTCAATTGTTCTTACTATGCGCAGATCCCCATTGTGCATATCTTCTATCTCTTTAAATTGTAAAGTTCCATTATGACAGGTACTTATTTTTGGCGTGTTTTACGTTTGTTTTAATTATAATTTCTAGACTTCATTACGTAAGAAAATAACAGATGGCGCTTGTGAGCCGATCGTTTTTACATGCATTAAATAAATAATTTAAATTCCTGAAACCAAACTTTGTCAAAACTAAATATTTTTATTTATAAAAATTAACGATATCTGAAAACCAAGAACAACAAATTCTAAATTAAAAACATGCTAAAATATCACTTAATTAAGTCATTTGATAGGTGATATTTTTTTGCTTTTGTGAACTAGGTCTACGTTCTGACCAATCAAACAGTATTTTCTTGCGCGAAATTTTAATAAAATGACAATCTTTTTTATGAAAAGCGATACATATAAATATTTTATTAAAATTAAGCATACAATTTTTGCGTGGTCTATATACATGATATTTACTTTACAAACCCTTATATTTTTATTTTTAGGACATTAATAATTACAAAAACGTACTTTAATTTAATTGTTAATGTTTTATTCTACAATTACAATTAAACGTCTTACGACACGATAAAATGAAAATGTAACGGTAACTACAAATAAATAAAAAGAAAATACGTATAAATATAAAAATCTGCTTTAAAATTCAGAATAATATGTAAAATTTTAATAAATTAGTAAATAAATATATCATCACCGCATATTACCTATTGCTGGGTGTGCCAATCTGCTTTGTACGTAGATAATATCAGTAATGATGAAAATTATTTTTCCCACTCCCGATATCGTAATTAGGCTATTTAGCACATTGTTTGTAGGGATGTATGTATGTTTATTTTACTGTCAAGGTCGACGGGATATAAGGATTGTCCTTACTTCCCTACAGCTGAACTTAACCTCTGTCTTTGCGAAATACCAACAGTTACATATTTTAAACTTGTGTCAAATATTTGTCAATTCTTATAATTTATGATTTTAAATTTGTGCTGCAATTCTGAACAAATCTGTAAGTCTTACAGATCTATAAATATGTAAAAAAAACTCACGCCTTTTTTGCGATTTTGTTCATTATTTACAGAATTACAGATCTGTAAGAATTATAGGTTTGTTCAGAATTACAACATTGGTTTCTATCAAATTGTCCTCATTTCATAAATATTTCTATTTAAAAGTTATCATTGACGTGTCAAATGTGATAGATGACAGCGTTTTTCTTCTTAAAATTTCCATGGAATATTAAGATTCTTTTTTACCTTCCGTCACCTTTAGGTAAGGAAGGTATTGTCTTTGGTCAAAAAATTCGATGATGAGTTTTTAATCAATAAGCACGTTTTAGGGTCCCTAGAATACGAATTTACTATTTTTACGATGATGTCTGTATGTGTGTGTGTGTGTGTGTGTGTGTGTGTGTGTGTGTGTGTGTGTGTGTGTGTGTGTGTGTGTGTGTGTGTGTGTGTGTGTGTGTGTGTGTGTGTGTGTGTGTGTGTGTGTGTGTGTGTGTGTGTGTGTGTGTGTGTGTGTGTGTGTGTGTGTGTGTGTGTGTGTGTGTGTGTGTGTGTGTGTGTGTGTGTGTGTGTGTGTGTGTGTGTGTGTGTGTGTGTGTGTGTGTGTGTGTGTGTGTGTGTGTGTGTGTGTGTGTGTGTGTGTGTGTGTGTGTGTGTGTGTGTGTGTGTGTGTGTGTGTGTGTGTGTGTGTGTGTGTGTGTGTGTGTGTGTGTGTGTGTGTGTGTGTGTGTGTGTGTGTGTGTGTGTGTGTGTGTGTGTGTGTGTGTGTGTGTGTGTGTGTGTGTGTGTGTGTGTGTGTGTGTGTGTGTGTGTGTGTGTGTGTGTGTGTGTGTGTGTGTGTGTGTGTGTGTGTGTGTGTGTGTGTGTGTGTGTGTGTGTGTGTGTGTGTGTGTGTGTGTGTGTGTGTGTGTGTGTGTGTGTGTGTGTGTGTGTGTGTGTGTGTGTGTGTGTGTGTGTGTGTGTGTGTGTGTGTGTGTGTGTGTGTGTGTGTGTGTGTGTGTGTGTGTGTGTGTGTGTGTGTGTGTGTGTGTGTGTGTGTGTGTGTGTGTGTGTGTGTGTGTGTGTGTGTGTGTGTGTGTGTGTGTGTGTGTGTGTGTGTGTGTGTGTGTGTGTGTGTGTGTGTGTGTGTGTGTGTGTGTGTGTGTGTGTGTGTGTGTGTGTGTGTGTGTGTGTGTGTGTGTGTGTGTGTGTGTGTGTGTGTGTGTGTGTGTGTGTGTGTGTGTGTGTGTGTGTGTGTGTGTGTGTGTGTGTGTGTGTGTGTGTGTGTGTGTGTGTGTGTGTGTGTGTGTGTGTGTGTGTGTGTGTGTGTGTGTGTGTGTGTGTGTGTGTGTGTGTGTGTGTGTGTGTGTGTGTGTGTGTGTGTGTGTGTGTGTGTGTGTGTGTGTGTGTGTGTGTGTGTGTGTGTGTGTGTGTGTGTGTGTGTGTGTGTGTGTGTGTGTGTGTGTGTGTGTAACAAAATTTTCGTCTGCGATAACTCTAATACTACAGTTACAAAAATTATAATTTTTTCGTATACTTCTTCGTTACAGCCATATGAATAGCTGATTAGATTTTGGTTACAATTGGTCAACCGGAAGTACCATTATTTGAAGATTTTAACAGTTTTTCTTGAAAAAACTATGTTAAATATAATTTTTTCACATTTGATGTTATTATAAATATTAAAGAATATTTTATTCTCTATACGATTTGACTGCATTTTATACTTAATATTAAATGGATATAGAGTTAAAAAATTATAAAGAAATTAAATTTCATAAAGTAGCCATAGCTGTGGAAACAGCTACTATATTAAGAAAATTCTGATTGAAAGATGTCAGTGTCAAGTGAAATTGACATAGTGTGTCTGTCTTATAATTTTGCTGGAAATATAGGATATTTTGCTTTCTATATGGTATTTGTATAAAATACATACAACTGCTTTAAGGTAATGTACAAGAAATAATAATAATAATAAATCTTTTATTTCTGCAGATACATTACACTGTATATAGAAAACGTCACAAAATAATAATTTTCTGTGTGAAATTTGCATAAAATACATGCAACTGCCGGAAGGTAATGTACAAGAAATAGAATATTTAATTTAGCAAGGAACTTTCCGTATGAAATTTGTACAAAATACATAGAACTGACGGAAGGTAATGTGCTGGCCACATCAGATTTTTTAATGTATATAATACAAAGATATTCTTTGACATATCTGGCAGTGAAAATGAACAAGTGAAAAATAAATCATCGGGAGTGGAAAAAATCTTAGATGCAACACGAGATGTAGGTATATTTGACCACTCTCGAACTTATTTGCCAGACCTCGCTATCGCTCGGGCGCAAAATCGTCCTCGATTGGTAAATTGTGTACCTACATCCCTTGTAGCATAAATAACTATTATTACATAGGTAATAATTTAATTTACTGTTTTACCGCAATCTAATATAATTCATCCAGCTATGTATTATGTTTGTAGAGAAAATACAGAATAATGTCCATTGTATTCAGGATTTTTATGCGCATTGAAGTAAACAAAAATATAAAATTATTAATATTTTGATGTGTTGTTAGTCTTTTTGTTTTGTTCCATATGACATACATTCTATTATTAATATAAATCTTGAATAGAATGTTTTGAAAACCTAGATTAAAATATTTATTGAAACAGACTATTGAATTCCCTGTTTTGCAAACAAAAATTTGTATTTGACATTTCATTATGATTGTTTATAACATATAACAAATGAATAATAAACATAAACGAATTCACAAATACAATTACATGTAAAATCAAATCAACATTCAAATACTCTTCAATTCCACCAAATATCAGTGTAAAAATAAATGAAATGCAGTTGCAATTTGAATAATAAAGGCAGAGCCTATTGTATGGTTGTAACAGTACCAGGTACGCATTGTTCAACTTTGACAATACATTTCATGCTTTTTGTTGATGGAAATAGCGAAATGTGTCATTGGAATTGGTTACGCCCCTTGATGGTGCTGCTGTGGTACAAAGCCGTGATGTGGTTGGAACATTATCGGTGCTTAACGTAATGAGATGCTGGGATTAAAATTGCGTGCTATGGTGATGATGAAAATTGTATGTTAGGTAGAGGAATTCTCAAAATAGGAATAGAATACATTTAGCACGTTTTACTGTTTATTTAATTATTCCCAGAATCCCCGAATAGGATATTGACGTATTTTCTATTGTCATATACCAATAGGATTAAGAATTCAGAGAAATTTGTTTACATATCGATTTAGTATATTCATTTATCAATATATAAAAATTCAAAATTGGGTCTCGTGCGTGGCCGCGTGCCTGAGTGTCAGGTCGCGATTCTTGGGAACTGGGTTCGGTCTTCGGGCCCGACTGGCGTCAAATATTTCGAATTTTAAATGGCACAAAACTGACCCCTATGGTGCACTCTCCACGCACGCACGGTGCAAATATTTCATCATTACCGATATCTGTGTACAAAGCAGATTGGCACACCCAGAAATGGGTAATAAGCAGTGATATATTTATATTTATTTATTGGCTGGAAAACTTCTTGACTGGATGGGGATGATGTGGATTTTTAAAATTCAAAATAAATTCAGTACGTGTATACTGTTAATGATTTTTGCAAAAATGTTATAGTTTTCGATTATTTTTACGGTTCCGGATATTGAAAAATTATAAACAATAGGATATTCGGATGCAGTATTTTCTTCTGTAGCAAAAACCTAAATACATTTTTGCTCTAAAATAATTAGGGGTGCAAATAACTACATTAAGATTTTACCATTGAAACCGCTATGCTGCGTCGTCCAAGTATAGGGATCGTGCTAAAAATCGCATATCAAGATTTTGGTAAATGAGCACGTTTTAAGGTCCTTAGAATCCAATTTTAACATTTTCACGATGATGTCTGTGTGTATGTGTGTGTGCGCGTATGTATGTGTGTGTGGATCCTTGACTAACTCAAATACTATCATTCAAAAACCTTGAATTTATCCGTTATTCTAATATGGAAGGAAGCCATTAGATTTTGGTATAAATTAGATAACCGGATGACACTTTACTTGAAGCTCAAAATAGTTTTTCTCCAAAAAATACCATTAAATGTTATTTTTTCGAGATTTATGTTATAAAAATTAATGATTATTGAATATTCTAAAAGTTTGCATTAATACTTTTTCTATATATTTAATGGATAAATTTATAAAACTATATCTATAATTTAACACATAAACACATGTCCTTGGTTATACAATTCATATCTCAACTGTATGTAACTGAGAGATAAATGTCACTGTCAAAGAACTAATCATTTCAAATTATTTATAGCAACGTTTTAAAAAGAAAATAATAAATAGAACCATAGTTATATGGAATGGAACTTAATACAGTTTCCAGCATAAATAAATATGTAAGTATGTATATTTGAATTAATAAAAATTAAATGGCGGGAGGTATAGTGTTGGCCACATCAGATTTTTATTCATATAATGATAATTTTCGATAAATTTATATATTTTCCCTCTTCTTAATATAAAAACTCTTTTTCCGTCATAACTGTAAAATTCCTACGGAAAAGGGAAATTCCCTCCCATCTGACTACACTGCTGAAGATCGACGAACGACAACTGCAAGGTAGCCACCTACCTACGACAGTGGTAAAACACTGCGGCTCGGTGTGTCCGGTTGGAGGATAAACGGCAAGACCTAAATAATTTTTAAAAAAGTATGCTTGTATACCTACACAGAAAATAATTTTATATTATTTGTTATTTTAATATCTATAAATGTAAAAGTAATAAAATACTATATTTGTATATTATAATTTTCACAGTATAAATAAGTTCAAGTCAAGTTAGATTTAGCTTTTCAAATAATAAACAACCAAAAAAATTTCAATAAAAGTATTTTCAGTATGTGAAAATATATAATACTTACGTAGTATAAATTCTTTTGAAATATAAATAACGCTTAAGAAAATATATAGTTCGGTTTATACCATAGTAAAATTTACAGTGTGTACTCAACTCACATAACATTTCAAAAATAAAATATTACGTTGTGTAAAATCTGGCAACGTTGCTTTAATTTATGACATGGTAATAAATTACTCATATCCGGGTTCATGCAAATACATGAAAAATTGCAGGATTTAAATTTATTATTTTCAGGTTTAATGTATCACGTGATTGAGGCTGAAATATATTCAACTCAGTTTATATAAAAATAAAAGAAAAGTCCGCAAAATGCAAAATGTACTAGCATGAAAGCAGCTACCGCTACCTCATGACTGTTTATTTTTAGAAAATTTGAAATTAGCCTTGTTTCAAATTCCTGCTCTCTCAGTTATTGTTTCTTTTCCTATGTGGATACAAACTTTACAAATAGTTGGGTTTTATGGAGAACATTCTCTTTAAAACTAACTTACTAAATGAAAATATTTTTATAAAACATTAAACAAAAACAAATTGTTTTGTACGCTGTTATAATTAAACGCAGCTAACTTATTTCAGGAAACGTTTACTTTATCAAATGAGTTTACGTTTCTTGTATACATGAGTTTTATAATTTTCTTCACAGTTATACAGGGTGTAAATGAAATAAGTACTTTAAATTTAACCAGTGATATAACTCGTCGAGAGCAACAATATTTCTTACTAACTTTTTCTCGAAATCGCAGATTTTTTTTTAGCATTTTTGCAACCCCTTAAATTGACGAGTCCTTCCACGTATTTTTCTAATAACTTAATGCAGTAGCGACAGCTATGAAAAATTTTGATTTAGCAATTGACAGCCCTGTCTGGCACTGTCATTTGTTGCAATTAAATTTTGACATTAGTAATAAACTTGTTTATAAGGTAAAATTCTGTCAAAATGCTTACGTTTACGAATAGCGAGTACACAGACAATGTATTTACTTACCTATGATTTATTTATGTATTCGTATCTGTACTACATTTTACTTTGTTATTGACATAAAGACACCGCCATGCAGTTGCCAACGCATTTAGACGAAGCGTTTTCCAATTTCTGTTCTTAATATTAGAACATTTGAAAATCTTGTACATCTTATCAAAGTACGGAGTGTCACATATGTTACATTATGGGTTAAGTTTAATGTACTTACTTCGTTTACACCCGTGTATTTAAAATTTAAATAGAAATAGCTTAATTTATATTTCCATATGTAACAAATACTGAAGTCAATTATTGTATGTATACACTACAGTTCATATTATTTTGAATAATACATTTTTAATATTAGTGTATTGTGATACTTGGCATAATAGTTGCACTTTACAGTATAGCATATTTTTGCATATAATGTAAATAAGTATTATTTAACTAGAAATTCTGCATACAAAAAACTAAAAAGTATAATTTTTTTTTTCATTTTGGCATAACCTAATTTAACAAATTATGCATGTATGTTTCTTCCTTTGACAATTTCAAAATAAAAAACTAGCAATGTCGCGATTTTGTAACTAAATTCTTCTAGAATTGAGATTTCCTTTGCTTTTCTCCATATGCCTAGATTTCAAATTCTACTGGTCTGGAGCAGTAGAATCCGAGTCCTTCAATTCTAGTAGAATTTGAAATCCAGAAGAATTTATAGTTATAAAATCGAGGCCCACTTCTTGTAAAAACTAATTAATTGCATGATATCGTTTTATTTAAACTTAGTATCCAATTATTTTTGTTTTTATGTAAAATGTTTATCCAACTTTATAGGTACCTACCTATATAATCGAGTTATTTTCTACATGTAAAAAGTTTCTAATTAAAATTTTAACAAATTCAAAACTGTAATGGATCTGAGCAACAAAAATATCCACATTTTGGTTCGTATTAATTACGAAAAGTTTAATTAAAATGAAGCACTAATTAACTCCCAACATAACAAACTGTCAAATGTCTCTGGGAAAAACAAAAAATACTTCAATTTTATGAATTAACTGTGACCTCGACTGTGACATTCTTATGCCCAGTTGCTTAAAACGTTAACTTTAATTCCGTTGTTAACTTTGACAATGCTTATTTTCCAATATTAACTCTGTTTTAACTTTAGATTGGTGCGAAGATAGGAGCAGTTTGATCTTGAGTTCTGATTGTATTATTCAATCAAATAACAAGATCAAACTGTTCCTATTTTCACACCACTCTATAGTTAAAATGGATAGAGTATGGTTTTGATACGTATCCATGGTTACAATGTTGATAAACACATGATCAGCTAACGACGTTTTTTGTAGCTGGCCCAAAGTAAGATCCCCAATGCTAGAATGAAATTCTTCATTCGGATATGAAAAAGGGTGGACTTGAAGCCAGTCCTGTAAGGACATCCATTTCCTATCGGATATTTCATCTTTAAGCTGGGTGCCGCTTCAGTGATAGGGTGTTACCAACGTACACTGTAAAATTCACTGCGAATAGGGGAGGTTCCTTTCATTCATTTGTTTTGGTGTGATTGAATGTTGCCAAACAACGCTATTGATTAATATAGAATTAGAATTCAATGTCGCATTTAAAAATGTGATGTGGCCTGCACATTGACTTTTTATTTGTAGTACTTGTAAAAGATTTCTGGTAAAGAAATATGTATAAACATATTACAAAGTATACTTGTAACGTTTTATTCTTTTTATTTCACAGAATTATTTAATATTTAAGTTAATACAAAATTGAATGCAGATTCTTTGTTCAGTCATTGTTGATATAAGAAAATTGTCGAGAATGTCAAAATATGCTTCGTCAATATGTAACTATCAAGCACAAACTACGTGTCGAATATGAATGAAATTTGACATATACTTGACTTAATGTGGTAGCAACGTGTAAAAATTGATCAATGGAGAACATAAATTTTTAAAAAAATTGTTACTTTTTGATCAAACGTTGCAAACGTATAAGTCGTATAGTATTTAAAGCTGGTATTTATTCGATCAGTATTTTAAAGTAATGATCAGTAACTGATAATAAAATTGTAATTTAACCGAATATATGTAGTAATGTAGCTAACCTAACCATATTTTAACCTAACCTAATCTAACCCGAAACAATATTCATATTCACTGATTGTTTATTTTACAAAAAACTGATCATTAATGTGAAAAAATACTGATCAAATAAATATAAACTTTAAGAAATTGTACTGTCATCAACAAACACAGATATCATAGTAAAAATCTGGTGGGGCCAACACAATACCTCCCGCCATTTACAGCCCGAGCCACAAAAAATATTAAGCTAATCCTAAAATAATTGTAATCTAATTTTGGCAGTTTATTTCTTAAAATATAGTCTAATCTAATCCAAGTAACTACCTTTTTCGATAATAAAATGAAGATTAAATTTTAAATACCGGGATACATTAGTGATTTCTAATCACTAATTCAAAATGAGGATTAGCTTAAACTTTTTTGTGAATCGTTAATTTTACTTAAGCTGGAAACTGTATTGATTTCCGTTACTATTGTTCTATTTACTTTTTTCTTTTTAAAACGTTATACTATTATTAATTTGAAATGATTAGTTCTTTGACAGTGACATTTATCTACCAATTAGATACATTTGAATAACTGTGTAACTAAGGAGTTTTGTTTTTCTATTTTCCATTTATCCATAATATATAAAGAAAAAGGATTAATGCAAATCTGTAGAAAATTTAATAATTTTTCATTTTTATAATAACATTAATCTCAAAAAAAACATTTAAAGGTGTTTTTTTGAAGAAAAACTATTTTGAGCTTCAAGTAAAGTGCCATTTCTGGTTATCCGATTTAAATGCAAGGTTTCAAAATTTTCTGAATGATAGTATTTGAGTTAGAGCGAAGGATCCACACACACATACATCATCGTGAAAATGTTAAAATTGGATTCTAGGGACCTTAAAACGTGGTCATTTACCAAAATCTCGATATGTGATTTTTAGCATGTTCCCTATAACTCCCTTACCAAGGGTAGCGGGAAGTAAAAATGTTAAATCAAATTCTAGGGACCTTAAAACGTGCCTACTGTGATTTTTACCAGGATCCAATAGCTCCTTTATCTAAGGTATGCTGGAGGTAATATGATGGTATTAAATATGGTATTTATACACAGCTATTTTGAATTATTGTCTGAAGTAATTTATGTATCACTTGATAACAATATTGTCATAAATTTATTCCAGGAAATGTTAAGATTAAAATAAATCACAAATATTATTATAGATAACTTTAGAGTCACGTATTCAAAATAATAACAATATTATTTTATTTATAAAACTATTGCGTGATTCATATAAATTCTTATTTTGTTGTATATAATTCGCATATAGTTTTATATCCATGTTGTGTTTCCACGCGACACACCTATGTGTCTGTGTATGTCCACTCTTCGGAAATTTAAAACGTAATAACATGCCTCACCTCTTATAGATTTGTTACACACCCTTACATTCCTACACTGATAAATTAACGTCAGTTATCCTAGACGCTACTTATCTTCATAATTGACAGCGTAGAAGAATAATTATTATTAGAAATAAATAAATAAAAAATTGTAGCAAAGATGCATAATGTAGTTAACAAAATAAAATGTGTTAGATTATGAATTCAATCACCCTCATTAAATTCCAAACTAAATAACGAACTCTTTAATTGTGTGACGAAAAATTGATTCAATAACCAAGAAAAACTACTTCAAATCTAAAATTATTGCATATAATTATTTATTGCGATTTAGTGTAAAATGTTGGTAGAAAGATGAAAATAATTTAAATGTTTATAAATCTAATATCTAGTCGAAATGTACAAATACAGGTGTCCAGATTTGGAAGGCCACTACAATTTTTGCGCGCCTTTGGGATGCTACCTTAGATGTGCTCTTGTTTTGTAAAAAAATCTCATAGGCTACTAGATAATGACGTAATTTTTTTAATCCAGCAGCATAAATAATGTTTCTATTTGACAACTTTCATCTTCTCGTCCAAACTAAAATTTTGATAAAACATGACATTTAACTGCCAGAATAGCTACGTATAATCTAGTGATTTAATAACTAAAACTTAAAAGATTATTAACTTTTGGTTAGCAAATTGAAAGTCAAAACATCTAGGTGAAATGTAAGATTAATATAAAAATAAATTTAACTGAAAATAATAAAATGACCCCTTAACCTTGCAATTAATTTTAAGAAAAACTAAACGTATTTCGAAAACTAAGTTCATCATCAGTAGTACAAAGGGAAAGTTAAACAGAGTAGTCAAGATTACTCAACATGTCAACCATGCCAGAGGTCCTAACAACTCTGAAAAACAAGGGAGAGAACTGGAATTATATAGGGACGGGATTTAAGATTAGGGGGTAATTTTATTGGTTTTAGTTATATTTAACCTTAGACTCCATCAATAGGGAATTCCACCATTCTTTTAATATAATTTCATCTGGACGTATAAGTAAGACTGTCGGTGAAAATCCGGTGAAAAAATTCCTATTAATAAGCGAGTTATAGGCCCCCGAAATTTGAAAATATAGATGTGACGTCAGGAATATAAGTTTTTATATCAAACTATTTTCTTCGTGAACCTAAATGTTCTTAAAATATATGCTATTTCTAAATTATATTTATAAAAAATAAATGTATATTATTATACTGTACAAGTCTACATGATTTAAAATTGGAAGTGTATTTAAATTATTAAGTTTAATGTAAACCATTTATATTCAAATAAAAACTGTTTGAGAATTGCAGTACTGGACTGATAGCCACGCCTCCGCTATTTGAATTTCTCTACTTCTATTGGTAGTAGGCTCCTCCCCCTAACTGGGTATTTGTTAAATATTTATAGACCGTCTTTGAGTCGCCAATCAAAATAATATATATGGAATTCATAAGAGTGACGAGCTGCTATAACAAAACCCCCTTATTTCCGAAGTATTTCAATTATATCGTTTTATTTCTTTATTAATATTCATTATTAAGCTTATACTTTAAATATTTTTTCCTAATTATTCTTAATTCAATTGCGCTGTAGTCCCCTATTATTAATTTTTAATAAATTTAACTGATTGTTAGTCACCTAGTTTATGGTGATAACGGTTCCTAGTATAAAACAGTTTAGGAGTATATTAATATAGCCGCACCCAGTAAAGACTGTTGTAAACTATGGACTTTTCATTTTAAATCTTAGGATAACAACCCATTGTTTAGGTACTACCCTAACCTTAGCTAATATAATAATTTCAGAAATATATCATGTATGGTTAGAAATAGGTAATACAAATTATGAGATGATATATTCATTAACTATTATTCCTATGTGCATAAGCAGTTCTGTTAATGAAGTGGAACTGAATTAATACATTTAAATTTACAACTTAATACAAATCTCGTGATATTCATTAATACAAAATATAAACATTTAAGTATTACGGTACATAGGTCCATCGTACATCATATTACAGCAGATTAGCACACCCAATAACGGACAACCTTATATACCAATTACCAATACCCATTACAACCAAATCACTAAACATTCTCTCAATGTATTAATTATCTCACCTGCAAATACAACCCTTGTGTTCCTCCGTTTTCGGTAGCAGCGTAGCGAGAGAGAGTGGTTCCGTGCAGAGCGTCATATCCCGGTCACGCGAGTCATGGTTCCGCTGCCATATCGATCCGCAGGCTTGCCGATGCCGACGCTTGCCCCGCCGTCCGGACGTGGACGGGGACGGGAGCGAACCGAGCGGAGCGGAGCGTCGTCAGACCAACTGCCGGGTTGGACTTACAGTAGAGACACAAACAGAAATAGAGTACAGTACCCGTACAGATAGTTTAATTGAAGTGTGAGTATGGTGTAAAGTGAATTGTATGTTGATGTGAATTTGTGCAGATATACAAATTCAGAATTATATTTAGAGATTCGTAATGATTATGTATTTATTTACGAGTACTGCAGCATAATTCATTTGATATAAATAATAATATGAAGACAACCAACTCAATAATACCTGCACCAAACTACCAAACATATTATGAGTTATGATGAGTATGAATGGCGTTACATGATAATATGTAATAAACTGAATTCGTACAAATATACGAGAATAAACTACAGAGCTACAGTTCATCCAAAAATAGAATTTAGTACGTCTACATTTGTATGACTAAAACATGTACGCTAGTACTTATACGACAAAAGCTTTATACGCCAAGCATTTGTACGAATGAATAATTTAAGTAGGGTCACGCTAGAAATATTGTGAGTAGAGAAATCATAGGCCCTAGAAGAAAATAGAACTAGAATTTTAAAGTTATTCTACCTAAAATTTCGATGAAACTTGGTTGTTTGGGGCATAATATTACAGATTAGACTATTTTTTAGTGTACAAGCTTTTATAGCGCCCCCGTGGTGTACTCGGCCACACAGCTAAAGTGCCGTAGTGAAGGAAGTTACTGCAAAAAAATAAAAACTTGTATTTCACCTAGAAAACGCATTCTAAAGCGATTTGTAGAGTAGTAATGAAGTACAGAATCTGTTATTTGAAAACAAGGTTGCGGATGTTAAGGGGATCGTTTCAGCCTCGGTCTACGTTTTTCCAAATGAACAAAAAGAGCCCTAAATTTTTGCTAATTATGCAAAATCTGTTAGAATTTGTAACTTATTTTTATCACCTATTCGTATGCTTTGTTTCACTTTTAATAATTTACCTCATCATTTCGATTGAAAAATTTAAAAGTGCTTTATACAATTATTATGTTCATTAACATTTACTACAATACTTTAACAAACATATACTATGTAAAACATAGCTTTATATATTAAGTTCTGTCATTCATTTATGTTTATTACTTGTGTCTTTAATTCTTAAATTTCTGTATAGTCAACCGGTAATTGGGGTCTTGAACCATGTTGGTCAGATTAATCATAAATAAAAATAAAAAAAAATAAAATAAATCATGTTATTAAAAAAACTTGATATTATGTCTGTAACTTTTTATTTATACTTTATAGCATTGAAAATACACAAAACACCTCTCAGGGTTTTACTAATAATGACTATTTCTCATTCATTTGTAATAAAATTTAAACCCTCGCTCTTAGAAAACACAGAATAAGGTACGTAACTATTTAAAAATTTAAAATATTTATTGTTTATTAAATTAACATCAAAATTAACCAAAAATCAACAATTTTAGAGCTTTGCTCTAGATATAAGAACAATGATATTGCAAAAATACAGTTACAGTTACAAATATAATATCATGTTTTCTTAATAAATGTTAAAAATAAGGGTTGCAATTTCTATATTTTTTTTTACTGTTCAGTGAAGTCAATATACTGTGTTTCAATTTTTTTTTATAATCAGAAAATACAATTTCAAATATGCAAATTAGCGAAATCTCTACCTGTTAATTATAGAGAAAAAAATTAAGAACAAAAATTTTTTGGAATTAAAATCTGCGTCTTTTAAGCCGACTCCACACTCCTCGCAAGTATTGACAAGTATCGACCATGACGAATGGTATGGGATTAAAATTCCTCGTACTTGGCTATGCTCGTGCTCACTCTTATTGGCACTCGACGTTTCCCATCAATTGTCGGTAATCTTGACACGAGTCAAAATATAATTACACTCGCCAATGTTTGCCTATCATACTTGCTGAAGCTCCTACACCACTCGCGGAATCTCCTAGATCACTCCCTATTTCCTCGTTAGAGTAACTCCGAAACAGATATAAACTGTTTTACCACTTTATAATGTTGACATAAATACGTTCAAAAAGTTGAACTCAAGCTAAACCATGTATGTACCTAGCTACTCATAAAATGACAATATAAAAATATTACGGATTAAATTTCTCGTTTGAGTGTACTTTTAATTATGACTGACTGTGCCTCGAATCAATAGATATTGGAAATCCCCCTTAGTTGTCTCCATCGTATGAAATATAATAAAATCAGTCTTCAGAGACTTCACCCTATTTTAGAGCGCATGTATTGTGTCTCATAAATTTGTCAGGTAAAATGTATGGAATAAAATGTCAGCTATCTTGATCATCACGGGTATTTTCATCCTGTGTCATATACATTATGCATGCGCTCCCTTCAAATTAGAGAAGATGTCTTCTCTTGTATTAAAATAGTTGGGATGCTACAATTATAATAAATGGAAATGTAATGTTTGTTACTGACATATTGATTTAATTAAAAATATTTCTAAATGGGACGAGAGAAATTCAATTATGAAATATATTTAACAATCTATTTAGATATTTTTTTCATGACGCCAAAGAAAATTAATAATTCTGTTCTATTTTCACATATTTTATAATGTAATTTTAGAACTTTATTTCTTACGATATTGTTCTATATTTAGCTCAGTTAAGCCGCCCAAGTTTGTAGCTTTTAATAAATTACGTGCTGTATATTAATGAATTTGGAACATAAATAAATGATAAGAAAATATAAATACAATGTGAATTTATTTATCATTAATTTTATACCTATAGCACATAGAACTGTAGTTTGTACATATAGTTTAAATTTAAAAAATACAAAGTTGGGCAAGTTAAATGTCATTTTTTAGTGTAAAAAGGTCCTAAATTCTGCTTCCAGTTTTGCAAGAATTGAAATTATCGTTGATATTTTAAATAAAATGGTATTGGGCCTCCAAAATAAAAATACGCCACAAGCGGTAGAATTCTGAACTAAACGTAAGGTACATAATTGTTTACATTCGTAACCTTACCTTTGTGGATTGAAAGGTTTTCACAGCGCTATAATTGTTTTATTTTAATAAAATATACAAAATACTGTTAAAAGAAGAGATAACTTTTCATTTCAATTAAAGTTAATACGTAAATTAGAAGAAAATCCATTAAGTATTGAATAGGTTTATGTTATGGAATTTTTACTGTAAAAACTACTAAAAGTAAAAATTATAGTTTTATTTTTAATAAAATATACATACATTATACAAATAACAGCCAATACGAACGATAAATTCCTGTTTCAATTAAAATTTATAAGTAAATTAAGAAAAATACAATTTAGTGGGGGTTAATGTTATGATGGTGTTTTTACCCAAAAGAAAAACTACTAAAAATAGGAAAACATGTGCCGTTTATGGCTGTAAATCTAAAACTTCATTTTTTTCCTAAAATTAATAAAAAAAAACTAATATTCATGCTACATTCATTTTAATATCATTTCCATTACATTTTAATTCTAAAATGTTAAAATAATGAAAATCAGTGGACATGTTCATGTAAGCGCATTATTAATTTTAACTACATTTTCATTAAATTAGTACATTTCAAAGTTAAACAACTTTTAACTTTTCATTACATTTTCACTAGAAATGTAGTGAATAAGACAACTACGCATGCGCGAAGAACAAGGTGATATAGCTATTTTAACATTTTAAGTAAACGGCTAACTGAAATTGTTAATTTCGTTACATTCAAATATACAATGAGTACAAAACCAAAATAGCCAAAGATAATACGCGGAGAACTATTTTAGTACAAACAGATGAGAAATTACTTAGTGAATTTGTATGAACACCCTACTTTTTTAGTGAAAATGAAATTAAAATGTAATGTAAATGAAATGAAAATGAAATTAAAATGAATGTTGAATGAATCCACCTAAACTAAACTAAGATACTGTTAATTGAAAATATTAATAAAACTATCACTAGAACTACAACTACAGGAAACTTAAAACTAAACTCTACTGAAATTAATAAAAAACCCTGAATTAAAACACAAAATAACTCAAGAATCCAAGGAAATTACTTTGACAATAATGCTACTGCTATGAAAGCCAGCGAAGAGTGTACAATGTACCTTTGCCAAAGGTCCTTTGGTCATGAGTTTGACCTTTGTGGTCAGCGCCATCTCATGATAATTCGAAATTCATATACTTGAAAACTATTCTTCGTTCAATTTATTTATTTCGCATAGGAACTATAATATTTGAGCGGGGGAACATACATCAGAGTTGTATTCTTATTATATTTAGATTTATATAATAAGGCTGTTGCAAGAATTTTTATATGACTTCTAAGTACTAAATTTTAAAAGATATTGTTCTTTAAAGAGCCCCAAATTTGAAAATATCACGAAATATCCATTAGATATTTTACAATTAATTATTGAAATTTGTGTAATATTTTGAAAACTTCACGTGATTTGAAACAGAATATGACGTCAGAGCACATACAGTTTAACATGTGATCAACTATCGCCTACTTGTATTTATATAAATAACAAACTGTTTTCCTATTGGCCACGAATGACGTACTGTGTGTGCTCCGACGTCACAGGAGTGGGGGGTTGTTTTTGATGACTGTTTCTGGCGCCAATTTTTTTATTTAATTATTTGCGAAAATAACAAATTATTATTATTTTTTATAATACTATGAAAAATATTGCATAAACTTTCATTTAAAATACTTTCAAAAAAATGTGAAACAGCCTGATAAAGGACTGTAAACATAATAGAAATAAGGAATATAATAATAGTAAGAATAAAATAATAATACAAATTTGGTTCGTGATCTGGTACGTTCTCTCGTTGAACGAGGTAGGTATAGCTATATATTAATTTTTATAAATTGAATTTTTTTTATCAGTTTGCCATGATATTTGTGCCTTCTTTTTTGAAGAAATATTTTGACGTTTACCTGATGTATCATTATTATCATAAAATGCCAAATTTATGGATTTTTATATCCCTAAATTCTGTTAACATGAACATAGAATGTAATCAAAATATCTAGGGAATAAAGTGAATACTAAAATCTAAAATATCTAAAAATGATATTTAACAGCGTTTTTCCAAGAAAACTTGTTACGAGCTTCCAATTTTCAATCGTGAACATAGTAGGAGCAATATGTAATTATTCACTGAAAACCCACCAAAGACAATACCTCCCTTATTTGAAGATGGCTGGAGGTAAAAATATTAAACAGGCCTATTCGCTGTTATACTAAAGTATTTCTACGCTGGTGGTATTTTAATTCGTATTTTTATCATCATTTCCGCTTGTTTTAGAATTATAATCGAATTAATTTTTCAAAGAACTTATGTTTAATGGATTTATTTTATATTAATTACTTCCTATATTTTTATGTACCAGTTATTTAATTACATGTGCGAATATCTAATATATCGATTAGCAAATAAAAGCTATTTTACGATGAATTTAATTAACATTTAAGAATATCGGTATTTGAATAGTAATTCAATAAATTTAAATACCTACAGTGTGAATATGAGAATCCATGACATAGTTGTTTAACATGGGAAAATAGTTTTTTTTTTCAATAGTTTACGTATCGTATAAATTTTTTGAGATGTAACAGAGTAAACTTATTTATTTCATACTATCCACTGTGTACGACTTTACATAGCTAATTTGAGTCCGAAAAATGGTACATTACAGTACCGGAGCCGGGAATTATTGCCAGGAAACATTTCGGGGACTGTTTATTTTAAAGAAAAATAAACAAGAAACGTCAAACCCATAATTTCTGATAAATTTATTTTGAATAACCCAATTTAAAACTTATGAATGATTAATATGGTACAATTAGAATTTTCACCAATTCTAAAAGTTGACATGCCCCATCGGTAGTTACTGTTGGTGGTGGAAACTTCTTGATGTTGGAGCACTTGTACGAGTAAAAAATCTGATTTGGCCAACACTATACCTCCCGCCATTTGATTTATATTAATTTAAATATAATTTATATATTTACTATGCTGGAATCTGTATTAAGTTCCATTCCATATAACTACGGTTCTATTTACTATTTTCTTTTTAAAACGTTACTATTATTAAATTGATTAGTTCTATGACAGTGACATTTATCTGTCAGTTACATACATTTGAGATATGAAATGTTTAACTAAGGAGTTGTGTTTGTTTAAAGCGTAGACTCCGGGATTTAAATTATAGATAATTTTATAAATTTATCCTGAAAATGTATGGAAATAGTATTAATGCACATCTGTACAAAATTTAATAATCTTTAATTTTTATAACATAAATCTCGAAAAAATAACCTTTAATGGGGTCTTTCCATATTAGAAAAAGGTCGAAATACGAGGTTTCAAAATTTTCCGAATAATAGTATTTGAGTTAGAGCAGAGGATCCACACATACATACACACAGACATCATCGTGAAAATATTAAAATCGGATTCTAGGGACCTTAAAACGTGATCATTTACCAAAAACTCGATATGCGATTTTTAGCACGATCCCTATATCTCCCTTACTAAGGGTAGCGGAAGGTAAAAATTGTAGACTTTCCGTCAATCACAAAATAACCGGTATTCTTTTTTGACAATTTGGTGGGAACAAGCTTCATCGTAGCCTCACCACATTTTTAAGAAATTTCACCCGACAAATCACAAATATCACCAAAAGAATAAGGAGCTGTCATTTTTGACAATCAAGACAAACAATACAAATAAAACAAATACACACAAATGTCATAAATTCAAAGAGGATGTGACCTCAGTTAAATAGACATGTGTTGAATTAAAATAAATTTTTGACAGTTTGAAATAAAATGTTGTACGTCATACGGCCGTGAAGTAGTATTACTGTACTTATTTCGAAATTTGTATCGACATAACTCACATCTCAGGCTTATATCGTAAATAACTATTAAAGGAGGGTTTAAAGTAGATCTAGTTTATGATTTACCTGTCAAATACAGCTTTTTGTTTTGTTACTTGGTTTGACAGTTAATCCGATATAGTGATGCACGCGAGGCGAGACGAGACAAGACGATAAATATAAAATATCGATCTCGTCTCGTGTTGGGATCTGTAATCTCGATCTCGCTCTCGTTCTCGCGGATCTCGTCTCGTTCTCGCACGAGAGTCTCGCTTTAAAAATAGCGCTTGCGCACTACATATTTACGTAACAGTTTAACTACAAGAAACAAGTTCGCACCAATCGCACAGTCTTCCGTGTATTTGAGGTCCTATTACTATAATAAAGAGATGAAACACTAAATTCATGGTCACCAAATTATTTCAATATGAAGATGATGTTTATTTATTTACGGTCACCAGAAAATTTGATTAGTTAGTAAATAATTTAATTTACCTCTAAAATATCCAATCACCAAATTGTGACTATTTCAATTAAAATTATTTTTTGTAACTAAAAGTACCTACACTTTATCATTAAATATATGCTACTATTTAAGTAAGATTTAGTCATAAAAACCTCGCGGGCTACAAATCATTCGCTTCTCTCAGTGTTGGCTCCCATCGACGCTTAATATAACATCCTTTACTTTTCAGGGTCGGCAAGGATTTTATTAACCGTGGTTTTAACTGGGATGAATTAGGGGCTGAAATATTGCAGAAAACTAGTTCTATTGGATGCAAAACCGATTTTGTCTTTATTTTAAATTTCCTCGCTCTGGGAACGATATCAGTCGTATAACAGATAATAAAATATAATAGATAGACTCAAAAAATATAACGAATATTTATAATTTTCATATTCACGTGTTCTATGCACGAATTGTACGGTGCATTTCTCGCTTCTCGCAGTTGTTATAACGATCTCGCCTCGAATTTTAAACTGCAAACTCGCTCTTGTTCTCGTCTCGCATAATGCAACGAGACGAGTCGAGATGCGAGAGTTCTCTCGCCTCGTGCATCACAAATCCGACAATTTTTTTTTTGCATTACAGCATAATTAGCTATGTCTCTTTTTACTTGGTCATCAAAGGCGTTATTTAAATTTTTTGAGCATCGAAACATCCATATTTTTATTTTCTAATATTCAATGTACAATACATCCCTTATAGCCGGCTGCCCTAATGTAACAACAATTGACAATTAAGGCCGCGAACAGACACGTGACTCGAGCGACCCTGAAGTGTTTTAAATCAGGTGATTTGTGTGTGCGTGTCACTTTGACAAGAACAATGTAACTTTGACAAGATCAATGGTATGTCTAATTTTAATTTTGAACTATTAAAAAGTTACTTAAAGTTATTTTACAATTTTCAGATAGTAATACACACGAAATTAAAAATAATAACTTCGTAACAGTTCGAAATTAAAATAAGTCAAAACATTGGTCTTGTCAAAGTGACATTGTTGTTGTCAAAGTGACACGCGCACAAAAATCAGCTGATTTCAAGATCGCTCGAGTCACGTGTCTGCTCGCGCCCTATTACATCGAAACGAAATATTAAATGAATTAAAACATATTGCTGTCAAAAATTCGATTTGCATTTTTGCTTAAACCTAGCTTATAATTTAAGCCTTATTGGTGCAACAGGGTATTAATGTTATACGTGTCAGATAATATTTAAGAAAAATTATTTTCCCATTTTAAACGCCTATGCCGTGTTCCTCATATTCATTATGCAAATTTATTTAAGAAAAATTTATATAAATGTCTCGTTTCATATTCTTTCTCATATTTCTGCATTCCGATATTTTAATAACTAATGATTATATTTAACTGTGCTTCAATATAATTAAATTACCATTGCAAAAAATAACAGTCCGCATTCTTTGCGCCATTTTTTGCAATTCATTATAATTTTTTATAAACTGCTAAATGAAATAATAGCTGCTCTTACTGCAAAATACGCATAAATGAGGTACACACTTCAAATTTTTGAGTACTTAAGTGACTATAGAAAGAAGAATGGGTTTAATATTGAATAACCTGCATCTCAAGTGAACTAAAAAGGTCCACAAGTGGTTTCAAGTGGTTTAATGAAAGCAAAAATGAAGACCTGAAAGGTTTCAAGAATAATGTTTATGACGTGTTACTTTAACAATTTCAACGAGAGGCAAAAATGGAGAACTAAGAAAGAATTTTTAATCTTTTGTTTAAAAATTCTTTTTGTAACTACTTATATAAATGACTCATGAAAAAATATACGTAAGTGTACACCAAGGAGAAAATTAAAGGTACAAAAACAGGGCAAAGAATTTGTATTATATATCTTAAATTTCAATTGTGAAGTATGTAAGGTAGTATTTTGTAAAGAGAAAAGAAGCTTAATAGTTATTTGTATCACTAGGCCAGAAACTGAACATTTGCAAGATCGAGTTTATTTTGACAAACACAAGATCTCGCAAAACAGTTTCTGGGCGAGTGATACACAAGATTTTTTGTACCGACTTCTCCATAAATTCTTCGTATATTTCTCTACACTTTATTCTATGTTACATAACCTAAAAATGAACATATATTTTTATCGGTTTTGCATTGCAAGTTTAATTAAAATTACTTACATTTGAGCTTAAAATGCGTAATTATTTTATATCTATTGAAAATATAACATACAAACATTAGTTATATATATTTTATATACTTTCGCATATTTTTAATGACAGATGACAGAAACTCAATTGTAGTTACAAAACAAACTAGTCTTATGGTGCGATTATAGTCAATAAATTTAAAAATTTAACGCTGTAAGTACCAAGGTAACATAATTTAAATCTCAAAGTTATTATGGTCACTATTTAAAATTAAATTTTACTGCAAATTCCTCTGTAACTTTATATCCCCAAAATGTACGCAGTAACACTAAATTTGAGGTTATATTAAATGTTTAACTTCACTCAAAAAATTGTTCTAATATGGAATTCATACCAATAATTCTACAAATGATTGGTGAAGAAGATGATATTCTATAATTTTAACGCGGAGCATTTGAAAATTCAGTTAAAGGTTATTTTTCTATATCGTTTCAAGTTTCCCTGAACATCTAAGCACATGTGCTATCGAATTAACAGATTTTAATATTGTGACTAGTACAATGTCTCTCAGTTCTCAATTCGATGTATTGGCGCTTCGGTGTTTTTTTTTTTTTTTTTTTTTTTTTGGCGCATTACTAGTTCTACGTGAAAATTAATATTAAATGAATAACACAACTATTTATTTTATTTATATGAAAACTTACACACATGTTATTTCATTCGTATCTCCGTCTCCGTCTTATAAAAATTCTACCCTAATTAAACAATTAAATTTTTGACAGTTCGTAAATAGTGAAGTTAGTTGCATAGCTACCTTTCATTCTTTAAATAAACTTTTTAAATTTGTTTGACCATAATACCACAAAGATAAATAATTTAAGTTTCAAATTTAAAGAGCTATTTAAATTTAAATTTAGCAAAATTTACAGAAGTGACCATAATCGCACCATTAAAGTTAGAACTTAAATCAATAGGAGATGTCAGTAATGTCAGCATATTATTATTTTTATGACAAAATTTAGTTATTTAAGTTACAACAATTAAAGATTTAGCACTAAAATTTTGCTAATTCTTGCGTTGAAAATAATCTTAAATTGACGTATCACCAGAACAGTAATGCCAACTCCTTTTGTCACACAACACACACACACACACACACACACACACACACACACACACACACACACACACACACACACACACACACACACACACACACACACACACACACACACACACACACACACAGAGACATGACATACATACATACATACACACACACATACACACATACAGACATCATCGTAAAAATAGTAAAATCGTATTGTAGTGACCCTAAAACGTGCTTATTCATCAAAAACTCACCACCGAATTTTTTGACCAGACAATACCTTCCTTACCTAAAGGTGACGGAAGGTAAAAATGAACTTCAGTGCCGAGGTTCTTATTAAATCTTATTTGATTTCGAAATTTTGTAAAAATGAAAGGAATATGTATTTTTATAGGTTATGTTGAGTAATTTGTTGGTTGATGTCAGTCAAACAAACGAACTTATGTTCAGTGTTGCAAACCTCCGGACATTGAAGTTATCGTAATGAATACTTAAAATAATAAATATTTGAAGTATTTTTCTCTAAAATAATCCATAAACGATTGACAGAGCTAAAAAAAAATGCTAGTCACAGCATCGAGGACTGTCACGTTAGACTGGTTGGGCTGTACTGCTGTCAAAGCTGTCATCGAGAGAGCAACGCAGGGTTCCCTTTTGCGATTTAAAAATTGTATTCGAACCCGTGCCATTAGAACCATAACCGGTCCTATAACGCACTCAGCCAGGCGTCCAAATTAAATATTTAAATAAATTCGATATAGGTACCTATGATAATATGATAAGATTAGGCTTACACGTAATTTCCTATTAGTAGAACCCTTTCTATGGTGTCCTCCCTTGTGCGTGTAATTATTTCCGTCACGTAGGCAAATATTTCCCTGAGTCAACCCTTGCTATCATCCCTGATTAGGTTAGGGTCCCTCGAGCCGTCCCTGCAACTTCTCAGACACATGTCTGCCTGTCAGAGAGCTGTAGGGAAGTTTTTATTAATAACACTGCGCGTGAACTACAAACTAAAATCAATAGCACGGCACGGCCAACTTCAACGCACAGCACAGGGTGTGCCCACACACTAAAAGTGAAAACAATCACATTCTCATTAAAGATGATGGACTTGTAAACAATGTGTTGGAAAGTGGACGATTTCTGGGCTGGGAACAATATACACCTACGAACAAAAACAAAAAATAACTCTTAGGCAGATTTATTGGAATTGTTTCAAACTAAGAATAGATTTTAATACCTACGTTGTTATTTTTATATGAAAAGTGGATGTATAGCATCAATTAACGACAAAAGCAAGGACATTCGCAAAAAAATACGTATTTTTTCGTGTTTTCTCTTAAATGATATTTAGTACATAAGGTTTTCTTACATTCCAATAATCCTATTCATTCTGTTTACAAGTTATTTTCATACAGCTAGTCTTTAACCATATGTTAGATTTTTGTTATCAAAATTTAAAAAATCTTTGGAGAAATATTAGTAGGTATTTATATATTAGGGTTGTATTTTTTTACAATATGCAGTGGAGTTAGTACATAAATTGACAGTTATTAGTTTATACATTATACGAAATCTTTAGGAATGAAGTAGGTACATAATATGTTTGTTTCCAAAACTATACGAGGAACGTTTATTGGAATTCAGGCATATCCACATGAAGCATGAAGTAGTTTTAAGAAAATTTATGGACATCTATCTAGTTCTGCCTGAAAACAAATAACATGTGTTGTGTTTCAAAAACGAATACAAACAATTAGATCACTGTGTTTTGAGTGATTTGGAACCGATTTTCTATATGGCCAATTTTCTAACTTTTAACCTATTTAACATCTCTTATTTAATAATTGTCTATGAATGCAGTAATTTAGTAGGTATTAGAGTAATATGATGTAAGCAAAATAGAAACAATTCGTGTAATTCTTTTATTTGAAGAGTGCGTTAAACTTAACACCATGTAAATAATTTTTTACGATGTTGTCTGTATGTGTGTGTGACGATTTTTTCGGAGCGCGTAACTCCAATACCACCTTTCCAAAAATAATAATTTTTGGGTATTCCTTTTCTTCACGTCCATGTGAAGAGCTGATTAGATTTTGGTTAAAATTGGTCGACCGGAAGTACCCTAATTTGAATTCAACAGTTTTTCTTGAAAAAACTGTTAAATGTCATTTTTTCACATTTAAAGATATTATAAATGTTAAAGAATATTTTATTCTCTATACGATTTGATTACATTTTGTACTTCATATTCAATGGATGTAGAATTAAAAAATTCGAAATTAATGGGTCGATTCTGTTCACATCTGTAAATCTTACGGATCTGTAAATTTGTAAATAA
Source organism: Harpalus rubripes (assembly GCA_963082715.1). NCBI lineage: Eukaryota > Metazoa > Arthropoda > Insecta > Coleoptera > Carabidae > Harpalus > Harpalus rubripes. Next base: position 18,066,694 of record OY720451.1, read on the forward strand.
TGAATAAAATCGCAACGGAAACTGCCTCTCTTATGTATAATTTTATATTAATCAACAAAAATAGATGCGTTTTTGTCAGGTTTTTACAAATTTACAGATCTGTACGATATGCAGATGTGAACTGTATGCTATAGAACCATGGAAACATCTACTACCTATATTAAGAAAATTCTAATTGACAAATGTCAGTATCAAGTAAAATTGACATACAGAGTGATCAAAAATAACTGATTCAGTTGGCAATAAGAAAAATTACTTGAAATTGGTAAGACTGATACAATAATTTATTTCCTGATCTTGACACTGATGACATTGACATTTGACAATTAAAATTTAAGTATATTTACAAAAAAATTTTATTAAATTGATCATCGTTTCCCTTATCCACATTTTTTTTATTTCTTACATTAACAGAACAATCTAAAGTAATTCAATCATTCAAAATTCTATTTGGTGTCAGACTCCTGTTCTGACATAACCAATTTGTAGGTATTTATTGTAAAAATGACCTGTCAAATGCTATTTCCGCGCTCGCGTGGTGTATAAACTGTAGAATAAAAAGATCCCCAGAACTGTATTGCCAACTGAATCAGTTACTTTTTTTTTCACTCTGTAGTATGTTTTGTGTTATAATTTTACTGAAAATATATAGAATCACTTACAATACACATTCTTTGAATTTTTACAAAATATATATGACTGACTGAAGGTAATTACTGGAAATATGGAATCTTTTGCAAGAAACTTTCTGTGTGGAATTTGTACATTGTACAAAATACAAAGAACTGACGGAAGGTAATGTGCTGGCCACATCAGATTTTTTTAAATGTAGTTCTAGACAGTTTTAATTGTTACTAATTGGAGATAAGCATGGATAATATGTATGCGTTTGTGTTTTTATAAAATAATTGATAAACAACTACGGATAATATACTCAAATTTTGAATCATACTAATACAACAAATTTTCCCATTTACAAACGCACGTGGTTTCTGCCTAGCATGACATCATAAACTCAAATAAAAATTATTTGTTTTACATTCGTTTTTTCTGCATTCATTTACTGCGGAAAATGTATAACACGTATGTACAAAAAGGAAAAGGCGGACAGCAGGAATAACACAAAGATAGAAATTAATATTTATTACTTCCATAGTCCATATCATAATGTTTAAAAGGTTAGTTTTAATATAAATGTCCAATTTCCTATTATGTAACTACGGTCAGAGCTGGGCAATACTTGCAAGAAAAGTAATTTATTAGGCTTGCAAGTACTTTCATTACTTCAAGTACTGTACTTGAAGTACTTTCTATTTATAGTACTTTGTACTTGACAAAGTAAGTCTATTCACAGGTACTTGGTACTTAATACTTGGAAAAATACTTGAAGTACAATGAAAAGTACTTGAAGTATTTTTAAATACTTGAAGTACTATACATAATACTTGAAGTATTTTAAATGTACTTGATTTACTTTAAATGTACTTGAAATGAATAATATAAAAGTTAACAATATTATGAGAAATATTTGTCTGTCAGTGTTTCTTTTGCAGTGGTGTGGTGTTATTCCTGTAGTACATAATTTGAATTTCATTAATAAATATATTTTCAGCGATAATATGAAAGTTAACATATATTTGCAAATTTTTTGGCATAAATAAATAAATTCTAATCTGCACACTGCATATACATAAAATGTTTATATTACCCAACTACAGTGCTGGGACTTTGACGTATCGCCTGGCAACCGCATGACGTAAAAATAACATCATTCTAACATCTCGGTACAGCTTCTCGTATCGCTTGTTGATCATATGACGTCAATTTTACGTTATGCGATCGCTAGGTAATACGGCAGTCCCAGCGAGGAACTCTTGTTTTAAATAACCCAATATATATCGCATATTGAAATTTTTGTCACTAATCACCTTTTAAGGTCCATAGAATAAGAAAACTATCGATTATCTGAAAAAGTACTTGCACCCAAATTTACAAGTACTTTTTCAAGTACTTGGTACTTTCAAGTACTTTAGAAACTAAAAAAGTACTTGTACTTCAAGTACATTTAGAAACATTAAGATACTTGGTACTTGTACTTCAAGTACTACTTTCCGGTACTTTGCCCAGCTCTGACTACGGTAGAGTTCCCTATTTTAGGGTAAAATGTTGAACCTAGAATTAGTACTTACGCAATATTCTGCAAAATTTGTTGACAATAATTTTTAATTTATGCCTTTGATAACCAAATAAAATTAATTTAAAATCGTTAAAAATACTTAGATTTATGTCCGGCTGCACCAATATTTAATTGGTCATTAAAGAAAATTAAAATAAACATTTTTATACGTATAATTACATAAAAGTTGATTTTCATTTAATTTTATTAAATTTCCAATTAAAATTTTGGTGCAATCGGGCATTAGTTTAATATTATTTCAAAAATGCAATGCGAAAAAAATCAGATTTACCATGTTTAAAATATCCCCGCGTTATGCACTTTTATTTTAGTATACCATCATAAAAGAAACTCATATACAACAATATTTGAACAAACACTATCTTCCTTCTTCTCCCCCTGATGCGTCCCTGTACATGATGTACTTGTCCAAAGTTAGGGAGCTCATCAACGCGATCTGTCACTCTGTCCAGCTGCCAGGCCCGTGTCAGGACAGTTTTGATGGTCCTCATTCCACCCAGCACATTTCACATAGATTTACGAGTGTAATTAAGAAAATTATGGTGATTATAATTCCAGGGATCTGTCGTTAACTTGATGTGTTAAATACTTGGGATAGGATAGGAAGAGGAAAGTTTAGGGTATGAATTGTGGAAAGTGGTTAGAGTGGTTTTGTACATTTCCGGGAAGATTTTCAGGAATTCAAGAGAGTGAAAGCTAAACACAATTAAATTAATAATAATATAAGGACAAATATATAAATATTAAATTTTGCCCAGTTACACCAATAAGCCTTAAATTTTACGCGACTCTTAAACAAAAAATCTTATGTATACGCTCCACGACTTCATTGTACGCAAGACCAATATGAAGTATAGACGCAATTATAAAATTGCACGTATTTGACGTAATTTAACATTAATTTTTTTTTATTATTTTTTGTCCTAATCTGTAACAAGCTTTATTACAAAAACCGAAAAGTATATATTTTTTAAGTTTACATATCTCGCTTATATAAAGGGCTAATTTAATAATACTTGATGTGCTAAACGCAGAATTTAATTCTCTAAAACTCTTATTTGAAGCATTTATTTCTAAAATCAAAATAAAAACATTTTATTCAAGAAATACTGTTAGCAATTTCAGGTAATATATTACTTCCGGTTACCCTATTTTAACCAAAATCTTCTATATTATTCCCATTGACATCAAAATCTTATATACCTAATTTGAAAAGTTTCGGATTATATTTTAAAATCATTTTTACCACTTCTGAAAATTATGTAATGGCCAAAAAGGGAGATGCACAACTAGATGTTATAGCAATCCTAAATGCAAAATTTTAACTTTCTCCGGCTTACCGTTTTTGAGTTATGCGACATACGTACGTACAGACGTCACGACGAAATTAGCGAAAATGGATTCAGAGATGGTCAAAATGGCTATTTCCGTTGAAATCTGAAAACCGAAATTTTTCGCGATTACAATACTTCTTTTACTATGTATAAGGAAGTGAAAAATGCCATTGAAATTTTGACAGCAATGCATAATAAATCATTTGGCAATTCGTTTCAATGTAATATATAATATTTATTTAAGGAACGCTGAAATATTAAGTTACGTTAGTGCAACCGGCAATAAACCTAATAACTCATACATTTCAAAAATCGTAGTGCCACTTTCGAGTTTCGACTCATTTATAGTTATAATTCTTATGTTACCCAAAAATGGAAAGATAGCAATTATTCGAAATCACTATTTTTGAAAACTACAGGTTATAGGCTATTGATTTTAAATGGGCCACCATCCGTCATTGCTATCTCGAGAACTATAAGGGCTACGAAGAAGGTTAAATTGGTAAACAATTACTATTATTCAAGACGAATGTAATAAAAAAAATCCTAAATTTTATATTAATTTTATTTAAATATGACTATTATAAGAGTGCAATGAAATAAATAAAATAAATGAATAATAGAGTATATATAGAAGATCATAGATGATCATGCGGCAATGAACCAGCAAATATCTCCGTTATTAAGAGAGTTACCGATTATCTTCAAAAAAGCAAATTTAATATAGACAATAAGATGTCGTATTACAAAGCGTTCTATTGTAGTAAATAAGTACATAATACATTGTATTTATAAAATAATAAAATGTATTTTTTTCAAACGTCGTAGAAATGGCATTTTTTGTGACTTGATTCACAAGGTAGAACTTCCATTTCTACGCCGATAGAAATAAAATAAATATATATCCATAGAAACTACATAGAATTAGCGAATAAAAAGAAAAGTAGTGCGTTTGAATAAAAGTGTCTTTGTGTGCCTCGCATGCATTTGTCCGACTCGCTTCGCTCGTCATGCAAACTTCCATGCTCGCCACACAAAGTATCACTTTTACTCCCCATAACACAATATACTATTTTGCCAAAGTATGAAAATGGTTAAAGACAAATAATTAGTTCAAGTCGCATTTACACTGAATACATCGATATATGAAAACTCTAATGTCAAGCAAAGATGACAACGGTTAGAACTTGGATGGGAAACCTTCTGAAAACATCGTATGACATTGTTTGGCTGCATATAACCTCACAGATACACAATCGTAATTGTAATATTTACAAAAATGTATAAACTTTATATAAATAATAAATAAACTTGAATACGATATATAATTTGATTGATTAATAGGAAAGGCTTATTGGAAAGGTAGAGAGTTCATTGAAATTTAATTAAATAATCTATATACAATAAGATAATAATTTATACACTAATATATTGCGAAAACATGAAAACCAATCATTAAATTATTAGTAAACATATATTTAACCTTTGTAAATTAAAAAGAAAACAATGTAATAATACACCAACAATATTTCATCTCAAATTATCTATTGCTTTCATAATTTAATCATCTACAGCTGTTAATTCTATTCAGCATCTAGAAACCTATCATGAAATGCGTGTATTTCGTGATTTCTCATGGTCTACATATGCCTATATTTCCTAGGTGGACTTTTATGGGAAAGAGCATGGAAATTGCCCATTGCCCGATGCATACCAGAGTACGTGCGTTGCTCTCGATGGCTTCAGGCCAACGCGTGTGTGGAAAGTGAAACTTCTTAATTTTAGATTTAGGCGTATCAGGGCTATCTTAATGTGAGTAGAATCATACTAGCAATTGATGAAGGGGGTATTTGACAAAATGCTAAAAATAAACCGCGAATGGGGAAGTTTGGAATTAAAAATTTTTTCATATCTAAAAAAAATATTTTTAAATCTAAAGCGTTTTTACTTTTATATTTTGTAAAATTTAATAAAATACCGGAGAAAAAAATGTTAAACTTTTGCAATATTTTCTTCCCGCCATTACGGTATACATAACATCAACTATGTGCGACGACATACGTGCCCAAAACGTGCTTCATAGAAAGTGACAGAAGCAAAACACGGCCACCTGATTATGTTGTCATTTGACAATTTAATTTCTGTGATTATCGTATTTTCTAGGTTTTACATTTGCATATATAAAATCAAATAATTTGAAATTGACGTTACAAAATCAAAAACAGAAGACATATGTTAATGTTTTCATTCTAAACTAGCGCTCGTAGCGGACAACTACGGCGAACCAAAGATGCTGCATACGTCATGGTATTGTGGGCGATTTAACTAACGATAAATTTAATATCGTTTGTACAAAAAAATACGCTATATTTTATTACTTTTATTACATTAATAGTAATATTGCTTGTATAGTATTGCAGTAATGTGGAAAAATCATTACATTTCAACATGACTAAACTCCCCCATTATGCAGGATATGGTGTTAAGATAAGAGAAAGATTTTTATATGATGAATTATAGTTAAAAATATTACATAATTTATATTTATGCCAAAAATGTGTGAATATATTAATTTTCATTTTTGTTTCCTTTCACCCAATAAAATCTATAAATATGCTGACACATTAAAATTGGTATTATACTATTAAAAAAATAGTTAATATCATTTAAGCAGTTTTTTTTGCGACATACTGGTTTGAAGCTGGTTCGAAGTGGTTTAAAACAATAAACAATACATTTTCTTGATTGAATATGCTACAAACAATGACGGCAAACACGAACTGTTTTGATCCAGCCACTACAGTTGGTTCAAAACCTAATTCATCCGTGGAGGAGCGTCATAATCTATCTGTGTTTTTCTATAATATTTTTGTAAATTTGTTCATATATTTATCAATCCATTCCTCATAAAAAAACCTATCGACGCGTATATTTTAATCGAGATAAAATTAAAATATTAATGTATTATTTTCACTATTTTGTAATGAATGTAGTATTTTCATATTCATCATTTACAGTTTTTAACAAAACCAATTTTGGTTGGTTATTCATGTTGTCAAACTTATGAGTTTAAACACAGCATTTTATAAAATGCTTTGATGTTTGAAAACATATATGTATACCTCGATGTATACAGTTCATCACCAAAAACAGGTATATTTAGTTTCGTACTACATAGGACTTTGCAATTTTGCAAATTTTACAAACGTATTAGTAATTTACGTAATAAGATCTGAGGTGATACTTTACTGTAGAAACATTCATGTAGGGTTCGGAAAGTAACTTTCCGAGCTAGCTCAGTACCGAAAGATTTTCCGGTCTAAAAAGTGATCAGAAACTGCTCATTTTCTGGAGTATCGCGAAAAACGTAATAAAATATCTATCTAATAAATATTAATATTTATTTTTAAAAAGACAATGTACGAGTATATGCGCTCAGTGGTCCGGGTCGGAGAGGGAATTTTATTTTTACCGAGAATCTTACAGACGGGTCCCAATTTTATAATAGGCCACGAATATTAAAGTCGCTATATTAACTATATTCAGAATAAAGCAGGTAGTTTTGTCATTGAATGATACATATTTAAATATTCAATACATACCTAAATATAGTGATTATGTTCCTGTCTTTATACATACCTGTTGATAATATACATACCTCTTGATAAAAATAAAACAAAAATTATTACAATAATGAAAGAAGCGATTACAATATTTTTACTTTCTTCCGAGCAAAGGAACATATTTTATGAAAACTGTTAGTAGCTGCTTGTATTATATATTTTCATTAAAAAAATATTATACCAGTACAAATGCGTATTTAAAAAAATCTGATGTGGCCAGCACATTACCTTCCGTCAGTTCTATGTATTTCATACAGAAAGTTCCTTGCTAAATTAAATATTCTATTTCTTGTACATTACCTTCCGGCAGTTGCATGTATTTTATGCAAATTTCATACAAAAATTATTATTTTGTGACGTTTTCTATATACAGTGTAATGTATCTGCAGAAATAACAGATTTATTATTATTATTATTATTATTATTATTATTATTATTATTATTATTATTATTTCTTGTACATTACCTTAAAGCAGTTGTATGTATTTTATACAAATTCCATACAGAAAGCAAAAGATCCTATATTTCCCGTAAAATTATAAGACAAACACTATCTCAATTTCACTTGACACTGACATCTTTCAATCAGAATTTTCTTAATATAGTAGCTGTTTCCATAGCTATGGCTACTTTATGAAATTTAATTTCTTTATAATTTTTTAACTCTATATCCATTTAATATTAAGGATAAATGCAGTCAAATCGTATAGAGAATAAAATATTCTTTAATATTTATAATAACATCAAATGTGAAAAAATTATATTTAACATAGTTTTTTCAAGAAAAACTGTTAAAATCTTCAAATAATGGTACTTCCGGTTGACCAATTGTAACCAAAATCTAATCAGCTCTTCATATGGACGTAACGAAGAAGTATACGAAAAAATTATAATTTTTGTAACTGTAGTATTAGAGTTATCGCAGACGAAAATTTTGTTACACACACACACACACACACACACACATCCACACACACACACACACACACACACACATACAGACATCATCGTAAAAATAGTAAATTCGTATTCTAGGGACCCTAAAACGTGCTTATTGATTAAAAACTCATCGTCGAATTTTTTGACCAAAGACAATACCTTCCTTACCTAAAGGTGACGGAAGGTAAAAAAGGAATGTTTGATTACAATAATGAAAATGAATTGTTTAATGCGTTGCGGCAGTTCTGGTCATACCTTTATGGTTAAATATTTGTTTCTGTTTATTGTTTATTTCATTATTTGTTACAAATTGTTTGGCCAATTGGCCCTATAAGGCACCGGTCCAAGAGCTCTATCCAGTCAACCTTATGACCAGTTCGTTCTTGCCAGTGACTAATGAACTGCAATTCTTTCTCGGTTATGAACAAAAAACGGGAGTTTCCCGACTTTTGTTTTTAGTCTTTATGATAATGTAAATAAAAATACATCGTATTGTGAGAAATTTGGATGCTATTTTCTAATAGTATTAGAGCAAAACTGTATTGTAAAAGTACCGTGGTATACAAGGTATGAATGATACATGTACTATTTGCATATTTTTCTATAAAGTAAATCTGAATTTGGATGAAAAATAAACATAGTAAATTGTATGTTTCACTTTTTGTTGTTGTTACTGTACATTGGGGTTCACTAATGAAAAGAGTACTTTTTCGGAAATAATAATTAACTTGTGGCTTCGAATTATTGAATTTCTTGAATCATTAATCAATATTATCTCTATAAACTCTGGGCGAAGTGTGCTTACGTTCTTCTTATTATTCATAAAATATTTGTATGTGAAACCCACAAGGTTATGAGTAAATAAAACTTAGTGACAGATGTAGGTGCAATCATAAATGATGAAAGTTCTTCCACTTTTAATATATGATTATCAGGTCTAAAAATATACGAAGTCACTTGGAAGCAGATTCAAATTTAGGTCAAACGAAGCTGCCTACCTCATATTTAATAAGATAACACATTTATTTTCTCATGAAACCTACCGCATAGGCACACAAAGAAAATAAGAGTAATTTTTATATAATTATATGAAATATAGGTTGTGAAAAGCATACATGAATAAAAGATCTAGTTGGTTTCCACTGCAGAAATCCATACTATCAAAAATTCATCAAGGCAGTATTACTGTTGGTAAATAATGAATAAATATAATTCTTCCTGCGACATCAGGTCAGCCATGGTTTTATTATTGATGCAGTTTAAATTACCGTTCCTTGTAATGACTGCATTGTCTAGTATCGATCTTCGTTTGTCTTCCATTGACATGTGATGTGAACCAACGTCAGAATGTCTTATCTTCATTCTAATTACAGACAACAAAATTCAATTATTTTTTAAACAACTAAATGGATGTTTATAGAAATTAAATGATGAACTTTGAATTAAATGACATGTTTATGATATTTACGCGTAAATGTCAATAAAGGAAACTGCTGAATTAAAAGTATTTCTGGTATTTCACCTAGAATTTTAACATACCTGCATATTTTATTTATCGTAACTTGAATCTTGAATGTGGACTGAGTACAAATAAATTAAAAATATTTATGATTTAAAACACAAACCTTTACATCGATAACAAAAAATATGTGGATAATATTCTATTTTCGTACGCCACTGAAGTGGCACTTTATAAGTTATTTAAAATAGAAAATAGATTTAAATAAATTTATCTTCATTATCTTGGTTGTTGCAATAAAATAAATGAAATCATCAGTCAGGTATTTTCATTTGTTTAATTTTAAGTTTATGATATTAATATTCTTTAATATTTCTAACATACATAACATTGAAACTTTTTTTTAAAATTTCCCTTTAATTGTCATTGCCTACTATGACGTTCAAATAAAAATATTAAGACTATAAAATTTTGAAAACAAAGAAATTGTCAATGAAAATAATCAAATAGTTATTTTCAATGGTGTTTTTCAATTGTTACATTGCAACAACAATGGGTTTTAACATATAAATTTAGAAATTGTTTTATTTTCGGTGTATGAAACAAATGATAGATAAATTACAAAAAAAAATTCTCTTTTCAGTGGTGCAACTTTCCATTATGGCGTCCGTATAAAAATTAAAACTTTGAAATAATAACTCGAAAAGTAATAGTAATTTGTATTCTTTTCTAACTATTTCCATCATAATATTCCTTTAATTTATTTCTTTTCCATAAGTTAAATTGACGTTTTAAGTTTATAAATAATTTATGAAAACTAGAAAAAATAAAATATGTGTCATGGCTATTGCTACTAATAAACCGAAACTTTGAAATTTCTTTAAAAAATTGTGCAGAAACTAGAAGCATAATAAAAAACAGTTTTGCATACAATTTTTAATTCTGAACAACTTCGCACTCTATAGTTTTTGTCGTAAAATGAACAGGAGAGCAGGAAATTGCAAAAAATTAAATACCATGTTAAATCTCTATGTTCGCACCTTAGCGTCAAAACCTGTATATTAAAAGATAAAAATCTTAGAGTTTTGAATTGTTTAATAAACCAATATCGCTTCCGACGAAACTGAAAGTAAAATTTAGACCTTTTTCACCTTAACTTTGCAATTTAAATGGTAAATAATAGCTGAAAATTGAATTGAAAAATAAAAATGTAGTATTAAATTTTTAATTAAAATTATGATTATCGTGACGTGCTACCAAGCAAATTATTTGCTTTTTGCTTTCAATTTTAAAGTTGTCACGTCGCAAACTTACTGACTCTTTCTTTACCGATAGGTACACATTTAATATTTGTAGAAGATTTATAAAAATAAGGATATACTACATACGTATGCATTAATATTATTATAATATATAATTTTAACTACACGCAAATCATCAACAATACTGCTTTGTATGTAATATGTTATAGTATTATACACACAAAATAATTATAATTATGTTACAATATTTACAGCATATAATGAACAAAATATATTTCGTATTGTGCGTTAATGATCGTATATAGTTGATTATTGACAGAATTATGCATGAACGTAAAAAACAAACAGTTCTCTTTACAGCTCAGAAAAAAATTAATTATATATAATATATTCGTCGAGACATAAAAACATTTTATCATTAAGATCTATGCAATATAAACAGAACTTTTCTTTGACATTGTCAGTCTATTCATGTATGAAACTTTTTTCATTTCACATTCATCCAACAAACTACAGTACAAAGAAATTTATTACAACTTATAGCACAATTCAAAAGCTGTATAAAACTTCAGAACTTCAAAGAAAAAGCCAGTCATTTTAGTTCTGATTCAAAAAAATACTACCACGCTTGAAACTTACTAAACGTACATGCATAAATTCTCCAAGTTTGAAGTTAAGTGACACTTTGAAAAAAGAAATTGCGAGACATTTTAAGTTTAAATCCCGTTTCGCAGTCGTCTGGGAAGCACTGAAGGAAAAGATAGTTGGATTGCAGAACTACGGAATTTAATTTGCAATTTGTGTTTCAGGTTATGTCGCATACTTTGACAGCCGGAGTAGAATTAATCGAAATAAATATTTAAAAGTTTCTTCTATCGCGACTGAACAATGAAACAGAAAACTAATATTTTCTTTATTTTAAATATTTCCCAATGTATTTCAATGGGGACTTGACAATGATTTTAGAATTTTACTATTGCCATCTACTGAGTTCTGAAGTAACCTTTTAGACTAAGACGACAAGCTTGAAGAAAGACAGCAAAGCACTACCATGACCTCTTAGATAGAATATAAAACAATATTTAAATGTGTTAGATAATTTTATGTTTCGTTATTATTATTTTTTTAGAATTTATCTTCCGCTAACAACTCATTATTATAAAAAAAATTGATTACTCATACATACGTCGAACACCATCGCAAAATAAAACAGAAAATATCAAATCGGATTAGAACAATACGTTGAGAATAGAGGCCTTGGTAATACAAAACTATCTCTTTCATCGAGCTTGTCGTCTTTTTCTAAACACATGTAGTACTAGAGGGGAGAATGTGTGCTGTGTGACGTCAATTTCATAAATCCCCACTGAAAAAGAAGAATATAAAAGGTTAAATTATATTAACTCTTTATAGTCACATTTTACTTATGTAGAGTCAGATTGTTGTGGAAATTGTTCCACAATTTAAAATTAACATGAAACAAGTGTCTCCTTACGCATTGTGTTTTGTTTTGGTACAATGGCAATGGGATCCTCCACTATTTACTATTTTATGTATTTATTTTATGAAACCATTTAAATTAAAAGCGATTTGTAGTTCTAATAGAAAGTTTTAATTGTTCTTTGTTAAGCTGTAATATATTTTTTTTTAATATTCTATGACGTAGATGTTAATCTCATTATATTCGCATACAGAGGAGTTCGGTAATAATTAGAGTCACATAAAATAGGCTATTGCAATTCAATGAAAATATATAAATATTTCAAATTACTTAATAATAACAGGACAATAATTAGAATTCGTAGATAATAAGCAATATGGGGCCCTGCATCAATACAAAAAAAATTACACTTTATTTAAAGTATTACTATATATATATATATATATATATATATATATATATATATATATATATATATATATATATATATATATATATATATGTAGTATATAAATAGTTAGGATGAAAAAAACCATTTTTTAATAATTACTTTGCGAAATATTTGAGGTTTATTGTCAGTGTCAGTGTCACTGTGACGTCATATTAGTGCTACCTTTCCTTCACTGCCAGAGAAAGATATAGCAATTAATAGGTGTCGCAGTGACGTCAGGTCAAATGCAGTTAAACTAAAATCAATTAAGACTTTTAAATACTACAAATTGCTACAAAAATAAAAGAACTTGCATATAAAATAAAAAAAGTCAGAGTCCAGGACCCCATTATAAAATCATTTATAAAAAATCACGAGTAAGTCCATGTTTTGATTGCAACTGGCACAATTTTGCTGCCTGTCATTCTGCATATTTTTCATTCCCATACAAACAGACGGTGGCTTGGCGTCATAAACAAATATTATTTGGTTTACTTACTTTCGTTGTTTTATTATTTCCTGCATTCATTTTCTCAGAAATACATTCTGGATTTCAAAAAGCAGTAGAAGGATAAAATTAATAATTATAGATATTTAGATACATACGGGAGTTAAATAATAAATAAATATAAAAATAATTTGATGAACGCAGATCTCGGTCCCATACCAAACTCAAAACTTTTCAATTTATTACAAAGTTAAATTTTATTGGACGATTTAATATTTAATGACTCATTATTGGACGAAAATTATCTTAGTTTATAGGTAATCATTCACCTGTGACTCCCATCCTTATATAATCCCAGTTCTCTCCCTTGTTTTTCAGAGTTGTTAGGACCTCTGGCATGGTTGACATGTTGAGTAATCTTGACTACTCTGTTTAACTTTTCACTTGTTGTATTACTGATGATGAGAACTTAGTTCTCGAAATACGTATCTAGTTTTTGTTAAAATTAATTTTAAGGTTAAGGGGTAATTATAATAGTTTTAGAAGGATAAACACTTACAGAATTGACGTGAAACGCAAGAGATAAAACATCTCGATACAAACATACCCCCTCTAAATAATAATTATGTATGTAGGTATATGAATATTTAACTTCTTGAGTGTTAATAAGTTACCTACATTACCATTTTAAATTATCTACTAAGTACTAATGAATAGAATGAATTAATCGGAAACATATTTATCGTATGTTCTAAAATATGAATGATAAACATTCTTCTGTTTATTATATAACTAAGAAAAATTAAGAAATAGGTGAAATTCCCGCCTTTACTTGTTGTAGTTATAGTAAAAGACTTAAGATGTAAAACCGATTTGTTTTATATAAATAAATACTGTTTGCGATACAAAGAAAAACAGATAGTTACACCCTGATAAAATATAACTACTGTTATATTTAATTATATAAGATAACTAGTTTAAACATATTATACTTACAAATTGTAATAAAAATAAATGAACAAATAAATCTAAAAACATTTTATAAAATTTATCGATACAGTTATTATCTCCGATATGTAAACTAATGTAATACCATGTATTTGCTTGTAAATTTACATACGCATATTTTTATTGCTTTTTGAAAACATTATGTATGAGTCTGAATAATACATAAAACATATTTTTATCATCACATGATGTAACATTAAAATGAGCTACCTGTTCTATTATAAAAATCCCAGTATGCTTTGGTATGAACAAGGTCAACAGTTGAATTTCCAAGAAAATCCACATACACAAAGTAGGTAGGTCTGAGTAATATAATTATACGCTATTTAATTAGTACAAGTTTCCTTTTTATAATACGCATTGATAGACATGTTGAATGATTTTATTACTTCTTGATTATTATAACATTATATCGATAAATACTTCAGATCGAAAGATAATAGGCGTATAAAATATCTTTAGAACAGTGGGAGACAATATATAGTATAGAATAATATATTGGTCTGTTAAATTTTATTGTTAACATAAATATATACATTTTTGTAGGCAATGCCTATGAATTATTATTAGGTGACAATACATAGGAATGCAAATGCAGTAAAAATTGTTTATTGTATGAAAATACTGCATATACATGATTAAATTATCATAAAATTATAAAAATCAAATTATATGGAAACCTTAACACTTATTTCTTTCTTAGTATATTATTATTATAATTCTGAAGGTTACGGCATTAGAAAATCAGTCATATTATTTATCGTCTGCCTAGATGCCTAAAATAGTAGTGTTTTAGCTTTATTTTCTGCAAAAATGTAGTTTCTACTCGTACCTATATGTATATTAATGACATTTTTGTACTTCTATTGTTAAAATGTTAAGTACCTATCTACTTAACGTACTGACAAACTATAACTTCGATCGTAACAGCTGATTCATTTCATTAAGTATTAGCTGACGGTAGCTGACAGATGTCATTGTTTAAATTTATGTATTTCTGCAATCTTCATTTGCAGTCATAGAAAAAGTATAGTACGTAATTCGTTTTAAACATTACTCTTGTGTTTTATACACTCGCTCTGCTCGTGTCAAAAAAACTTGTGGCTGATCGAGGCCACACGAGAATACAGGCCTGAATGCTCAATTCGTGACGACACAGCTAGCCTCTTGTTGTCACCTACGCCTCGAACGACCCCAATGGAAGCATAAGAAATATACGGAATTTTAAACAAATAGAATTGTAAAATGTGATTTATAAATATATAAAACTTGTAAATAACTATTCAAATATTATATAAAAACTATTTTATATACATAACTAAACGAATTATAAATGCCCTAAATATATGAATAAACTCATGTTTTACTTTGAATTATTTGAATAGTTGTTTAAATAATACAAGAAATAATAATAATAATAACATTAATAAATATTTAGATCTGGAGCTAATAAATGAAAATAATATAACAGAACAATATGAAAATGATTAAACTAAAAATGAATGACATACATAGAGGTAGGTACTCATATTATATACTCGTATTTAAAATAGCCATTGCCATTACTTTGGAATAAAATATATTTATAGGTGCTCGGTATTTTTTTAGTTAAACTGCTTTTTATTACAAATTTGTTCTTTGCAGTTTTTTCTATAATTATTTAGTAAAATGTTGCTGAATATCCCTATTTTTTTTTCATAACTGAATTTGATGTTCTGCATGATATACATTCATCATATATTAATAAAACTTGTTTTGTTTCAATTTTTTCTATTGTCACGTATGTCAATTTAGCCGTGTTGTAATTGCTCCTGCACATTGGCATACAGCATTTTAAAACCATTTTTGCAAGTTCCTTTTTCCCTCAACGAAAAACAATCGATACTCGCGCTGAATGCTGTAGTTCGACTGTTTTTAGAAGGCTAGACTAGTGCGCTGGCCTCATAGTTTGACATGACGCATTGAGCAGGGATAAGCATTCAGGCCTGTATTCTCGTGTGGCCTCGGGTTGATGCGACGTTTATTAAACTTGTTAAATAACGCTATGAGGATAATAGCAGGCGTAATCAAACTTACACCTATTCACTGGCTTCCTGTACTAAACCACATTGCACCTGCAAATCTTCGTAGAACAAATGCTCTACAAAAAAATATAAAAAGATATTAGGTAATTCACATTTATCAATTCACTAAGATATTGACAATGCGAATAGTCATAGACTCTTTTCCAGAAGACCACCTACTAGATCGGCAGAAAAGGCTCTTGAGGAGAATTTTAAAATTACCGTTGCTTGGATACGAGTTTGGTCCTCAGATACACAACCAGCTACTATACTAAAAATGTACAAGCAGAAGACTCACGTCATCGACCTGAAAAAAACCTTATAAAATAAAATATAACTTATAGAAATTATTGGGTGTTATTTATTTTTTAAAAAAGGAGGAATAAAAAATACTAGTATTAAGAAACGTATATATTAATGAAATTTACCTTAATATCAAAGTCAATCCTTATTCCTTTTAGGGAATATAAAATTATTTGAAATAATTGCAGTTAATTTTCATATCATAACGGTAGCACTACTGACAATGTCCATGTTTACATTGAATTTAAAATCGATCAAATATCGATCTTGTCCCTGTCACTTGATTGTCAGTGATTGTCAACTCATCTCATCCAGGCACGACTGACTTGAATTAATATAAATAATTGTAAATATCAAAAGACGATTACGGGCGACAACCGTTCACTTGCGGTATGTTGCGTTCAGGTACGTTCACACATTCGGGCGCTAGGAACAACATACCCGGTATGCTTGGATCAGTGCTCACATCTGAACGGGTTTGCTCTCTGTTCACTATTTCTATCTCTTTTTATCATCTTTTTTTGAAATGTCAAAACTCAAAACAGTCGGAGTCGTGGTCTTATGTCAAACAGGGTGACATTATTTTCGTTGACTCTTTTTTGGACAAATATGGAAAAAACTATCTTTCTCCGTTAATGCATTTTAATTGTCAGGTCAGACACTATTTTTGACAGTTTTAAATGTCGCAGAATATACATAACCACGAAGCACGGTGTCAACAAGTGAACCAACGATTTTTGGCGCCACCATTAACCATATCATACCGTAACTAACCGTAAATAATCCGAAGAAGTGAACGGGTATGTCGCCCGAAATCGCCTAAAGTAGTTATGTATTATTGTTTTGTAAAAAATATATAGAACTGTCAATTTCCTGACTTCCTGACAATACAATAAATCAATATAATATACCGTTCTAGTTTATCTACCTATTGCACTAATTACAACAGGTTCTTCTGAGTTAAGTATTTGTTAGTTGTGTCTTGTGCTACAGAATTACTGCAGTGCCAAATTACTGGATAGGCTGACTTGGCTGCAACCTAGGGCGCACAGATTTTGGGGGCGCACAATTTTCTCATTTAATATAGTTTTTGGGGCGCTTTACACGATAATTCATCTGCATGTATTGTATACAGTAAGTTATGCAACACGCATTGCATTTTATAGAATAAATTAGTACCCCATGTAAACTTAGTAATAAGTGACGTCATTATCTAGTAATATTTATTGATGACGTGAGTCTTCTGCTTGTTCATTTTCAGTATATCTGATATGCCATGCATCACTGTAAAACCACCTGGTTTTGACCTTCCCTGCAAAACATGGGTCACTCTCAATAGAATAAAGAACCAAACATGGCAGATATGGACACTCCCTTCATAAATGGGGCAAGCGTTCATCACCGCAATGTGATTGTGGCGATGAGGATCCAACTATCACCCACATAATCCAAGAATGCCGTCTAAGAGCTTATGATGGAGACCCAAAGATTTCCTTTTCACCACTGACGACTCAATAGAATATATAAAAAGTTTAGACATTTGTTTATGACAAAAATATTTGTAATTATATATTATATGTGTCATCCACATGCTAAATAAATAAATAATATACTATCACAGCGACCATATTAACATACAGTATGTACGAATATTTGGCTATTTACACGTAAATACACTATATTACGTTATTAAATTCATTTTGCATAGGACTTATATAGGTTGGGGTACGATATTTAATTTTAATACATCATCACCACTTACCTACTTTCTTACTTGAAGTTTCTATTTTATTGTATTTTATGTAGTAGAAATGCACTAAAGTGCACTAAAATGGTACGTAGCCTAACTTCACTTGAAATGACAAATAATTTAAATGAATGCTATTTGTCCATCAACAATTTTGTGGGTTACCATTTTCCCAGGAAAATAGTGTACATACCAAAAGTACAAAATATATTTTCCGAGTTATGTTATCCAAACGCTCAGTATAAAATATTATAATTGGTCAGTAAAAGATGTTCAGTAAAAAGGTTGGGTTATGTAAGATATTATTACAGTGTATTGCGTATTGTTTTACTGAGCATTTAATTTACTTTTTGTTAGAGTGCGTTGTGCGTAATGTTTAGAAATCCTGAGCACTTTTTACCTTCCGTCACCTTTAGGTAAGGAAGGTATTGTCTTTGGTCAAAAAATTCGGTGGTGACTTTTTGATGAATAAGCACGTTTTAGGGTCCCTAGAATACGATTTTACTATTTTTACGATGATGTCTGTATGTATGTGTGTGTGTGTGTATGTATGTATGTATGTATGTATGTGTGTCTCTGTGTGTGTGTGTGTGTGTGTGTGTGTGTGTGTGTGTGTGTGTGTGTGTGTGTGTGTGTGTGTGTGTGTATGTGTGTGTATGTGTGTGTGTGTGTGCGTGCGTGCGTGCGTGCGTGCGTGCGTGCGTGCGTGCGTGCGTGCGTGCGTGCGTGTATGTGTGTGTAACAAAATTTTCGTCTACGATAACTTTCATACTACAATTCTAAAAATTATAATTCTTTCGTATTTCTCTTCGTTACATCCATGTGAAGAGCTGATTAGATTTTGGTTAGAATTGGACAACCGGAAGTACCCTCATTTAAAGATTTTAACAGTTTTTCTTGAAAAAACTATGTTAAATATCATTTTTTCACATTTAATGTTATTATAAATATTAAAGAATATTTTATTCTCTATACGATTTGACTGCATTTTATACTTAATATTAAATAGATACAGAGTTAAAAAATTATAAAGAAATTAAATTTCATAAAGTAGCCATAGCTATGGAAATAGCTACTATATTAAGAAAATTTTGATTGAAAGATGTCAGTGTCAAGTGAATTTGACATACGGTACGTTCTATCGGTGTCAGAAATATTCCTACTAGAATAAGAATATTCTTAAAGCAATAGAACGCTCAGTGGCAAATAACTGTCAAGTAAAAAATAAATACGATAGAACAGTGGGAGTGTTTATGTGTTATTGTTAGTTAACAACTAAAGCTAACTTTGTCGGTTTATTTTGGATGTTCAAAATGTTTTTATTACAGAGATTATAATTATATAAAAATATATTAAATGTAAAGGAGGCATTTCTTTGAGCACAGTCTAATCTGAACATTGACAAATGTAACAATTTTGAATTTATCTCCAATCTATATATCTTCCAACCAGCGCTTCCAGCTCTGAAGTTGGAATGATTCGTAGGAATATTCAGATTTTTTTGACGCAAAAGAGAACGTTCATTGAGGTTCTACTAGAAGAAGTAGTAAGATTTCTGACACTGATGGAACGTACCTATAGTGTGTTTGTCTTACAATTTTACTGGATATATAGGATATTTTGCTATAAATTTTCTGTATGGAATTTGCATAAAATACATGCAACTGCCGGAAGGTAAAGTACAAGAAATATAATCTTTAGCAAGGAACTCTCTGTATGAAATTTGTACAAAATACATAGAACTGACGGAAGGTAATGTGCTGGCCACATTAGATTTTTTAGTATTCAAATAATTTTAGCTTCTATTTTCCACAGACAAAGATATATTTGTGTCTTAGGTATATTATTTGTAGACGTAACAAAATCTTCCAATTTTCAAGCTTCGAACACTGTATTTATGTCTAATCCAATCCATGTTAATACTCCTATTTGCTTACTATCTCCCTGATAAGATACGATATTTTTCTGTAGTATTTTTTATGTTCTGATAGCGATATTATCTTAAAATATTAATACTGAACATAGCGACGAAGCAAGACGAGATAAAAGTACATAAATAAACCAAGTTATCTTTTGACTTTTGTTCTTCTGATAGGATGTTAAGTCCAAGAACATTGTTGAACTTGCAGGTCATGCTTCAGATTGAATTTGTTTTTTGTTTCCATGGCTGTAAACATTAATAACAGAGGAAACAAAATAGATGAAAATAAGAAATTAATAGTTGTGGATTTACTGTACTCCGTTTTTAAACTACAAATGAAAATAGTCATTTTTGTAACAAGTACGGGAAATTAGCGTTTCCAGAACGATCACGGCTAGATTTGGAATTTCCATGAGCTACAGAATCATGTTTTGTTTGCATTTGTTTTTATCAAAAAGTTTTATTAAAATTTGTGCCAAAATTTATGGGACATACGTTATTAATGACTTTTTTCTACTTCCATTGTTAAAATGTTACTTTATGTACTGGTTTCCAAGGAGCTAAACTAAATCTTAATCACAACTTGACAAACGATGGCTTCAATCGTATTGGATATATCGCCAATATCTAGTGACCTATACATTTTTTCTGAAATAACGATACACCAGTAAAATGGTCTTCTAATGGGGCAACATTTGTCTTATTAAATAGAATTTTAGTGCGGTAAGGATGATCATGGTACATGACACTTTTTTTTTTCATCTAATATCTATAGTGTCCTGCATTGACGTCGATAAAATCTAATCACTTTAGCAAGGGGCAGCTGTCAGAAATAAATTGCATTCATATTCTAGCCAATGATGAAACCATGGAAAAAATGTTTTAATTTTATGAATTAATTGTATTACAATCAAAATTTCTCGATTATCATAAGGTATATAATTAAATAATTATGGAAAAATATTCAAAAGTTAGGTTTAATATCACACCTGCCCCCTGTTATGACATCATGTTGGATTCCCTAATTTGTGTTGGGGTGTAAGGTGTAATCATAAACTTAGTTCTTAGTACTAGTTTAACCGATCAGAAGCAGAAAAAAAATTGAAAACAGACGATAGTTGTTTCTATTTTATATATTTATATAAATATATTAACCGCCTACGTCTTACAAGTTTGTATAAATGTTTATTCATATTTTCTTATTTTTGTTGTGTTCAATCCTATTTTAACTTTTTTATTTTGCAATGTGACATTATGATATGACTGGTTGGGTTAGCTAAGCGCCGAGCTATATGATGAAATAATTCAATGAATTGACAAATTGAGCATAACAGGATACATTTGTCACGAAATATCATTTTTAGGATTATTAACGTGTCTGTATTTAAATGAAAACTTTAAAGGAGAAAAGTTAATAGGATTTTTTTTACTAGAAAATTTATAGTAATACATCTTCTGTTAGATTATATAACAAATATATAGGAGACAATAAATATAAAAATATATGAATGTTTTTATATATTATTAATTGAGAAACCTGTTCATATAGTGTACGACAATGCATTATTATATCAGTGTTATTTGTATGATTCAATACATTCAATACAGTAAGAAAAATTAAAAGAACTACGTAGTTTAGATTTAAAAGATAATTCATTCTTATCTGATAGGAAAGAATAAATCATTGATATAATTTATATGGCGTTGTATTTGTGAAATAGTTACAATATTTATGGCATCCTAATAGACCACATCAAAGAATTTTTCTAAGAAATAATTAAAGAACGCACCCATGTTATGACAAAATAACAAACGCCTTTATTTGTTTTAATAATTTTCGTTGTACATTTTTATAGCTTCATGATGTATTTCGATGATCTTGTTCGCAATATCATAGGCAAATGATAACAGTAATTTTATGGAAAACTGCAATTTTTAGATGAGCAAATCAATCAGAACAAATACCTATATTTTATTCCAAGATACCTATAACAATAATTTATATTCGTGTACAGAACTTAATAAATAGGTAACGAGTATTACGAGTATGCGGTATATACTACGTATTTAAACAGGAATTACGAATATATCTGAAATCTGAATACATGTACATAAATTAGTAAAATAAAAATATAGGAATATTTTTTTATTAATATTTATAGGTACTTTAAATCTGAAATAGAAAATAGTACAATATATTTTATTTATATACTTACTATGATTTGTTAATTTTATAATCGTAAAATTATTACAACTATGAATATATAAATAATAATAATTGTGATATTACATCCGTTTGCAATATAAATACGGACATAAGACCTTAACATATAAGTAAAAAACTTCATAAGTGTATACCTAAAGAATTAATGCTATATGACTGATAGTAGCCCGGAGCCCCGGAAGCTAGTGGGGCCCCGCGCCGAACTACCTTATTAAATTTCACCTTAATTTCAGAAAAAATAAATACAATTTCAGGAAATGTAAATTCAGTTTCAGAGAAAGTAAATTCAATTTCAGAATAGTAAATTCAATGGGGACTTTTGAAATTGACGTCACACATCACACATTCTCCCCTCCAGTACTACATGTCTTTAGAAAAAGATAGAAGGGTCGAATAGACAGTTTTGTATTACCATGGCCACTCTTCTCTGCTCAACGTATTGTCCTAACCTAAACCGATTTGATATTTGCTGATTTATTTTGTGAAGGTTTTGACATATGTATAATTAATCAGTTTTGTTATAATAATGATTTGTTAGCTGATGATAAATTCTAAAAAAATAATAATACCGAAACACAAAATTATCCAACACATTGAGATACTGTTTTAGATTCTATTTAAAGGCATGGTAGTGCTTTGCTGTCTCTTTCTTCGAGCTTGTCGTCTTTGTCTAAAAGTTTACTACAGGACTCAGTAGATGGCAATAGTAAAATTCTAAAATCATAAGTCCCCCATTTTAAGAAAATAATATCAATTTCAGTAAAGATAAATTGATACAGTCATATAATTTTTCTGAAATTGAATTATTTTTTTCTGAAATTAAAATTGAAAATGTATAGTGGTGGGGGTAGTGAGGGGCCCTATTTCATAATTGTGCTCGGGACATTTTTGAGTATTTGCTAACACCTAATCTACGCCACAATCAAGAAATTTAGTCATATTTACGGTCAAATTAACTTCAGGCTAACTTAAAACTGTCAAAGCTGTCAAATTATAAATCATGATTAAATATAAAAATTAATTAAGTTCTAACTACCTGAACTTTCTCAATTTCATTTCAAATGACAGATAAATAACTGTTTAAAACGATAGTGCAAATTTTGTTTCCACGGCCAAAGGTCTACCCACATGATTTTCTTATTCTCAATAATTTTACCGTGACTCTCGTATTACACCTGAAAATAATATTCAAAATAAAATATACAAAACAACCTATGAACTAATCCTTTATAAACAAATAACAATAAATTTTTGTTCGCATTTCTTTCACTAATTTCAATTTTATTCCAATTGGAGATTGCGGAGCCTATCCTAAGCTAACCTATCCCATTTGTTCTTTTATAAGGTCCATATGCCAATCCCTCATCCCATCCCGCTATTAGAAGTGAGTGCGCGTATGACAGGCCTCTGTACACCGACCTTGAACTCCGCACTGTTATTACATCGTGGTGTTAGTGTTTGGGCACGTGCTTCCGCCCAGATATTCATTCTGTTTATAATACGGGGTGTTTGGTTTGTTGCCACATCAGACTATGGTTGTTTGATATTTCACCAAGACCAAGATATACAGGTTTATTTAGTCTGGAGAAGGAAAAGCTTAAGATGGAAATAGACGGGAAAATAAATTCTATAAATGGAAGAAAGAATTGGTACAAACTAAAGGTGTTATTCAGAAATATAAAATAACTTGTTATAAATTTTAATATATTATTTTGTTACTCAATCTTATTTATTGTAATTAATTTCGGTGTATTAACTGATTAGGGTTATGTAAAATTGAAACATTCATAAATTTTCTTTGCTATACCAAAATTAGTTAACACTGTACAATTTAGGAGTAAGTTTTATGGGGGTCTCTTATTTACACAAGGACTTATTGCATTTCTTTTCAAGCACCTGTTTTGATTCACTGAAAAGACACCAGTCATAAATACATTCAATAAAGTACCCAGAATATTTCATCTCTTTGTGAGCATATATTTTGCTCTTTCTATCTTGTAGACTTACAGCAGGTAAATATGACAACCCGGTATTTCATTCGACTACACACTGAACACAGAGTGTGAGACACTATAGAGGAGCAATATTGTATGAATGGTATAGCTTGCTTCAAGATATTTGCAAACGTACCTGCCTCGACTTACGCAGCGGGTGGCTTCTTAAATGGACTTGATGGGTAACATGTCAGGGTTGTAACAAAATATTTGAAACCCAGCACACGAAATATTTGTGTGAAATTTAATGTTTTACTTGAATTTCAAAAAATACAGAAAAAAGAATATGACTACACCAAATTTTCACAAATCATAAATAAAAGCAGGTATATTAATTAGCGGGATTTTGAGAAAGTACAGTTACATAGTTTTCCCAAATTTTACTAATCCTCCCCTGACGTATAGGGTCGTGTCGATTGGTCGAAAGAAATGCTCAAAAAATACGATCGCGGTGCTTCGAAACACGTCTATGACATCGTGACAGGTGATGAATCGTGGATTTACGCGTATGAGCCCGAAAGTAAACAGCAGTCGACTGTATGGATGTTAAAGATGAGCCAAATCCCACAAAAGTTGTTCGCGCACGAAGCACTTCCAAGCAAATGGTCGCCTGTTTTTTCGGAAAAACTGGACATGTCGCAACCGTACCACTAGAACAACGCAGAACAGTTAATTCTGAGTGGTACACAACCATGTTTGCCAGTTGTCTTCCAAGAAATCAGGAAAACCAACCGCCGAAGACGGATCACTCTTCACCACGACAATGCGAGCTCTCACACATCGGCTCAAACAACTGCATTTTTGAGCACTCAAAACATCGATTTGATGAGTCATCCGCCGTATAGTCCTGACTTGGCACCGAATGACTTCTTTTTATTCCCGTACGTAAAAAATAAAATGAGAGGTCAACGTTTTTTGACACCTGAAGAATCGGTTGGTGCGTTCAGAATACATGTTTTGGAGATACCTCAATCAGAGTGTATAGATCTTAATGGGGAATATTTTGAAAAACAATAAAGCTATTTTCGATGATTAATATTTGTTTTTGTTCTCTAATCCCGAAATATAAAAGGGTACCCTCGTATATATATATATATATATATACACGGAGAAAAATGTATACTTACGATAAAGATAATTATGTATATAATAACAATAAAATATCGTACGTATAGTGACAGCGCTTTTATTACTTGCGATTACAATACAAATATTGCTAAAACTTGACAATTTATTATATATGCGACAACTATATATATTGCAGTCAAATCAATTAAAAATGTTTGCTGTAATAGCAAATTCAACTTGTATACGATAGCAGCAATATATTTTCACTTTAACAATACAAGTTGGATGTTGTTGGTAGTTCATATATTTGGGGTAGCAATTATTATTCTTATTTTATGTATTAAAAATTGTTACCTTTAGCATTTTGAGAATGTTATTATAGGTATTATGATGTTTGCTCTAACAATATATGTTATTTGTAGTTAATAATTCATATATTTATGGCACCAATCTTTTAATTTGTACTTCTGACCTAGGAAGGTAATAAAAGACCAGAGTTTAAATAAATATTTATATTTAAAAACATAAATAACATTATGTTTAATATTATACAAATTTAACAAAAAATATATATCTCACCAGCATTTTTTTAAAATCAATTAACACTGTAGTTTCCTGGCATGGACTGGGGAATTTTAAGTGTAACAAAGATGGTCTACACCTTGTGGTTACGTACGTGCAATTTGCACTGTTACTAACAGTATGTTAGTGTGAAGTAGGTACATTTGTATATAATATATTACTCGTATTTTCTGTCTTCTATTGGAAAGATCACATTGTCCGTTTATTTTATTTTTTTCATAATATTTTTTAAGCCCTGAAAAGAAAGAAAAGTAAAAAAATAATGCGGCCAATTAAAATATATTTACTCCTTGAAATAACATACATATCAATATTTACAAAACTTACATCCAAATACGCCGATGGACACTTCGAATCCCCATTCTTTTAAATTATCTTTTACGTAAACATCAGCCATGGGCTATGGCGATATAAAATATATACAAAATATCAAACATTGTATTATTGTATTAGTTTTAATTCCAAAAGAATTGCAAACAAAGGTAGTGTTAACTGTTAACACAACGAAAACACCAGAAAGAACGCCTTCGTCTTGTCGTATCACAAGTCGTGTTTGTTGCACACGTTTGCACTAAAATGGACGTTACTAGAAGGACCCGCAGCTATACAGATTGATGTGCTGTAGCAATACCAGATAATGATAACAGATATAAATATGTTTGTAATACATATCTGTATACACCCCGAATTTAAAACAATAATAGATACTTGATTGTATAATATTATATTGTTATAATATTTTTAGCAATATGTATTCCAAAAATAACGATACAAAATATTTAAAGTAACATTGCGGATACGTACGAAATTAACAATATTTATATTGTAAATTTACGTATCAAAAATAATATCAGATTGTTATTGTAATTTTCTATATTGTTAGTACAAATATAATTTACGTAGCAATAAATTTTTAACAATCCATTTTTCTCCGTGTATATATATATATATATATATATATATATATATATATATATATATAATATTATTTTGATTGGCGACTCAAAAACCACCTGTTTTACTTATACGTTCAGATGAAATTATTTTAAAAAAATGGTGGAATCCCCTATTTTGCTAATCCTCCCGTGATGCATAGGAACATAAATACCATGCGGTCTACCGGGTCATTTGCAAATATCTTGAAACACGCTTTAGAATAATGCGGTGTACACGTGTACTATTTTTGTAGTAGTAATTTAGGTAGTGTAATAATTTAGTAAAATCTTTAATACAACACACAACCGTAAATATAAGAGCCAACAAAATATTATTTTTGTATGGAAACGAACTATAAACCAAGCTCGATATTTTTATAAATATTACAAGTGCCATGAAATTCCTGACTTGGTTGAAAACAAATAATTGCATAGGTAAACATGTAAAAGTATTACAAATATATTTTGAGGAATCGAAAGTGTTTAGCATATATTTAAACAAAATGGAAATAGTAGTTGCAACTATCGTTACTATTTTGTGCATAACAATATTGGTTGAACAACTTTAATACAGGGTGGGGCAGAAAAACCTATCCGATTTCAAAACGTTATAAAATTAAAACCACTCAACTTGTCAAAAAATTTTTTTATTAACATATCGCAAATTTTATGCCATTTTTAAATTTAAGTTTTGAAAAGCACAACACTCAAATGTCGTCCTTGGGAGCGGATACACTGATTTAGGCGCTCGCGGTAGCTTTCCATGACTTTCACCGTCATTTCCACAGGAATTTCTTCAATTGCCCGAGCAATTTCCCTTCGTAAAGCAAGAAGGGTCCTTGGTCGATGCTGGTAAACCTTCGATTTGAGGTAACCCCAAAGGAAGAAGTCACGTGGAGTGAGATCCGGTGAGCGCGGCGGCCAGCCAAGATCACCTGTCAGGGAAATGAGGCGACCGGGAATCAGTTCCCTGAGAATGTCCATTGATCGTCGCGATGTGTGGGCGGTTGCACCATCCTGTTGAAACCACACATTTTCCACGCCATTTTCTTCTAAGAAAATTTTCCAGCATGAAACAATAGCGCTCGCTGTTGACCGTTACGGTTTGCCCATTTTCTTCAAAAAAGTAAGGCCCCCAGACGCCTAGGCGGGAAAGAGCACACCACACAGTCACTTTTGGGCTATGGAGGGGTTCCTGATGGATTTCTCGAGGATTTTCGTCACTCCAATATCGAAAATTCTGCCTGTTAACGGCACCACAAAGGTGAAAATGGGCTTCGTGAAGAGCACAACATCGTCGTTTGGGAGTTCTCGGAGATCGCGACACAGGTTCGTACGGGTTTCAAAATCCCTTTCACTTAATTCCTGTGCAACAACCATTTTGTAGGGATGCATTTTGAGGTCCCGGTGCAAAATGCGCCGAATACTGCGGTTGGAAATCGCCAAAGCGAGCGAATGTTTTCGCGCCGAACGACGCGGGGAACGTTCAATCGCGGCTCTCACATTGGCCACGTTTTCAGGTCCTGTTGCTGTCCTGGGACGTCCAGGCGACTTCTTTTTCAATGCTGAACTCGTCTGTCTAAAATTTGACACCCACACTTTAATCGTAGCGTGATGTGGAACAGGATCATGACGCCCGAGTCCGAAATGAATTCGAAAAGCACGTTGTGTAGCAATTATCGAACCGCCGCATTCGATAAACCGCTCAATAACAAAAGCACGATGTTCACCAGACCAAGGCATGTTGACTACTGAAAAATGGCATAAAACCGGCTTTCTAACGGTTTTTACCCCACTACTCTAGCTGCTCCCTCTTCTGGGAAAAAGGGATTTGAAATCGGATAGGTTTTTCTGCCCCACCCTGTACATAAAAATAGCACTTATAGTCACTTAGATCTTATTGTGTTTAAATGCCGCATTTACTGATGGATTTAGAAACTGTGATGTTATACCTCGGATGTTGCATATACACGGTGTAATCATACTTCGGGAAAAATTAAAGGGCATATAGTACTGGCCAAAATGAGTAAAAAGGCTTAATCAACAATGGTCCGATCTTCAATAGTTTCCGAGATATAAGGCATTGTTTTTACGGGGTTTACCTCTGCTATCTCGAAAACTATAAGAATTACGACTTCGATTAAATAAGTCTTTTTGTTTACCTTTCAGAGGTCAACTTAGATGTGCTTTTGTTTTTTTTTTTTATTTTTTAAATCAAATAATTATACTAAGTTACATGTTGTGCGAAGAGATGTTGTGGCAACCTTGGCCAATATTTGATTTTCAAATAACTTCGTTACTATTAGAAATTGAGAAAAATGTTTCATATAAAATTTTATTGTTTTTTTATAGTCTATTTACTGACAAAATTTTGTTCAATCACTATCTTTGTCAATTTTTTACGATTCTAATAGTAAATGGCCTCTTTCTCGGAAACAGTTGATCAGATCTTTGTTGATTAAGCTTTTTGACTCATTTTGGTCTGTACTATATGCCCTTAAAGTTTTTACCCGAAGTTGGAAAACACCCCGTATTTGTTTATAATTAGAATATTTTAATGAGAAAATTAAAAATTTGATTGCCCAGTTTTATCAAGAACGAAACAAATGTTCTACTTGGACAATATTCTATGAAGAGAAGAAATCAGGAGCTGGAACTGTATTTATTTCCAAATGGTTCGCTGAATTATGTGTTGTATTTTCGAGATGATTTGCAAATATAAAATCACACTGAATGTGAACATCTTGTTACCTAAATATAAATGCAACCTTGAAACTAAAACAATGTCAAATGATATGTTCCTCTAATTACGTTGCTTCAGTATAGACTAAAATTTTCTAAGAATTGATATTTGTTAAGCAATATTTGGAACCTCTAGTAACAAGAAACAACAAAAAGTTCCTCGTTGTTGGTTCATGGGGACTTATAAATTTGACGTCACCCGCGGCGGATCGGCGGCGGACCTCCCTCCACACAATTTAGAAAAAAACAACAAATTTTTAGAATAGGCGAGGTGATATACCATGGCCGAGTCGATCAAATGCTCTCCCCTTCAGTACTTCGCCTCGTTGATCCAATCATTTGTTTGTTATTTAGTCAGCAAAGTTTGGTTATGTTATTTTGTGTAATGCCAGTTATTAATTACCTCTTGTACTAAAGTGTAGTGATCTTTGGAATATCACTAAAATCCAAGTTCACAAATAAATAATGAACTTAACACAAGATGATGTACCGCGGGCACGATTTGTGTTTAAAAACATTAAAATCATTATGTCTAACAGTTGAAAAGAGGGTTAGGATGCCGGGGTTTGACGAAAAGTGGAAATAAACATGAATTAAATGAAAGGTATGCATTGAATAGAACATATACTTCAATAATTATATGAAAATGTGTTCAGTCTGACATGTTTACGTTTCCTTTCAAAGAACAGTTGTTGTGATCACGTGGTGGATCACATGATAGATAAATGTCAAACTGTAGAGCTAAATCTTGCTCACTACATAACTACTTATTAAATACTTTTTAACTCGCTAGATGGTGCCCGAAAAGTTTGAATTGTATATGTCCCCATTGAGGACATAGCGTAAGATTCCATTTTATTGGGTAGAAAATAGAAAAGATATATTGTATAAAAGTATAAACGCAACATAAACATATAAAACCAACAATTGAACATGAATGAACTAACTAGTGAAGTGAGGGACTAGTAATCTAAATGTATACATATACATATTACTTTATAATGACCACATTTGTACATAATATAAAGATATGAACTTTATTTTCAAACCGATGAGTTCGATTGTACAGAACCTGCTTATTATATCTTTTTTAATTACAAAATATCATATTATTGTATGGTTTAAATTTTAAAATGTAAAGAATTCTAATACTTATTATTTAAATCAAAAACTTATTAAAATACAAGAAAAGTTGTGACTGAAAGCTGGAATGTCCTATGTTCCGCAATCGAGAACGGGAACTAATTATTTTGCATATTAAATCAACATAATTACTGTTAAGTTTATTATATTTTTTATGATTTTTCTATTTTAATGAATCTGCAAGTGTCGAGGAATATGTATTACAATATTTAATGATTCATTCATTTAAATATCTGAAGCCTGTTTTGTATTATATTTTTTCATGCTAAAATCCAGTTCCAATATTGAAAGAAAAATAAATTGCCTCAAAGCTTCATTATTTTTAATTTTAAGAATTCAAGAAACACTGAGTATCTAATTGCATTTCAGTATATTAGCTACTTCATGTCCAATAAACATCTAGTTTATTTCCCGAACATAGGAAATGCAAAGTTAGAATTTTGATTAGGCGATGTCTCTTTACCGATTAATTTTAGAAAAAAAGTGTAAGGAAGAAAAACGTTCAGAATGAAAAATTGCATCGCTAAGTCGAAAGTTTGTTGTTCAATTGTTTCTTATGTACGAGTTAACAGCAAAAGAAAATACACGAATTAAGGCAATTATCAGAGTGCCATGAAAACTAAGACAATTTATATTTATTGTTTCTGACATATCTGACAGATTTGACATTTATTTTGATTTTATTTAGATTAAAAAATTAAATTCCTATAGTAAACCATGGTAACAATATGGCGTCATAAATTCCCTCCGTCCCCTGGCGATTTGAACTATATGCTTACTATTGATGACGTGGGGATTAAGTCGTGGAAACGGACTATATATACCGTGTGTCTGTCTTAAAGGTGTACCTAGGAGATTAACATGTGAAATCAGTTTTTTGCAATTTCCTGCATACCTAATTATTTTAAGCAAATTGTCAGAAACGTCAAATACGTTAACTTACGTTGTGACAGATAAAACGTCAAGCATTTATTTATTTTTTGTTCAATTCCCTGGCTGTCGATATTTTCAATGTAATTTTCGACATTTTCATAATTAATTTCTGTCGTTACAAAGCATGTAAAGGTAATTCTGTTTATTGATTGAGATGCAGAATTTTATGCCCTAAAACTTTTAATTGGTGCGTTTTTGTTTAAAATAATTAGGCGAGCAGGTAATTGCAAAAACCTGATTTCCTATGTTAATCTCCTATGTACACCTTTAAGACAGACACACGGTATATATATTCAAGTATCTTTATTGGACTTTTATAAGTAGTACCTGCCTAAAGAAAAATATTCGGTATTTTATGAGCGTGCTCTGTTCATGACGTCTCTTTTAGTGCGTACGTATATTTGCGAACAACTTTTATCCAGTATGAATGCATCAAATAAATAGTGAAATTAGAAAAATAATTGCGACTAGCCTCTTGAAAATACTTTTCGCATCGCTAGTACCTCTATCAAATTAAATATAGATGCAGTGGTATCGAAAAAACAAGTTCAATGTTCACATTAAAAATGTTCGTGTTTTTTTTTTACCTGAAAATTTTATTATTATTATTATTATTATTATACTCATTGGCTGTCATTGGTAATATGAATTACAATGTAATCAAAAATAAATATTAAATTCTGTATGCTGCCCTTCACATATTTTTGTTGTGTGATGCGGCCCAGAAAATGCAAAAAGATGGGCAACCATGAAATTTAAGCTTGTGAAAATGTGAAGTGCAATAGGTATTTATTTTTCGTTTTAATAAATATATCTGAAAATCTAGGTAAATCTTCATGATTTAGCTGGTAAGTTAAAATAACTTCATATTTTACTTAAATGAAAACTAGTAGGTCTTGTAACCAAAAAATATGACCGTTAATATGAACAACTGAATAGGGGTGATCGTTTTTGATTGTTTTTTTCTGATAATCATTAATGGATTATTTTAGAAAAAATACTGTTAAACAATAGTTATAGAAAAATTATTTGTACGCATCTTTTGTTTGAAGTATTTTTGTCCAAAATAATCCATAAAAGATTGACAGAGTAAAACAAAGCAGTAGTCAACTGGTCGCTAATCACACTTTAATCAGTTGTTCATACTAAAGGTCATAGAATTTAACTTTAAAAAAGTAGAATGTAAAACAGATATAAAATTGTGAAAATATAATTTTCTCAATTTGCGTCAATCAAAAAATTTCAATTTCCTGTTATTTATAGAACCGATTGCCAAAAATCGCATTTATTATTCTTATGTGTACAAATGAGCAATTTTTCCACATTTTCTATTAGCCAATAAAGTATTAAAAACAATTTTCACCGGCTATACTCACGCTATCTTTTACTTTGTGTGTATCAGATGAATCTAGACCATCATTGCAACGTTGCAAGTCGTTGCATTGCATTTCCGTTTCCTAGTTACAAACAAGTGGCTCGATCTGAAGATAGCAACAATAAATTGCGAGGAAAACACCGCGATAAGCTACAACTTCACGTATGTAGAAACTCGCAGCCAGCTTTCACAAGACGTTTCGTTTACAGGTGCAATTGTTTTATTCACATGGTTACGTCACAATGGTGACATCGTTTGCTTTGTTGATTGATCATCGTCGAGACAACATATAATGCAATTTACAAGCTAGCCAAGCCGGCTGCAGATGTTTAATTTTCATTTCATGTTTCAAATAATTTTTAAACTTACAAAAATCGCTTGTAAATGAATATTCGTGAATAGTGTTTCTGACGAGAAGAGACATTCTCGAATCTCGTCTCGTCTCGTCTCGAAATATCTCGTCTCGCCGAGACGAGAAAGTTTTTTGAACTCACGAGACGAGACGATACTTACATGACGAGATTCTCGATTCTCGACAATTATTCCGAGATTTCTCGACAATTTTTTGTATTTTTAAAAGTACAGTTTTTTATATTTTTATTGAAACATTTTGTAAATGTATTAAAAAATTATCATATTTTTTAAATTATAAATCTAATAAAGGATCGGGCTAAATTTTTTTAAATAAAACTATCTATCGACAGAGTGTTACACCCAGTAATGGGTAAAAAGTGTGTCCATTATTTTAAATGATATCTAACTTCGCTTTTTATTATTTTATTTAAGCAAAGCATAAAATTTGCCTTTTGGTGGTGCAAATTGCCTGGCTGGTAGTATGAACACTACAGCTAGCAGTTGATTAGCATTGTTTTATCTCTCAATCGCTTATTAATTATTTTAAAGAAAATTACTTCAAATAAAAGATGCATATAATTAAATTTTTCTACGATTGTTATTTGAAGTATTTTTCTCTTAACTAATTCATAAACGCTTGACAGAGATAAAACAATGCTAATCAACTGCTCGCTAATCACCCTATCTTAATCAATGTTTGTACTAATAATTAACCTTATTTTTATATTATACATTTTATTATTGTACAATAAGTTTTGTTAACTTGTTGTTTATTTGTAACTATTCATGAACATTATTTTTTTATTATAGTAGTACTGTATCAAATTATACTGTCTCTAACTTTGTAATTTGTTGTATAGGTATAAAATTGATACTAAAGAAAATAGTTGTGTCAATTTTTTTAATAACCCTGAATATTATTTATATGTTTTTACGGTAAGTATACAATAATAAATTACATATTGGATCCATTAAAAAATCGAGAAATCTCGTCGAGATTCTCGGCCGAGACGAGACTCCATTGTTCGAGACGAGAAAAAAATCGAGACGAGAGTTAATTTTTTGTCTTTTAGACGAGACGAAACGAGACAATGTAGTTTCTCGGCTCGATCGTCTCGTCAGAAACACTATTCGTGAAGTATACAATAACTTAAAAGATATTTAAATACAAATTTATAATAATAACTTTACCCCAATAGAATCCACTTGAATATTTCAAAATATTTAAATTCTAGTTCAATTGCTCTAAAAACGTATGTAACAAAAGTTGTATTTAAATATCAAATTGTTCTTTAATAAACAATATCCTATCGAAACAATGAAACAAAACAAACAAATTGATTTATTGAATATCGCTGTCACAACTTTAATTTGTAGTTTTTGTTTAAGTTCCAACTGTGCCACCGAGTATTACAGGTGCAATTGGCAATTGTTTTATTCACATGGTTACGTCAGCATGGTTGACATCGTTTGTTTTGTTGATTGATTGTCGTGGCGACAATAAATAATGCAATAGTTTCGTGATGTATGTGAAAGATCGATAACAACTCGATAATGCAAAACAGAGCGATTTTTCATTGTCTACTGTGTTGACGACAGATGTGAAGATACAAAACACGAAGCCGAGGAAGTTGGCTTCGTGGACAGATGATCAAAAGGAAGTCACGAAAAGGAAGTATTGATAACTTCCTTTCTTTCTTTATGTTGCCCATGAGCTTTAATAATAATTTTACCAACTTTTATGGAACATACTACATAGAATTAATGTTCAATATTTAATTATCAATAAAATAGTACATTATTTTCGTGCGGTGCAATAAATATAGTAATAAAATAACATATTTTATACTCGTATATGAACTCACATCCATATACCTATTATATAATTGGTTTTTATGTAGGTATAATGTTTAGAAATTTATAGCTCTGATTTGAAAAGTGTACCTATATCTACTGCACGAAACAACATACGAGAATAGATTAAAAGTTCGCGGCCTAACACAGGGAGAGCAGCACTAGACGCACACTTTGTGAGGTTATGTGAATTGTCAACTGCCATTAGTGTCTTTGCGGTTTTATGTAAATTCTTTGTGACTTAAGCTACGTTTCCAGCTCTTAACATAGTCACTGTTTTAGTCTTTGTTTTTTGTCTTATGTTTTTGTCAGAAGATATTGGCCATTTCCAGCTGTTAACATAAGCACAGTCTTAAGTTTTTGTACTTATAATGTTTGTTCACTCAAAAAAGGAACACATATATAAAACTCTTTACAATGCTTCAAAAATTATATAGTTATTAATGATATTAATGATGAGTAGTAATCATTACTCAAATTAAATAATAATGTAATTATTTTGTATAATTCCAAAATAACATTTGAAATAAAGCACGAAATTAATATGGTGAACGAGCCACAATATTTCTAATATTCCACTTTAAAATTTCAATATTGTCTGTATATCCATAAGATATGATATAATTTTATTTGTACTTATAATATAAAAAATATGATTTTTTTTCTTTCTGTTGTCCATATTTATATTATCTCAACACAAAAATAATAACATAACCACCAAAATAATGACAGATAACATACAACGCGTAGAACTACTGCGCAACATAAAAAGAGATAGCGCTTACATCACTTATCTCTTTCCAACAGAACAGCGACAAAGACTATGACGAAAGTGTGAAGCATGCAAACTTTGTGTTTATGCGCTATGACAAAGACAAAGACTAAAGACTAAAACAGTAGCTGGAAACGCTCAAGCCATTATACGTATGACAAACTTTCAAGGTTATGACAAATAAAAAAATCTGATGTGGCCAGCACATTACCTTCCGTCAGTTCTATGTATTTTGTACAAATGTCATACGGAAAGTTCCTTGCTAAATTAAATATTCTATTTCTTGTACATTACCTTCCCGCAGTTGCATGTATTTTATGCAAATTTCATGCAGAAAATTATTATTTTGTGACGTTTTCTATATACAGTGTAATGTATCTGCAGGAATAAAAGATTTATTATTATTATTATTTCTTGTACATTACCTTAAAGCAGATGTATGTATTTTATACAAATTCCATACAGAAAGCAAAAGATCCTATATTTCCAGTAAAAATTATAAGACAAACACACTGTGTCAATTTCACTTGACACTGACATCTTTCAATCAGAATTTTCTTAATATAGTAGCTGTTTCCATAGCTATGGCTACTTTATGAAATTTAATTTCTTTATAATTTTTTTAACTCTATATCCATTTAATATTAAGTATAAAATGCAGTCAAATCGTATAGAGAATAAAATATTCTTTAATATTTATAATAACATCAAATGTGAAAAAATTATATTTAACATAGTTTTTTCAAGAAAAACTGTTAAAATCTTCAAATGATGGTACTTCCGGTTGACCAATTGTAACCAAAATCTAATCAGCTCTTCATATGGATGTAACGAAGAAGTACACGAAAAAATTATAATTTTTGTAACTGTAGTATTAGAGTTATCGCAAACGAAAACTTTGTTACACACACACACACACACACACACACACACACACACACACACACACACACACACACACACACACACACACACACACACACACACACACACACACACACACACACACACACACACACACACACACACACACACACACACACACACACACACACACACACACACACACACACACACACACACACACACACACACACACACACACACACACACACACACACACACACACACACACACACACACACACACACACACACACACACACACACACACACACACACACACACACACACACACACACACACACACACACACACACACACACACACACACACACACACACACACACACACACACACACACACACACACACACACACACACACACACACACACACACACACACACACACACACACACACACACACACACACACACACACACACACACACACACACACACACACACACACACACACACACACACACACACACACACACACACACACACACACACAC
Organism: Harpalus rubripes; assembly: GCA_963082715.1. Classification (NCBI taxonomy): domain Eukaryota; kingdom Metazoa; phylum Arthropoda; class Insecta; order Coleoptera; family Carabidae; genus Harpalus; species Harpalus rubripes. The sequence continues at coordinate 18,104,262 of OY720451.1, forward strand.
ACACACACACACACACACACACACACACACACACACACACACACACACACACACACACACACACACACACACACACACACACACACACACACACACACACACACACACACACACACACACACACACACACACACACACACACACACACACACACACACACACACACACACACACACACACACACACACACACACACACACACACACACACACACACACACACACACACACACACACACACACACACACACACACACACACACACACACACACACACACACACACACACACACACACACACACACACACACACACACACACACACACACACACACACACACACACACACACACACACACACACACACACACACACACACACACACACACACACACACACACACACACACACACACACACACACACACACACACACACACACACACACACACACACACACACACACACACACACACACACACACACACACACACACACACACACACACACACACACACACACACACACACACACACACACACACACACACACACACACACACACACACACACACACACACACACACACACACACACACACACACACACACACACACACACACACACACACACACACACACACACACACACACACACACACACACACACACACACACACACACACACACACACACACACACACACACACACACACACACACACACACACACACACACACACACACACACACACACACACACACACACACACACACACACACACACACACACACACACACACACACACACACACACACACACACACACACACACACACACACACACACACACACACACACACACACACACACACACACACACACACACACACACACACACACACACACACACACACACACACACACACACACACACACACACACACACACACACACACACACACACACACACACACACACACACACACACACACACACACACACACACACACACACACACACACACACACACACACACACACACACACACACACACACACACACACACACACACACACACACACACACACACACACACACACACACACACACACACACACACACACACACACACACACACACACACACACACACACACACACACACACACACACACACACACACACACACACACACACACACACACACACACACACACACACACACACACACACACACACACACACACACACACACACACACACACACACACACACACACACACACACACACACACACACACACACACACACACACACACACACACACACACACACACACACACACACACACACACACACACACACACACACACACACACACACACACACACACACACACACACACACACACACACACACACACACACACACACACACACACACACACACACACACACACACACACACACACACACACACACACACACACACACACACACACACACACACACACACACACACACACACACACACACACACACACACACACACACACACACACACACACACACACACACACACACACACACACACACACACACACACACACACACACACACACACACACACACACACACACACACACACACACACACACACACACACACACACACACACACATCATCGTAAAAATAGTAAATTCGTGTTCTAGGGACCCTAAAACGTGCTTATTGATTAAAAATTCATCATCGAATTTTTTGACCAAAGACAATACCTTCCTCACCTAAAGGTGACGGAAGGTAAAAAACAGTGACTATGTTAAGAGCTGGAAACGTAACTTATATTGGAATTTTTAAATTACATGTGCAGTGACTTTTTTGGGAGGTGGTGAACCCCGATGATTTACGTTGATTCTGGTTGATAGTGGTGAACCCATGTTTCATCGGTAGTAACGAATCTTCCCATAAATATATCGGGATCAGCTCATAATGGTCATTTTTATTCATTTAAAAAATAGTAGTTAATACCTACCCGTATTTTTACCTTCCGTCACCTTTAGGTAAGGAAGGTATTGTCTTTGGTCAAAAAATTCGGTGGTGAGTTTTTGATGAATAAGCACGTTTTAGGGTCCCTAGAATACGATTTTACTATTTTTACGATGATGTGTGTGCGCGTGTGTGCGTGTGTGTGTGTAACAAAATTTTCGCCTACGATAACTTCCATACTACAATTCTAAAAATTATAATTGTTTCGTATTTCTCTTCGTTACATCCATGTGAAGAGCTGATTAGATTTTGGTTAGAATAGGACAACCTGAAGTACCCCCATTTGAAGATTTTAACAGTTTTTCTTGAAAAAACTATGTTAAATATCATTTTTTCACATTTAATGTTATTATAAATATTAAAGAATATTTAGTCTCTATACGATTTGATTGCATTTTATACTTAATATTAAATGGATATAGAGTTAAAAAATTATAAAGAAATTAAATTTCATAAAGTAGCCATAGCTATGGAAACAGCTACTATATTAAGAAAATTTTAATTGAAAGATGTCAGTGTCAAGCGAAATTGACATAATGTGTTTGTCTTATAATTTTCCTGGAAATATAGGATCTTTTGCTATAAATTTTCTGTATGGAATTTGCATACAATACATGCAACTGCCGGAAGGTAAAGTACAAGAAATATAATCTTTAGCAAGGAACTTTCTGTATGAAATTTTTACAAAATACATAGAACTAACGGAAGGTAATGTGCTGGCCACATCAGATTTTTTTTTTTAATATTAATAAAAAATCCGGAAAAATGGCATTAAAATTTGTGACGTCACCTGTGTAAACTTCTGAAGTAATACTAGCAACAACAACATACTATACTTATCTTTTTCGTTCTCGTTGTCTAGTTGACTTCTTATAAATTTTAATGTCGTTTTTCTCAAATTCTACTCATTTTTAACATTACTTATAATATATTAGGTTTGTTCCAACGTACAATCAAATCACCAAATCAGTAATACGGAACAAACCTAATATTAACATTTTTTTCTAAATTTGATCAAGATCATACGAGCCCAGACATATTTTTAAGAAAATTGAATAATGCATATGCAAAGTAAAAGAAGTGCATATTTTGCGAATTTTTGACAATTGACAATTTTAAATTATTACTTCAAAGAAAAACTGGCGGTTCATACTTTGTTGAAGAAGAGATTATAATAAAATTTTATGCACAGCCAGATGAACTTCTAGGGTGCTATGTGAAATTTGTATTTATACACTGCCAGATATTTTCCACTTTTATTGCAGAATTTTTCCATTTCCAGCTAATTTATACCCCTACATTTGTATAAGTTTTACAATTCTTTATATTTTTTGCGTTTGTGCGAAACAGTAAAATATAATAAATAAATAATTGTATATTAAACAAAAATGCTGGATTTGATCAACTGACACAAACAAATAAATTAATAAAATATTAAATGGCGATGCTGAGGTTAATATCAATTTTAATTCAAACTTAATTGCAAATAGCCTCTATAATTTGTTGCGAGGTTGAAGGGAGAGTAAACTATGGGTAAACCATGGGCGTCGTTTCGGTGCAATCTACTACTCTTGGTTGGAACGGTTTATGTACCTATATTAGGTATAACAAGTCGTAGTATTTCTAATCCTAGTACCGCTTTACAGAAATTCTTCTAGAATTTAATATTCCTCAGGCCGATTTTATCTCGTGCCACCGACTATACATTTTCTTCATTCATTTTTACTGATAGAAAGCAAAATCTGTTTTTAGATAATTTAGAAAAACACGTAGTTATTTATTTTTATAGTTGTAATATTAATTTTTTTAAGAAAAAATATATTATACTCGTAATGTGGGTATAATTATATACTAATAATAATTATTCATCACTGCATAGCATATTTTAGTATATTTTTAATGCATATTTGCATGCCTATTTGAAGATTTTTTAGTGCATATTTTCCGTGCTCTACTCATAATAGTTTGGCCGGCTTACATTCTCGATAAACTGTGGGCCAAATGTCGGGTGATAATAGTTCGACCGGCATTTAAAGGGTCATATTCTTGTCCACATTTATCTTTTTCTGAGACCTTTTATTTTTGGACAATAAAAAACAATTTCGTAAAGATCTAGTGCGTACAGTAAAACCTACCTTGCAACACATAACACATATATTGGCAACCTAACAGAAGAATCTACAGGCCTTGTGGATACACTGTTAGTGTCTAATACATATTACCTACTAATGACGGCGATGTACCCAATATTAAATGGTGGAATATTTGAATAACATATTCAGTTATTGTATGTTTAAAATCTATATATTAAAGTAGTCAAAAGAAATATGAAGAAATTTAACATCATTTGCATATAGGTTTTATAATAGGTATGTTTGGTGAAAATGTAAATCGGCCGAACTACTATGAATGAGTCAGGGCTCGTACCACATTGTTATTAATTGCACTTTAAAATTTTATGTCGTAGCCAAGTTGTAAAATCAATCTTTTATACAAAACCTACTGTTTTCTAAATGAATATTTGCACAGTTTCGCTTTAAATTTTTCTAATCAAAGTAACTAACCTAACACACATTCGCAAGTTTCGTGAGTTAGGGTAGGTTATGTTGAGGTATTTTTAGAAAAATAACCTAAATCCAAGAATCACGTTTTTACAATTTAGCGCAAATAAAATTATGGAGCATATAAGCGTGAAAAAGCTCAATCGGGTATGTAACCATATTCGAATTTTAATATGTCATAAATAATTTAACAGATCCAAGTACAATAGTGAAAAGGTGTCATTAACTTCCGCCAGCCGTTAAGATTTATAACGGACGGATTACAGCATCAAGAGAGTTGTAAACTCAAAGTAAAATGTCAATATAACAGAAGAAAGAATTTTTATAAAATATTCCTAAATGTCTAAATTTTGTGTCGTTACGAAAAATATTGAATGCCACACGGCCGATATGCAAATAACTGACAGGGCTGAAGCTTGTACACCGAGGCTATAGCTATATCGGCCTATGACGTTAATAACTATAACGTGAGGGGTACTTACAACTTTGCTTACCTTATTTTTGGTAAATTAAAAACATCATACTTTTGTGTATTTTTATGTAGATTTCTATAATGGAAACATACTTTTTAAAGCAAAGATCTTTTACTAGACGCCTCTTTACCAGAGTCAGAGTTGTAATTAATTTTTTATTTAAAACTTCTACAAAGTTGATTAAAAACTATTCCTCTTCTATTAGTTTCCGGTGACTTATAGTGTACAATCCATCTGCGAGTACTTTAAACACTGAAAAATCTCCTTCCATTATGGGAATGGATCCAATACTTGATTAATTCTGGAAACTGCTTTTAGATATTGCCAAATCTCAATCAAGTACAGTTACGGTGGAAAAAAGCCACTTTGGGCAGTCAGTAAGTGCTTGTAGATCCATATTAAGATTTAGAGTAAGTCTAAGAAGAAGAGTGTAGTTCTCTAGTGTAGATAACTGTAGACATTAATGTCCTCCTAATAATTCTTCTGTTCTAAAAACATCGACCTGGATTTTAAGCAATTTATTCATAGTTTAGTGTGTTCGGAAGCGACTAGGTAACGGTCCACTTTTTTGCAATTCTGATACGTGAACCACAACGACACATTTAGAGATAATAGACTTAAGTGTTATTAATTTTTATGCCAAGCAGAGAGTTGACACTCTGCCTAATGGTACCAAATTTCCAGACATAATGGATTTAAAGAGCAACATTTTATTTGTAGATGAAAGATGCTTTATTGATTTTAGTTAAAAAAAAACATTTATTGATATGAGATACATTTTAATAATAATGGGGTTCTCCACTATTTTTTTTAATTATTTTTTTATTAAATTTCATTTAAATTTAAAGTGATTTGTAGTTCTAGTAAATTTTAATTATTTTTCGTTGTCATAATATTTTTTTCTATTTTACGTCTGTAACAAAGCTGTTACAGCACCCAAAAGAATTCGTTAATAGCACATTCAATGCTATAATAGACTATTCTTCATTTCACGTAAGAAAATAGTGTTGGAGAGATAAGAACAGTTTGATCTTCCCATCACTATTATCTTACGTGAAATAAAGAATAATTCAATTTATTTTTTTAAAGGTTAGTTATCAATGTCATATCTCGATAAATAAACGAACAAAAACGATTGTTAAAAATACTATTTTTATATAATTATGAATTTAAAAGTTGTAATAAAAAGAGGAGAAGAAATAGAGAAGTAAAGTTAGAAATAAATAGAATATATCCTAGATAGTTGATGTTACAAAAATAAGGTTACGTTATAGAACGTCAAACTTCATATTAGTATCACCAACTGACACAAAATTCCCTAAATTTTGAAACTACGATTTTTTATTAAAAAAATCTGATGTGGACACCACACGACTTCCTTGTACGCAAGACTAATATGAAGTATAGACTCAATTATAAAATTGCACGTATTTGACGTAATTTGACATTAACATCTATTTTTTATAATTTTGTTATTTTTTGTCCTAATCCATAGCAAGCTTCATTACAAAAACCAAAAAGTATATAAGTTTTAAATTTACATATCTCGCTTATACAAAGGGCTAATTTAATAATACTTGATGTGGTAGACGCAGAATTTAATTCTCTAAAACTCTTATTTGAAGCATTTATTTCTAAAATCAAAATGAAACCATTTTATTCAAGAAAAACTGTTAACAACTTCAGGTAATATATCACTTCCGGTTAACCTGTTTTAACCAAATTCTGCTATGTTATTCCAATTGATATAAAAGTTTTATATACTAAATTTGAAAAGTTTTGGATTATATTTTAATATAGTTTTTCATTAAAATCTATTATAGGCTTCAAATAAAGTACCATTTCTAGAAATTATGTAATGACCAAAAAGGGAGGTGCACAACTAGATGTTATAGAAGTCCTAAATACAAAATTTCAACTTTCTACGGCTTACCGTTTTTGAGTTATGCGAGATACGTACGTACAGACGTCACGACGAAATTAGTCAGAATGGATTCAGGGATGGCCAAAATGGATATTTCCGTTGAAATCTGGAAACCGAAATTTTTCGCGAATACAATACTTCCTTTACTTTGTACAAGAAAGTAAAAAAGCGCAAAATGTCCTGCACTCTGATTTTTTTATTATTTTAAATGAAAGGTCTTTTAATTTTGAAGCAATTAAAAAGTCTTAATTGTTTTTAGTTTAACTGCATTTGATTATTGATTATTGCTATATCTTTCTCTAGCAGCGAGAGAAAGGTAGCACTAATGTGACGGCACAGTGACTCTGACAATAAACCTCAAATATCTCGCAAAATAATTATTAATTTTTTTTTCATCTTAATCACTATTTATTGAGTAATACTTTTAAGTATAAAGTGTACATTTTATTATTTTTTGTTTTGGTGCAGGACCCCATTGTCGATTATTTTGTTAGAAGGGTTGGGAAACTCCGCTGCGCGGCGTTACTAAACTTCCTTCTCACAAAATAAAATGACAATTATGAAATTCGTTCTTTAATATACTATTTTAATATTCTAAGCCGTAGATGTTAATTTCTTTTAGTTCTCAAACAGTGGAGTTTTTAATAATTGGAGTTACATAAATTGATCAGTTTCAATACTTGTAAATATACAAATATATTTAATGTGACATTCATGGTTAATAATTGAAAAGTACATGGATAATAAGCAAATTAATAAAAAAAACTACTACCGTATCCGGTAGGTAGTCTGTTTTATTTGCCATTGGTAGCTTATGTTGTTCAACATGTCTTTAATTTTTATACAAACGTATGTGGTTTCTGCCTGGAGTGGCATCTTAAGTTCAAACTAGTATTATGTAGATTACTTTTGTTGTTTCGTTATTTTCTGCATTCATTTACTTAAAAGTGCATAGTTGATTCCTGATTTCAAAAAGGCGATAGCAGAAAGCTTGAAAATATCAAGAATTTGGAATATAGTAGAAGTGGGAGTGAGAGAAATGAAGCTATGGCGTAGATGTTAAGGGCACCAAAAACTCGAATATTTTAAATAAATATTTTTTTCATGCAGTTTTAAAGTTTACTTTTAATATAAATGACCAATTTTTTAATTTATTACTATGGTGAATGACCAAATTATAAACGTACAAACCTTGGGCGTTATTGTCCTTATAAAACCATTGATACGTTCAACGTTTAACGTCAGATTATAGTTTTTTAATATTCTACGGATTACGGATCAGAAAGTTTTAATAAAATTTACGGAGTAGGTAGGCTTGTTTTTTAGGCTTTATCCCAGTATTAATATCAATTTCTTGAAAACATTACCATAGCAACACGCCCATGGGTGTTATTTAGTATATAACAACCCTCAGTCGGACGTTATTATATTAAACAACATAGGTACTATATAACTTTTTTTGAACAAGAAAATTAGCATTTTGAATCATTACTCCAAGTTGTCGGAATTAAAATTAAAATGTGACAATTATTATACGATATACGCAGTAGTTTTTATGTATTTTAAAATCATTAAAGTACCATGAAATTGGTTTTGTAATAAGTAAATACTAAATAAAGATTTATGTACCTACTGTTAAAATACAGGAAAACATAAAATCAAAGACATAAATAAAGTAATTCTTATACATGTTTCTCTTAAAGATAGATTCATATATAACTGTATTTCGTGCATTATTTTACAGTAAAAGCATAAATAATATAATAATAACATGTGACCGTTTGGGATTCTGGCGGCAAGAGTGCGAACCGGAATCAACTAAAAATAATTTTTAATGAGCACAAGTAAAATGATCTCTGTATGATACCCCGTGAGGTGACACATAGTACGCGCCCTCTACGGTGTTATTAAAAGGTATTTTTTTGCCGATAACTTTTTTCCTAACTGCAGGATTCATATGAAATTTAATTTACAGATACCGTAAACCTTTATTTTAATAATTATATTAAATTCAAATTGGTATCAATAGGTAATAGATACCACTGAACTGGATTGCTACCAAAAATGAAATGAAAAAATTACACACTTAATTTTTCATACTTTTATCTCGAATTGAAATGGGAATTTAGGAACAATCTTGAAATTTGGATTTAAATAAATAGGCCGTGGGTTCCGTACATGTTTATGACATCTATCATAAGTAAATTTATTACATAATTTGTCCATCCTTACCAAGTACAAATATTTTAAAATATAATATAAATGATTGACAAAAGAACAGTGCTTGCCCAAAATTCTGTCAAGAATTGATGCAGATTATACATCATGTTATCTTCAGTGCTCAACTGCTGCCCTGAAACATGAATTTTGGGAGTTAGCCCTCTAGTATCTCAGTTGTCATCCTTGATGTCACTGAGCAAACAGAATTCGAGCTCTTTTAAGGTTCCTAGTTAAAGAAGGTACTCTAAAAGGAAACCTAGAAGCAAATTGTTTCCCACAAAGTATATTTTGAACAGTCCTGTTGCCAATTGTACACAAGAGTTCATTTTTACATAAAGCCTGAAACATTAAAAATCGTTAGCAGTTTTTACCCTTCCTCGACGCTGCCTAATACCTAATACATCTAGTTTAAAGACTGGTCTCCTGGTATCTCTTCCATGCTCTCCAGATAACTGCTTGAGAAATTCCTAGACACCAAGCTGCATCTGTGTTCGCTCTGCTTGGAGGAAAATTACTGCTTCAAATAATGCACTTTGAGTTAAATGTGTTCTAAAGCCTCTGTTTTGATTCGTAGCTTCAAATTTTACCGATATTTTATTTCTATACTTTAGTAAATGCTTAAGAAAATATCGAAATAAATTAAATTTCATTCTTGTTTTGCCTGTCTTGTTAGGATGGACAAGTAATGACATATTTAAAACAAATGTACGAACAATACTCATACCGACTTAAATTGTCGAATTGGGCTTTCTACTTATCTATGAAAAAAAGTTATCAACAAAAAAATGACCTCAATTGTTTTGAGCAGCGTATCTTCGTGAAAATGTAAACAGTCCAAACTATGAGCCTGCGCTCGTCTTTAATATTTTAAGTGTTCGAAATTTGAAAGTAATAGCTTTAATATTAATAAATTCATATTCAAACTAAGTCATAACATCTTATTATATATTTTAGTAGTTAATTATAATATCTAATAACTACACCACTTACACTGTTCATTTGCCATAAATATTATACGAACGTATAAAATTTTGATTATTAGCTATTTCATTAATATAATAAACATATAAGGTATCCGGAATACCTGTCCAACATGCATGGGTATCTCGAAAAATAAGTATAAGAGATACGAACTAGTTTAAATTATATATAAACTGCCCCATTAGGAGGCCATTTTAGCGCTGTTTGTTTATTCGGACAAAATGCACAGGTTACTACATACAGATGAAAATGTAAATTTTGCTTTTACAAATGACTTCAAAGAAGGATCTTGGTTTGAATATCTTTAGGGAAAATTTTTATGCTCTTTTGAATGACGATATGCACAATTTTCTATCACTGTTGGAGTTCAAGATCTTTCGGATTTCGTGTTATGTTAGTTACAATTTTTAAATGAGCGCAATAGTAAAAAGTTACACCACTGAAAAGAAAAATAGCAGCCTAAACGTAATATATGTAATATTCTACAAAATTTGAAACTAAGCTAAAGCAAAAATATTGGTCAATGCACGTCATAGATTTCAACATTATTAATGAATGAGCTTCTGCAAAAACAACCTTTGTCCATTATTTTGAATCTGAAATAATCAAAAAAGAATTTTACCTTCCTTACCTTAATTATTTTTGTAAGTCTATTTAACACAAGTTCAAGATAGATAGAAAATGTATGTTAAGTAACAGAAATTCAATATTGATGTGCAATTTCCTTTTTATAAGACATTGGTTGTTTTTGTAAGAAACTAATAATTTGCAAAAAGGAAAATCAATGAACATTATCTTTTGTTCAAAGTAAAATATATTTATTATACAAAATTAGCCTACATATTCTTTACAAAAACATCCAATGTCCAATGCACCGGGACTAAGGTTTTTGTTGCTTAATCTCTTTAGGACTATGGTTATTTTTGTAGAAACACTGAAACTTTACAATGTACAGCCCAACCAGTTTAACGTAACAGTCCTCGCTGATGTGACTAGTATGGATTATTTTAGAGAAAAATACTTCAAGTAACAGTTAGACAAAAATTAATTTTATGCATTTTTTATTTGAAGTATTTTTTCTCTAAAATAATCCATAAACGATTGACTAAACCAATGCTAGTCTAGTCACACTAGCACCAGCGAGGACTGTCACCTAAGACTGGTTGATCTGTAATAATAATAATAATAACTTATGACTAAGATACTTTTTGAGAGAAACAGTTTTATTACCAAACTATCCGGCATCCTTGAAAGTAGATGTAGTATTGTGTAACTCAAATTTATAAAATTTGGACTATACGAGTAGATATTTTTGCCAGAGGCTATATTCAATTTAAACAAACAACATTTTTTTTAAATCGGCATGAAAATCCTCATTTCCGGTCTAATTTGAATCTTGAAAGTAAGATTTCCATGACTAGTCATGAAAATAAAATTTTCATGACTAGTCATTTTTACTTTCCACTTTCTTTACTAATTTGATTCACTTTTCTAATGCTGCACCACTTTTTGAATCTATCGTACTCCTTTTCGTATCACTGTTTGGATTTTTTTGGTAGTAAATCTTCCACAGCGGCGTTCGCAGCTTCAGTTATGTCCATCGATACTTCATCTTCACCATCAAAATCATGTTCGCATTGCGACATCGTTTTCAAAAGGAAAATTACCGGTAGCAAGAAAGCAAACACAACGCGTCAAATTTTTATAATAATAAAATTTGTCACTTTGTTTACTTGTCATGACAACGTTTTCTAAAACTTGTTACAGCTCTGATGATTTATGCAAACCTAATGTTTTCTATAATTTTAAGCTTCTATAATTGCCGATTTTTAAAAAAATAGAATACATCACGCGTCATAAAAATGTCTTTGCTTGACTCGGAGGCTTTGAAGAAATGCTCGGACGCTGCGCATCCTCGCATTCTTCAAACAAGCCTCCTCGTCTGCAATGAAATATTTTCTTGACTTGTAATGTAATATACTATTTTCCTAAATAATTACCTACATATTCAACTTTATTGTATAAAATTACAAGTTTAAATTTAACATTTTAATGTGTATTTTATTTTTCTTACTCATATTCAACAAAAAAGAAAATATGAATTGTTGATGCTTGTATACTTGCTTTTTATCTAGGCTCCAATATATGTGTAAGTATAAATTATTTGAATGGAATGTTAAAAAAATGTACAATTCATGTTATACTTAAATGACTACTGACACCAAATTATTTATTTATATAAATTACAAATCAAACCATGTCACTGTCATTACAATCTTGATAAAAATATTCGTTTTTTATGTAATTTGGAAACTCCTTTGATGAGCTCATAAACAACTATCAATTTCTTATTATAAGTTTCTATACCATACCATGCCGGATGGCTACTTTCTATTTGTTATGGCATGTCTGAGGAATATAATTAAAGCAATATTAGTGTATGAATGCCTCCGTCTGTCGAATAGAATCATTACTCAGTCCTACTGACAAGGAGAAACTTATGTACAATACTCATATTGTTTCAAGTTGCTTATTCATTTATTTTCAGCCGCTGATACTTCAGATAACAATTGATAGTTTTCAATGTATTTCTTTCAGAATAAAGTTGTTTGTAGATATTCAATGGTATAATGATATGTTTGTTTATTTGATACATAGATGCAATGAACTTAAAATTCTAAGAATATTGGGTTTGTATATGCAAGCTAAATTTTAAATATTATTCTCACTTGATTATGTTTGTTTTACGTTAATATAAAATAATATAACAAATAAACAACATTAACACTTTAAGTGCCATGTGGTGCCAACGTGGTCTCACACTTTTTGACCATTCTGGTCGCAGGAGACCTATGTGGACTCATAATTTCAAATTACATATTCGACTGCGTGGTGTCGCACTGGTCTCGAATATAGGTACATTCACAAATGAAAATTAGGTTTAGATTTATGGTTTATACTTTAGATTTAAAGACTTTGGCCGCATATTATGTAATGACTCCATTAACACTTCAGAATTTAGGGTCTCTAAATCCAAATCATAAAGCTAAACAATGCAAGATCCAAACTTTAGGTTTATGATTTAGTTTGACGTCACAAACTTCATAAATGAGAACGAGTCTAAAATGATATAGATATATACACCCATCTTTATTTATTATCCACATGGAGGATTCAGCATCTTTAAACAAATGCGAGAAGAACATGGAGACTGTCATAATTAAATTGCTGAAATATAACAAATAATGCCAAGCGAATGACAGTTTCACAGCGCACAGGTGTCTTGTTGAGTACTGCTCTACCGATATTTTAATCTTGTTTTTGAAGCATTTACATAAATGTCTACATATCAATACTAATTTTCTGGTAATTTAAACTTACATTTATGAATGACTAAACCTAAACAAAACCATAAACCTAATTTTCATTTGTGAATGCACCTTATAGCATTGAAACTTATGTTAGAGGGTAGAGTGCGGCCTGACGTATCAGAAACCGTGTTTGGCCTACTGATTTTGTGAAACCAATGTGACGCGGACATATATTCAGGGTTGTGCAGAGTATTTTTGTGTTGAAAAATATGAATCATGTGTCTTTCATATTTCTATCATGACCCTCGTAAGATAACTTACCTAAGTCATTTAAGAGCTATTGCGGCTTACCTATAAATATTTAAGATACATCTACTTAAAATGTACTTACGTAAATGTAAAGAATATTCATTATTTGTAATATGTATGTATCTTTATTTGAATTTATGCAAATATTACACTACACAATCTATAAATAAAGTATTTTGACTTTTAGAACATATGCGAAGAATATCTTTTCTTCTATTGCTGTTCGCTGACTGTTTCATGTATGATGCAATTGAGATTTAGCTATATGGTAGTTGGAAATGTAGTTACATTTTCTACAAGTCATATCAGCATCTTTATGGGCATGGAGTTCAATGGAACAATAGATAGTTAGTGGTAAATATTGTTTCAAGAAAGTAGTATCGGGTCACAAACCAGCCGTCCGTCAGTAGAAAACGTCAGGATAAATAGAACATCAACTGCGAAACGTGTACCAAGTCAGAAAGAGACAAGTCGTGCGATTTCCAACAACAATGATATGGATTGTATGTAGTATTGTAGATCTTGTAACCCAAGCCAAAAATAAAAATCCACCACATAACCTCTCGCCAGATATTTTACTTGGTTATACGCATTAAACGAAAAATATTTTTAAATACATATATTCAAGTCTCACTACAAAATAATTCTCCCATATATTTGCAAAATCTATGGGATATTTTAATATAAATTGTGTACAATACATACATTTTCTTTATATTCAATATGCTGAAATTTTCTTTTTCTACTTTCCTTTTCTTTTTCTTTCTATTCATCATTTTTTCGCAAATTCCTTTTATATTCTTTTTTACGTATATTCTTTTGCGTTGTTGACTTTTTTTATTTTCATAATCTTCATAATGATATATAAATATTTTTGACAGTGGCATACAAATATTTTTGACAGTGACATTTATGTGTCAATTACAAACATTTGAATTTCTTGCCTTGAAGTAGTTTGATCTGAGATTTTTTACATCAAATTATTTTATATGCATTTCTTTATCTCTAAATCTATAGAAGATATAATAATGAATTTATATTTATCGAATAAAGAATTTAACGTTCTTTAATATAAGTATTCACATAAATTTTCGATAAATAATATTTAGATGATTTTTTTCTTGTAACTACTACTTCCGGTTGTCCAATTGTTACCAAAACTTAATCAACTCTTCCCATTATTGTTAGATTGAGGAATCCGTAGTTGAAAATATCTTAAATCTTATAGAATTTGAGAAATCGTGGATCCAACATCCACACACACATCCACACACACACACATACGGACATCATCGTAAAATGTTATAATCGGATTCTAGGGACCTTACAACGTGCTTGTTCACTAAAATCTGGATATGCGATTTTTAGCATGAATCCAATACCTCTCTTAACGAGAAGTAAAAAAAATAATACTATAAATGTGAATTTCTCAACTGTGGTGTAAATAAGGTGTTAACAATGGACCTTTCCAATTTAAGGGCTATCTCTTTCTATCGCTGCAAATAGTAAGAAAATGGCGCGAACAACTGCCAGTTGGGCTGTCAAACGAAACGTCAAAAATATTGCAGTCATTAAAATACCTGTATTCTCAGTGAAAATTTGCATCGTTAGACATTTTACCTTCAATAAAAGCTTTTGTAACTAATTTAGATAAGATTTTTTATAGTTATCTTACATTTTACGTCTAATTTTTTTAGAATCAAACGTCATAGATCTCTGTTGTTCTTAATATGCGCAGATCCCCATTGCGCATATCTTCTATCTCTTTAAATTGGAAAAGTCCATTCTTCAATTTTGTTGTCGATTTTGAGAGCGAACGGATATGTATGCGTATTTTGTGAATTATTTTACGATGTTTGAAAAACTGAATATTTAAATGAATGTATGTATGTATATCCGTAATATTTACCTACCTTGAAGAAGGTATAATTGTTTACCGAAACACGTCGGTTTTGTAAGAATAAATGCTGTATGACAGCTTTCGCGAATTACTTGATAACATCTTAAAAATACTGTAGGTTACGTACACGGTATATTATTATTTACGTATTATTTTATTAATATAGCACATTGGCACACCCAGCAATGGGTAATATGCTGTGATATATTTATTTATTTATTATTTAATATCGCCAATAAACAACAAACTGGTCTAAAACTACAATGAAAATACAATTAGACTTGTATATAGAATACTCATGTTTAGTTTGTAATAAACATTAACATGAATATGTTAATATGCCCATGCAATATTATTAAGAAACAGCTTATGAAACTAATATTGTATTATTTATATTAATGATTTTCTTTAGCTTCTTTGAGAAACGTAGGACAGTAACTTTAATTATTATTTTTTACTTGTATTTTTGTATTAAACACTATCCTAAAGTCCTCAGTAAATTCTGAATTTCAGAAACACAGTGATATTTATTGATTAATTAACGTTTTTATTTATTTGGGTGGTGTTAAAATCAAAGAATTGTTATTAACACAGTGATATTTATTGATTAATTTATTGATTAATTAACGTTTTTATTTATTTGGGTGGTGTTAAAATCAAAGAATTGTTATTAATTAAAATAAATGTTTATTAAAACGATAAATACATATTAAAAGATAATAACAATGCGATTATTATGGTTAAACAATTATTAAATACTAATTTCAGACTAAGAATATAATTAACTAAACACTATTTATTTATTAAAACTATTTATTTACACGATATTACTGATTATTTAATTCCACTATTTATGTCATTATTTATTTATATTACATTCATCTGTCCGACCTACACAGCGTCTATATACTAAACTGATTCCACAGCGTCTATATATTCAACTGCCCGGACAGTCTTCACTCCTTTCAACTCACTAACTGCCCTTCTGACGGACTAACCCTCTAACTTCCAAAGCTTCAGTATCACCGACTGTCCGTGTGCCTCAACTTTTCAACACCATTGCCGAGTATCCACTTCCACTCGCCATTACTGTCCGTGTATACTTAGCTTCCCAATACTCCTCAAAACTGCCGAGTATTCACTTCCACAGCTATCCCCAGTATACCAGTAACTTCCACAGTACTCCACTCGATACTAAACTGCATACGCTGACTCCTTACTTCTTACTACCTAGGTAACAGTGTCTGTATAATTATGTTTCCGCACATAAATACATTGCTTATGTAGTGGCTCTAATATTTCTGGAATACTCCAGCATCATCCCGAACGACAACTTGCGATTGTCTCCCCTCTTGTTTACACAAGAGTCGGCTTCGTTGCCCGCTTGCCGCGCGCCCCATCTATGTTATCGATTGCATTCCGACTCTCCGTCCATTTTCTCACTATTCTATCTAGAACTTATATCACAGGCGTCGACTCGCACGCACTAGTTGTAGTTTTAATTACCACCAGCAGCCTATGTCATTCGACATATCTTTCATTTTTATACAAACGTTCATTCATTCTATCTGACGTGGTAGTGGCATCATAAATTTAGTCAAGTATTATTTTGTTTACTTTCATTGTTTCGCTATTTTCTTTTCTGCATTTATTCACTTGAACTCGGAAATACATTCCTGATTTTAAAAAAGCGATAGTAAAAGGGAGTTGAAATAAAGTAGTTATGCAGATGTTAAGAAATATTTTAAAAACTAATATTTTTTTAAATTTAGTTCCTATCATATACAGTTTTAATGTTTTAAGTTTTAATGTAAATGATCATTTTTTTTTAGTATAGTGTAGGATCCCATTGTGGTAGTCAGCATTATTAGGTTACAGTGTATGTAGGATATAAGATTATCTATTAATTTAAATAACATTTGATAATGAACTACTTGTAAAATTGTCATTATTCCTTCTGTAACTGCTAAAGAAAAGGCAAAATTACCACGTAATACATTCTGCCAACTCCCACTCAAATACAAATGTTAAAAAGGTGATGATACTGATACACTTACATGTACGAGTATTTATTTGTTTATGTTTATATTAGCTGTCCAAAAATTCTCTTTAAAAGCGTGATGCAATCGGAAAAGCATGTCAGAATCACAACATAGGTGAAAATAACTCTGAAAACGATTTCCTCCAACATTTTGACCTCTAGAAATCAACTATCGCTTTTCCGATCTATTTATACGCCAATTTCAGGCCCGAAAATAAAGTAAGTTGTTATGAACATTTCAAAGGTCGGCTGCTCAACATGTTTCCAAACTTATTATGTTCTTTTTGTCGTTTCGAAATCATTCTGGCAGGTTTGTGAAATAATTGACTGCCCAGAAATAACGTTTTATAATTAGTTAACCAAAATTGAGGCACTGTGGAAAGAAATTTTAGATTATGCCGATAGGAGGAAACCTGTTACGTATTTAAATTTCGTAAATTTACCCAGATGTAGCGGGCCTAAGTTTACTAACAGATAGCCTTTGTAAACATTTTACGGAAGTTGCTTTCGTTTTACGCATTTCGTAATTTTAGTGGCTTGACGCAGCCAAGGGTTTCTGATATAACATTCGTTTGAATAATTTATTTTGAGTTTAATCGTACACCTTTATGCAAGCAGTAATTTATTCAAATATATCGTATATAAAAATAGATTTTACAGAAGAAATACAATGTAGCGATAGACAAATGTCAAAAGTATTATTACAAAGGTTAAAATACGCTATCAAAATAACAGAACGAATTCTATCTACGTATGGTAGATGTAATGAAGAATGTAAATTTAATGTAAGAGATAGAGAGATTCTTTAATGCCCTTTAATATTTTCATTGAAGTAGTATTATTCACACAGTATGTCTCACAAGTAACATCCATGATATGGGATTTTATTAAGAGGGCTAAAACAAATCGACAATTAAGAGTAGAAAATTTTCTGACTCTTTCGTTATCAAATATTTATAAAAAACAAATATTAACATTAAACTTTATTAAAAACGAATAAAACAAGATCTTTTATATATTTTGTGGCATCAGATGTGGAATATATTTTTTGTTTCTGATATTTTTAGTTTTTATCAAAATTTAAATATTAATATATTATTCAAAAACTTGGTAATGAAGGAAAATCATAAATAAATTTTTATATTTTGCGTTCATAATGAAGTCATTACGATACGCAATTGCGTATCGTAATGACCTTCATTTCGATACGCAATTTTTTGTTTTAGACGGTTGGTACTAGATGACGTTTCTTTAACCCATTTTTACCTAATTTATTTTTAGTTAATTGACAATTCATTTTAATAATATAATATCGTTATTATTATTATTTTTTATTTAGGGAAGATTATTTACATGAAAAAGTACAAATATAATCACAAATTGAGCAAGTAAATGTTAATATAATGTTCGAATTAGTCCACATAGATGGACCTAGTAGTACTAAAAATTTGTAGATTGAACCTTTGAACGATAGAAAATTATTTTTAATTAATTTTAAAGCAAGTTTTAATTCAAATATAAGAAAAAATAAAAATTTCCTGTACACTGAGGCTGAAAGGGTTAAATTGTCAAACGTCAAAGCTGGAAAATAAGAAATTTCAATATAACCTCAAAATTTCTTTTACTTAATTAATCACTTTATTTAATGAATATAATAATAATAATACATATTTTCGTCTTACTTTGCATTTCAAAATAAGCAATCAAAACATTCTCTGTTACGCCTTTGACATTATTTTCTTTACACCATGTGTCAAAATTTGCAAATTCTTTCTCATAAATCTCGCGCGATTTTTTAGGAAGTAGATTATTTCCTGTAGTCTGAGCTATATTACGTAGCTCAGGCGGAGTGCAACTGATTTCATCTTCCATGATTACACTAAATTCACTTAAATTTGTTCGTAAATATTGAAATGACATGAACTTTCAAATAATAATTGAATGTGGTCAATTCAATGTTACCAACTACAACATTTCACTTACAAATTTCCCTAAATCAACTCGGTTTAATATTAACAGTTATTTTTAAATATTTTAGTTTGTAGAAGGCGCAAAATATAAAAAATAGTATAAAGAACTCATTTTATAAGACTTTTTTTTCGCACTTGTCAATTAGAAAACTCGCTGGCGCTCGTTTTCTAAATTTTGACGCGTGCGAAAAAAACATGTCTTATAAAACACGTTCTTTAATATACTATTTTGACTTATTTTTTATTTTAGCCCCCTGAATCAAATTCTACAAGCATGGGCGTCTGTTTTGAGACAATGACGTAAATTGTCAAAAAAGTAATCTACTACTTCCGGTATGTCAATGGGGACCTGCGCCATAACAAAAATAATAAAATGTACACTTTATACTTAAAGTATTACTCAATAAATAGAAATTAAGATGAGAAAAACCATTTTTAATAATTACTTTGCGAGATATTTGAGGTTTATTGTCAGTGTCACTGTGTCGTCACATTAGTGCTACCTTTCTCTCGCTGCCTACTCTAGAGTTGACGAGAGAAAGATATGTGCTATGGTTTTAAAAATCAAATGCAGTTAAACTGAAAACAATTAATACTTTTTAATACTACGAATTGCTTCAAAATTAAAAGACCTTTCATATAAAATAATAAAAAAATAGAGTGCAGGACCCCAATACTTTTCCATCAATGTTAAAATGAGGAATACGAAGTTTTATAAGTTTTAATTTTATAATATTTAAGGAATCGTCCTACTAAATCCACACACATCAGACATCGTGAAAATGTTAAAGGATCTCTTTTACCTATACGGTGAAGATGGCGAGTGGTAAAAATAGGGTATAGTACTTTAATATAAACGTACTGTATGTCAAAATAACCAATTTTTTTTATCTTGAGTCTTTCAAGAATTTGTGAGTCGTAAAGAAATTTTCATAGCCAAAATTAATTAATTAATTTATGAGTGTCATTGTACAATGTATAGTTTCTTTTAAAATTTAATTTACCTATTGTTTTAATGCCATTACTGCTTCAAAATAAATTAAATGTTATGTTCCTACTTACTAAATACGTACATTAATTAATTTGAACGAAGTTAAATTAAACACTACTATTAAAGTGATTTAAATATTTTATTAAAAAAAATTAAATATAAAATCAATAAATAATACGTAAAATGTCATTAAGATTTTGAAAAACAAAGTTAAAAGAGTATTATATCAACAATCTGAAAGTTTTTTGTAAAAACAAAACAGTAACAACTTTATTTAAAATTTTAATAAACAATGTGTAAAACAAAAGAATAGTGTAGTAAATAAGTCTGAAAGAAATAATTGCAGTTTCATGGAGTCAAAAGTCGTTTTCTATTGTAGAATAATAGCAACAATTACAAATTTGCACAGAGAATGAGCCCATACAATAGCAGTTGTTGAGTTAGTGGGTGTAAACGGGACGCAAGTGTACACCACTCGAAAGCAGGCTATGTGATACAGCCAAATATGATCGCAGCGTTGCCACGTCTCACCATCTGGCTCTTCAAGATAATTTCTACTGCGTAGAAACTAAACAAGTGCACAGTCAGTCAAACGCTGTAGGTTGTAGGCGGTCGACCTGCCTAGATAGCTCTGTCTCCCTCTTACCAATAGCATTCTGCCCAGAATCGATTATTTCACAATGCCATAAGAAATTGATTGAAATTGTTTTTGTGATAGCAAATCCAAAATTGTACTGATAATCCGAGTGCTGATTACGCGTAAATGTGTCGAGTATTTCGCAGTAAATTTACAGAGTTATGCGTTATGAAATGTTCCCTTGAATATTGTATATTTTGTTAAAATGACGTCAGGCAATTAGGTTTTGTATAAATATTTGAGTAACTGCTATTTAAAAATAATTTCTATATAAACAATTTTCGCACGAAACTGTTGCACGGCATCAAGCAAGATGGAAAGAATAGTTTTGTAAGCATTGTTTAGGAACCCAAATTCACATAATTACACAGAGTTGGCGTTGTTTAGAGTTCGATGCCGTCCTGGAAACACTCAAAACTACTTTCCTGTGTTTCTAAATAGCAAAACCGCTTGCCACGTCCCTTGCTGTTGGCCAGGCAGTCTTGCTTCGCAATAACGTGTGCGGAATGCATGACAGCTCGCAAAATAGCCTCTGGCGTTTTTATTTTTGCATTTTTTATCGCTTATAGATAAAATGTTATAACCTAAACAATAGTTTATCATAAAAATTCCCAGAATAGAATTTACAGCGAGAGTTGGCAGTCGATGTTTTCAGGTCGGTCTGTAGCGATGAGTCAGCAGCCATGTTTGCTGGCACAGGTCGTGTCATATAAGCGCCACGCGGTGGAAAAAACTGCCAATGCGAATGTTTCTCTCTTCGTCAATCGAGGCTGCGCTAGTCTGTCGCATTGGCGATGGTTTGGTTTACCCCTGTCGACCAGGGTATGTTTTGCCAGAATCAAACTACCACGATACGAAAATTACAGCCCCCTATTTGCGATAAAGACGGCCAAATTATTGTCCAAACTTCCAAATGAATACTTTGTGCCTGACGCACCCCTGATAGCTTTAAAACTAAAAAGGAAGTATTTTCATATACATTACGAATGAATTTCCTAAATTCGGTAAAATTAGTTTAGAATTTTATCAATAAAAATAGTAGGCATATCAATTATATCTAATAACATGTACAATGCTCATTTTTGAAACTAAAGCATACAGGATGACAATTCAATTTATCATCGAATTTTGTTGTGGAATTGTTATGGAATTTCATTAATATTTTTTAACTTTTTTCATATTTTGTATTTTTTTAAACATTTACTACATTATTTGAAGTTATTTTCTCTACCTTTTACCTTTTTTTAGAAACAACATTTTCAAAACAAATTAATTAAATACGGTAAAAATTAAATTGCATTATTGAAAATCATGAAAATGTCAAATAATTTCTACCTTTGATGTTGCCACCCTCTTTTGTTGTGTGTTTGTTATTATTGTTTTAACTTCAAATTATATTTATACAAAATACATCTTTTTGAAATCCTGGATTTTCTTCCATCTTTCAAAAGCATAATTGAAAATATTTATGACATTTGTATTATTTTTGTCGTATTTCATACCTTATACACCTGTACTTTTACAACTTCTCAGTTATATGGCTTATAGTTCTCCTTAAATAACTGTTTATACAACTTACAACAAAAATCGTCAATATAAGCTTCTATTTTCTTGTGTACATCACCTTTATCTGCCTGTTCAGCTGATCTTTACTTCTCGCGAAAGAAGTACCGTTCCAAGTAGAAGGTTGTCTCGTGGTTTACACTTAGAATTCATTATGCTACAATCGCCCATATCTTAACTTTGTTATTTGTTATTCCCGTGACTTTAAGCAGTCGTGTGATACACCTACTACTGTTATACCTTTCTCTTCATACAAGAAACTATTATTTTCTTACAAGGTTTAAATTCTAACTTTTCACTAATTTCACATAGCTGACATATTTGTTGAATCAAAAATATTGATTCATAGTTTATCAACTTTTTTGGACTTTGTATTGCAAGATTATTTTCTGTTGATATGTAAACTACAACAGAGAGTAAGTATGTATAATTTTAAGTTTCACTCCATCCAAGGAAGTATGAACATATGCCATTTATTACCGTAATTATACCTATTTATTTGCTACATTCTTGTGATACTTTTATTTACATGCTGTCGACCAGAGTTCTAATGTAAATTAATCTTGCTTTTTGCTCAATACGGCAACATTGTACAGCTATAGCAAAGTATAACGGTTTGCGCAGTTGTATTTTTATTTCTATTTCGTGTTCGAGATAGTGTTTATGATTATTCCTGATTTCTGAGGCCGCAATTCCTTGTTCACTCAAGGCTCATATTCGTGCAACGTTCTACATAGGAATTGAGGACATAATGGTTTTAAAACACAATGTCAACATAAATTTGCATATCGTGCAGTTCTTCTCCATGATCTTTGTTATTTATCGGAGGAATAACAATGAAAATCCACGGCACATATGTAAATTTTTCCAAATATAATATTGTTAGATGATTCCCCAAGGGGCAATTGTTGTTTTTTATCTGTATCAGACGAGCAATTGCTCTAAATGATTTTGTTGTTCGCTCAAATGTGTAATTTCGTGCAAAACAAAATATCTCTTGTGGACGTAACCATTTAGTGGCCTTGAGGTGTTCCACTGAGAGACCGAACAGATAAAACGATCTTTGTTTTGCGAAGTTTGCCTCTCACGATCTCTTTGATAAACATGGTTAATTTTTTGTGTCTGGGAATGTTGGTAATGTCTTGAATAGTGCCTTTTCGTGTACTCCTACAATCTTACTACAGTAGGATTTGAAATTGTAATTTACCACTTTCCAATACTTTAAAAAACTTATTACTACTGTACGAGCCCAAAGTCATAATAATTCAGCCGGTTTATATTTTCAACAAATTATAAAATTTCACAAATGGTTAGAAATTTTTACAAAATTCTTTCGGCTGCTTTAAATATAGACTTAAAACTTAAAAAAAACCGTGGGTCAAATGACTGGTGATAATAATTCGACCGGTATTTCAAGGGTCATCTTCTAGTCCAGATTTAACTTCGACAGAGACCCTTTATTTTTGACAACTTCGTAAAAATTCACTGTGTACAGCAAAATATACCTTCCAAGATATAATTATGGGTCAATATTACCAGGAAAATATGTAGGGCTTAGGGGCACAATGCCTAATAGAATTAAAGTTGGTATGGTATGACTAGCGAATGAAAGTTGACGTTTATATTATTTAATACATGTGGTTTCTTTTGAAAACATTTCCGTATATTTAATTTGAAAGGAAACTGACCCTTATGTATTCCGGTACAGAAGATTAGAATTGTACTCAGTACCAAGAGGCATTTAAAATGACCTTAGGAACAAGATTTAGGGATGTATTTAAAAAAAATTAATACCGCAACTTCTAGTTCGTTCGTCTCAGGTGTAAGCAACCCTCGAGTCGGAATTACTGTTAGGGGAAATTAAAAATAATCCTATTTCATAGAATCGCCAAACTAAATAGTTTAAAGATCATAATATTTTGTTATAATCAATATAAACGAAAAATGTTAAAAATATTTTAAACTCACCCTTGTTTTGATATTCAGTTACCCTACTCGGCCATCTATTTTCAGCCAGACATAGTAATGTATTTCTGTGCTTTCCTAGTCCAGTATTTAAATGGGTTCATGCAAAAATTTCATATTTGAATATTTCGTACAATTCTATTCTTCTCTAGGGTTTCAAAAGAAACCACATCTATAAAATAATTTAAACGTCAACTTTCATTCACTAGTCATATATATCATCACGGCATATTACCCATTGCTGGGTGTGCCAATCTGCTTTTGTACACAGATTTCGGTAATGATGAATACTTGAATAACATATTCAGTTTATTTTAAACTTGTCGAAAGACATTTCTCACCATTTGCGTAGGTTTTATAATTTGTTTGTTGAACTAATATGAGCTTGGGCTCTTTGATGGCCCAGCCAGATTGTAAAATCCGTCTTTTTATAAAACGCGGACAGATTGTACTAACTTTTGTTGACTTACAGTTGTTTTATATCTGACTAGACGTTATTACAGCTTTATGGTCATATTGTAATATGAATATTTGGACATTTTCTCTTGCAATTTCTCTAAATACACCTCAACAACGTAAAAAACTCATGCTTAGAAAACTCAAGGCGCATTTTGTGCGTTAGGTTAAGTTATTTTTGTTATATTTAGACGACTAGCCAAGTTGCAAAACATCGTTAAGTCGAAAGTATGACAATAAGGCCGTGTTTTATAAAATGACTGCATATGCATTTCTATTTGAATCGGTCTACTCCTGGTCCTACACAGAACGCAATTTTCTGGCTGAATCGAGAATCTAATTCGGTCCAAGGCGTTATTTTGAGAAGAAATATTTACATAGCATCCAAACAAGGGTATTGATTTTTCGTTTGCTGGTGTTATCGGACCGAGAACTGCATATTACCTCATTTTATTTAAAAACAATAGTCCCATGCGTGTATTCTGAAGTTTTTATCGATTCTCCTGTACCAAAAACTAACGTAAACTTCGCATAGAAAGTTCAAGTCAACAACGTTGGGGCTGTTCATGTGCCGCTCGACAGCAACTAGGGCTCGAGCTAAGCGAACCAACTGCGCTGCCATTGGCTGTCCGCGCCAGCCAATCGCTACTAAGGCCGAGCCGGTTTCGTTGTTTCTCATTATAAATCAACAAGCCTCGATGTGACGTCACAGATACGAAAGGCAACGTTGCACAGTCGACCACTTATATTTTCAACGCGTTTCCGTGTTCGTAGTACGAGAAAATAAGCGCGTGACTATATACCGAAGTTGAGTGGCATACTCAGCTATAAGGAACACAGTAATGTGAGTCCAGTTTTGTTGGAAAGTATTTTTGGTATTTTCCTCTACACACCTTTGGGTAATTTTTTGTCCAATGAAAGCAGTTTTGATGCTTCAAGTGAATTGAAAGACTCCCAATATTTATAAAAATAATGGAAATTTGACGAGAAACGATGAATATTATGTTAAAATGAAAAAAATACTTGTATTTGCAAACATATGGTTCATTTTCTTTGAGCAGTACGTTTCAAATATGCAGTAATTCAATTGTTCTAATACGCTAATCTTTATTGCTCCAATAATAATAGCGATTATAATATGCGATTATATTTTGTTATCAAAATGTTAATTTACTTGCATGTACTACGGATTTTATATTACTTATTACAAAGTTATGGACAAAATTATTGTTTTACTATAGAAAATTTTAATTACTATAGTGTGTAACATGTTTTTCCTTGTAAAACAGAGAAATCTAAAAGCATAACTTACTATTTGTACTGTAAATAGAATATATCAAATTATTACAGTCGTACAAACAAGTATTCCACATAGGAGTGTATTTAAATGTTGTACGTATTGAAATATTTAGAAATAATCTATCGGCCTTCTTTAGTGTTGTAATTGGGTACTTAGTATGCAGGAGTGGTTTGTACTGTCTGGTAATATAAAAATAAATCCAACAGTGTACTATTACAGAGATATTGTATTATAATATCTGATAGAAAAGTATATCAGCTATCAAGGTTGCCGTGCACTTGTTAGTTATCATTTGGCTGAATCATATAAAAGAAATTAACGTGCTGAGTTTACAAAACTTTTGTTGGTGTGAAAAGAATCAGGGAAGGCTTACATACCACCTTTAGTACGACTGAATGTCCTATAATACCCGGTAGTTACTCAATCAGAGGTTGAAAATTACAGAAAACGTTGAATACATAGAAACGAACTGGTCGACTACACTAATACAATGGTAGCAATGGAAAGCTTAGAGTGTGTGTAGATATGGCAACTGCGCACAGGGGTATCAAGAGGTAGGGGGAATCTGGGGCTCTGGAAGCCAGACTGTCGCTCTACAGCTCCGACCTAGTAAAAAATAAAAAATCGTTAAAGCAACTGCGTTTTTAACGTTTTTTACGCCAAATGGGCGAAACCCCTTCGGTGATGCTGCAGTGCTTGACGTTAATGTATTTTTTTTAGAATTTTATGCGTAAAAAACTTACTGGTGCTGGGTTTTAATCCGATATTGCTAGTGCACACGCATTAGTTGTTCAAAACGTAACTCTGACACGAAATAGTCTTAATTTTAGTTAGTAAGATTAAAATCCAATCGCCCTGGCGTGCTTTAATCGTAATTAGATCTAAAGTTCACTCTGCTTAGAAGAAACAGATCGTTATTCGTACCGTGCTAGCACACAGTTCAACAACGACGTGTAAACCATACAGGGATAAGTTTATTATTAGAAATTGTTCCAGTCTTATTTAAAGAACATAGTCTTTCAAAGTTCGGATGCATCAACACAAATAATAAATAAAAAAGATCAATCACTTCACTGATCATAGCTAGGTGTGTCTACGTCCACACCGACCGTAGCGCAGCGCTGGCTTCGTCGTTTATTCTCAGTTTGCTTTGCTGAAATGTAGCTGCCACGTAGAACGCTGTCTTATATACGCAACGCTGCTCATGCGCGCCAAGCGTCCAATCACGGAATTCCTAGTCAGCTATTATTGTAACATGCCGTGTACTTTTATTCTACGTTTTTTCTTATCATTTACGACGTACTTCCTTCGACTGTTTCTTTTTAGTGCGCATTTGCATTGTAAATATTTACTGTAGTCTCTGTTGAATACATCCAAATTATGTTGTTACGATATGAGCTCAGACATACGTTTATAACATCTAGTTTTTTAGATAGCGATGTTATTAAGCAAATTTTTGTTTTTTCTATGCAAAAACTGCTTATTTCCAAGGAATTTTTTTGCTTGATTGTGACATGGCTATCTATGGGTTATACTATGTTAAAAGTACGTTGATCAAACGTTATTTTTATGCAAATAACTAAAATTTGCGCCTACGGTAAAACGAAGTAATAAATTTTAATTGTAACGTTTCTTTGCTGCTTACCTTATATGGCTTCGTCAACTTGTATGTTTTCAAATATGAAAAGAACTTTTTTCTTTCCTTCTATTCAATACATCGAATGAATGGATGCATTATGCGTGTTCGCAGGAGGTAAATTAACATACAGTAAAAATTGTAAGGCAATAATTTATTTTTATAACTTATATGTGAATTTTTATGACCAAATTATGTTTCGCAGTATTTTCCGAGAATAAATTACGCATATTTGTTAGGCACACTGGCTTCTTATAAAGTTTATAGCTACAATTTAAATTTCTGTCCCTTTTTATGACTTTTTTGTCATTGTCACACTAGGATAGAAATTTCTGTGATTCAAATTACCTTTTTCTTTGATTTAATTCCAGGAATCTAGATGAAATGGGCCGCTGAAAACATTAGCGCATTGTTCTGATACTGATTATGAAACCTGCTCTAGAAAAATGTATTTATAATTATTACATACATTGTTATGTTAATCAAATATTGTATGGCTGTTGGTGTGGAGCGAATGTTGAAACAGTTGTTGGGCGTATGAATGATATCAGTTTTCCATTGTACGAGTGGCGTTTTCATGTTATGTCTGTGTTTACACCGTATAATATTTTGTGTATCGACTCTCATATCTGTATTTCTCTGTTGGATTTGTCCCTGAGGAATTTACATTTTTGATACTTACTACAATACTACAGACCAATCACTGTTCTGATTACGATTGTCATGAAATTCATTGCCTATAAAATATTCATGAATCACAAACCTGCTTGAAAGAATTACTACACGTAACCTCGTTTCATTAATCATTTTTACTCCTTCCAAGAATTGCAAAATTGGACTAAATTTTGCATATTTAATTTTAAAATAACCCTGTTAAATTTTAAGTTCATTAAACTGCATAAAAATTCATTTCAACTGCTTCAATTTTGTTGAGTTTTAATCAGTGGTGCCAATTGTTTCAAACATAAGCTCAAAAAATTTAATGACCAGAAGTAATAAAGGAAAAATCCCTACTACTTTGCTTTTATTTGTGCTTTTGACGTACTATTAACGATTTATTCTCGTTACTAGTGTCTCTCTGTGTTTTTAGAAGTAGCATGAATGTAATATTCTTCATGTTTGGTTTTGATGTTCAAATGTTTGTATCTACACTTGCATCAGATGTTACTGTGTTACGGAATCTTGCTTTTCAAATATGAAAATTTATTGTATAAGTATCATGGATGTAATTTCTTTGTGTTTGGCTCTTATGTTTGTATTCTATATTCATTTGGAATCAAATCACAGAATAGAAATACATACGGAAGCGACAAGCGACAGTCTTTTGTCGGCATCTTTGATTGTGCGCCTTGGGAGTATATGCGGCAAATTTAAAATACTTATGATTAAATTGTTGATAATGATAAGCCGCAGTTTCCGAAGGTTTTACAGAAATAATAAATTCATGTAGTCGCTGTAGCTGACGTTTTTTTTTGCCTTCTACACGAACAACGAACATCCTTTAAATTTGTTTTACTACAAGCGCGGCAAATTTAAAATGCTTATATTTAAAATAATTGTTGATAATGATAATTCGCATTATCTGAACAATAAATTCATGTATACCTGTTGTAGTAGAGTATATTCAAAATTTATTATCTGTATGTACCTAGTATGAAGGTCACTAACTATTGAGATTAAGAATTTTATTTTTATTTTTTTCAAAGTGGTTCCCTTAAATACTAATACTGTTATTCATACTTTCCTTCTACTTTTTAATAGCTCCCAACCAACCTTCTTTAGGAATGTTTGCAAACTACACAAAATTTGTGGGAGACTTAAAAACTGTCAAACCTGTTAAATTAATTTATAGTGACAAAAACTTCCAAAGCTGTTAAACTACGTAATTACTGATGGACTTAAAAACTATCAAATTAATTTCAGACTGACTTGACGACTGTCAAAGTTTTCAAATTTATAAAACATGATTCGAAAATTCGATCTGGTTAATTTCATATTTTCACTTTAGTAAAATTGATTACCTAACTACGTTCAGACTAACTTAAATTTGCAGCTTTCACGGCCTGTCTGATTTCTTATTCTCAATGATTTGATATGATAATCGATTAGCCCTTTAAATTTGTCGCTTCTTTATGCAATTCTATTCTGATGTACTTCATATTCCTGTTGATTGATTGTACTAATTGTATGTTATGTGTGTTGTAGGTATGGCCGCGTCCAGAGTGTCAAGCTGTTGCCACGCGGGTCGAAGGAGACGGGTCCCGGCGGGTGCGGTGGCGGGACGACGGGAAGTTCATCGGGGACGAGCAGCAGCGGCAGCAGCGTCGGCGCGACGCCGGCCGAGGGCACGCTGGCGTGTACCATCGCCTTCATGGACATCAAGAGCGCGGCCAAAGCGCACACGGCCGAGCACAAGCTCGAGGAGCGGACCCTGACGACGGAGTACTACGAGCCGGCGGCCATTCCGTCCGCCGCGGCGCCGCAAACGCCTGAGCGCCCCTCCGCCACCGCCGGCACTTATTCCTCCGCCACCAACACCTCACGCTTTCCCAACTCACATGCGTAAGTAGTCACCAACAACGACCAACAAATTGCACTGACATAACTCACAAATCCATATTTAATCGGTGAAAACAGGACATAAACTTTTCGTCACTCGGCCTGTTTTTGGAAGACCAAATTCTGCCAAGCACCTTCTAATCACTTGTAAAGGAAACAAGTTAAATTAAGTCAGTGTCAGGACCGGAAACCCTAGGCCACGAGATTTATACAAAAAATCTTTTTAATGCTAACTAAATTAATATAATTCATTATTTTTAATTCTTTACAACAGGGGTGGGGAACCTTTTTTCTGTCGCGGGTCATTTGAACATTCACAACATCATTCGCAGGCCATACATAATATAACCCCCCCCCCCGTTTTTTTAAATGATAATGTAACCTTAGCTTTTTATTTTAGTTTTTATTTGTGTATAAACATGTTTACATATAATATGCATATTAAACAATTAGATTATTGCCTCTCCTCCCTAAATTAAAGTCTAGAATCCACAACCCCTAATGTGAGGGTTGGAACTGCTTCATTTTGGTAATTCGTGTGATATCAATTGATATATTTGACGTTGATATTCGCAACTGATTTTCCAGGTTTGTATCGGTCAACCTGGAGCGTAGTCGTTTTTTTGCGATGGCGAGTTTTGAAAAAAACTGCTCACAGCTATAAGTTGTTCCGAACATAGATGCATATTTCAATGCATGTCCCCATAAAGTGGGATAATCATCATTACTTATACATCGTTTATAGAACTCAAGCAGTGAAAGGTTGTTGTACCTAGCTTTGTAGCTGAATATAATATATTTTATATATTTTTTAATTTTATCAAAATTTACATTTCGAGTATTATTCAGCTAATATAAATTTATTTTTCTATGGAAAAAATTGCACAATTTTTTGAATTTCAAGTCCCGCCGCGGGCCGGACCATACTACTAAGCGGGCCGTATACGGCCCGCGGGCCGGACGTTCACCATCCCTGATTTACAAGAACTGAGAAGATAAAAGTTTTATTTTCTCGTCACACAAATTATAAATAATGTTCTAAATCTGTGCACAAAAGGTTTGAAAGAATAAGACTAACGAGTATCATAGTTATACGCGATTAAAAATACGGACGTGCCAAAACTATTCTACATACATAGGTCAAAGAATAATTTATTGATTCTTGCAAGACTCCGCAAAAGATCAAGCCGATTTGATCGGCCTAGAATGAACCTAAAACCAGTAATTATTTTAAAGAACTACTAGAGCTGTCACTGTATTCTAACAAAACCAACATAACTTGTCATTTTGATAGTGACGTTAAGTTTGTAACTTGTAACAAGTATAAATGTTACTAGAAATAAAGATAGGTAGTATTGAGAATTGACATGTTCGATGGTGGCAGCACCATCGGATCTGTCAGCAGTGTCAGCTCATTCTGTATTGGTACTCGCAGTGTTGTGACATATGAAAATCTGCAACAAGACCAAGAGCAATTTTTCTATTGAAATTGAGTCCTGGTATAACCGTAAAACCGAACAGTTTAGATTTCGATACGCAACTTCTACATCTAGATGTGTTATACAAGATACTTTATAATGTATTTATAATTTTTATAACAATCGAAATAATTGTTCATTGCGGGAGATCGATTTATATGCGCTACGCTAAGCACATAATATTATATGGAGTTTTAAAAATAACGGTACAATGTACGTAATATTTGCAATCAAATGCAATTACTGCGAAGCCATATTAAATCAAAGTACAATTATAGGGTTAATCAAACAAGCCGAACAAAGTGCAAAATGTACACATATTACATCAGTTCTATTTTACTGTGGCAGCTGGTATAATTTTTATATTTTAGATATTATTTAAAAGAACGACCAAGGTAAATTTTACTATTTAGTATGAAATCACAAAATCTGAACTTTGAATTTTTTACTCATCAGGAAATATGTAATCATCCGATTTAAAACAATGAGAACAAACTTTCATATTTTTTATCATTACATTTGCACTACAAATTGCATATTTTCAAGATTTTCATTGTTCTATTCACATTTGAACATCTTTTTACAGTTTTTTGACCATGTTTAGATAAATTAGATAATCCAATGCCTTTGTATCGACCAGATCTTGAGTAGCATTCGAATATACAACAATTTGTATGAGTATTACCCAATTTTAAATCACAACAAACGACAAAAGCACATGTAGTTCAAGCACACAACATAAACTGTACTAATGAAGAAAGTTCATATTATTCTAAACTTACCTTTTAAAAACTTTAAATGATTGTGCTTGGTAATTTATAGTTGTTTCCAATATGTCAGTAATCGTGGTGGGTATCTTAACAAACTACACAAGTAAATAAAATAAAAAATATTGCTTACACTTTAAATACATATTAAAATGATATGTAAATGTGTTTTTCATTAAAATAAAACAAACAGCCACGAAAATACATAATAATTTGCGCAAGAACAACACATATAACAGATGGGCCTGTAATGGCGGACGAAACGTGAGCCACGCCATGGCCATACCCTGGTTATAAAGGTACCTTAGCAGCTTGCCCGTTGTCAGTAGTCGAGTGAAGAAGATATAGCTTGGAAATTTCAGTTTTTCTGGTCTCTGCCTGGACACGAGTAATAACCTATAGGTATATCATTTTCTCCACCAAGATCTGTAGTACACTGTATTCCCGGTGTAACAATTCAAAGTTATTTGTTCGACTGAGATCTGTCTATACATAGAGCAACAAAACCCAAAGGTAGAAGTCGTGATAATAGTATTGAAATCGTGACATGTAATTTACTCTGTCAAGATTTGTAGTTCGTTCTCAACTGCTTATTCTTTCTCTTGTAATAGTGTTAAATTATATAACTCCTGAATTAAATTATAGGATAAAATTATTTGCTCATACTGTATGTACGAATAATTGGCTTTTTGCACAGTACAGTATGTATCAATAATTTATAATAATATAAATATACATCATATTTTTTTATTATTTGAAATGTAAACTAATCTAATCTAATCAAATTGAAACTAACCTAACATCCAATAGGTATATGCAAATAAGAATTATTCGTACATTTTTTATGTGAAAATAACCTCTTTCTTAAAATACAAAATCATATACGTTGGCAGCCAGTAAAATTTGCCTATTAATAGAATACAATATCCTTTATTTTCTGTTGAGGTATAGAAGGCAATAATCGAGACATTTATGAAACAATTAAAACTGCTAATACGGCTATATTAATGTTATTACGAGTGCTATTATACTCGTAAACGTCAGATGCGACAATTATTTGCTTCGTAAACGTGTTTGTAATACTGATGATGCATTTTCTAAAAAAACAAATTACCAAATACATACAAAGGTTAAGAAACTGCAAAATAATACAGTACAAAAATAAATTTCATATGATATTAATATCAAAACAATACATGATATTGAATGTCTGTAGTTCTGGAAAGTCTTTAATGTTATTTGTTAAGCCGTAATATATATTTTTTTAATATTCTGCTCGTATGACATAGATTTTAATCTTGTTTTGTTCTCAAACAATAAAGTTCGCTAATAATGGGGTATATAACCTTGATCAAATGTAAAGAGAATATTAATATATTATTAATATAGAGTTAAAAATAACACCGTATTTTTTAAAAATTTGTTAAGAATTAATATAATTCGAAAATAATACCTAGAAGCAACGTGAGCGAAAGATAAATTTAAAAAAACGGGTATATTATTTTTAACTCTATATTTAGATGGATTTGTTTTGTTACATACCCCTTTGGAGTAACATAAATTGATCTATTTTAACATTTATAAAAATATATACAAATATGTTTAAAAATAACTTTCTGGTCAATAATAATTGGAAATGTCCATGGATAAGTAATTTAATAAAATAATTACATACTACGTACATTAAAGTCCAAGTTTCATTTGCCACTCGAACGATTTTTCTGCCTATGTCATTCAATATTTCTTTCATTTCCATATAATTCATACAAACGCACGTGGTTTCTGTCTGGCGTGAAATTATAATTTGAAACAAGTGATAACCTCGTTGTTCCTTTATTTTCTGCATCCATTTACTTTTTTATCAGAACGCTTGAAAGTAGTGAGATCTTGGAATAGAGTAGATATGTGAGTGAGAGAGGTGAAGATAGATATCAATTCTGTGACGTAGATGTTGAGCATTAAATATTCGAATATAATAACTTTTATATAACATGATAGTCCTTATATCGTATGATATATTAGCCGAGTCAATAAAGGTTTTTACTTCTAAACCCACAAAAACAGATACGATATTAATGATTTAATTTTTTAAATGTTTGTTATATTCAATTATTCAAAATCAGAAACATTTGAGCTGAGGCGCTCAATTATTTATACAGAATGTCCGGATTTCGAAAACCACCATTGGGATCTCGGAACGTTTAAAGTTCTATTTAAAATATGAAGCGAAAAGTTAAATAAATTCTTCCTGTACTAGAACTATTAACATTTTAAAAAATTCAACACACGACAAACATATTTCCGATATTAACCTGCATTTTACAATAAAAATTGTTGAAATCCATTAGTACTGGACTTTGATTTTAATGGCAAACCCAAAATTCAGTAACATTTCTCGTTTTTCCATTAAAATCAAAGTCAAATACGAATATTTCAATATATATTTTTACCTTCCGTCACCTTTAGGTAAGGAAGGTATTGTCTTTGGTGAAAAAATTCGATGA
Source organism: Harpalus rubripes (assembly GCA_963082715.1). Taxonomy (NCBI): domain Eukaryota; kingdom Metazoa; phylum Arthropoda; class Insecta; order Coleoptera; family Carabidae; genus Harpalus; species Harpalus rubripes. The sequence goes on from OY720451.1 coordinate 18,139,850, forward strand.
TGAGTTTTTAATCAATAAGCACGTTTTAGGGTCCCTAGAATACGAATTTACTATTTTTACGATGATGTCTGTATGTGTGTGTGTGTGTAACAAAATTTTCGTCTGCGATAACTCTAATACTACAGTTACAAAAATTATAATTTTTTCGTATACTTCTTCGTTACATCCATATGAAGAGCTGATTAGATTTTAACAGTTTTTCTTGAAAAAACTATGTTAAATATCATTTTTTCACATTTGATGTTATTATAAATATTAAAGAATATTTTATTCTCCATACGATTTGACTGCATTATATACTTAATATTAAATGGATATAGAGTTAAAAAATTATAAAGAAATTAAATTTCATAAAGTAGCTATAGCTATGAAAACAGCTACTATATTAAGAAAATTCTGATTGAAAGATGTCAGTGTCAAGTGAAATTGACATAGTGTGTTTGTCATAATTTTTACTGGAAATATAGGATCTTTTGCTTTCTGTATGGAATTTGTATAAAATACATACAACTGCTTTAAGGTAATGTACAAGAAATAGAATATTTAATTTAATAATAATAATAAATCTTTTATTTCTGCAGATACATTATACTGTATATAGAAACCGTCACAAAATAATAATTTTCTGTATGAAATTTGCATAAAATACTTGCAACTGCCGGAAGGTAATGTACAAGAAATAGAATATTTAATTTAGCAAGGAACTTTCCGTATGAAATTTGTACAAAATACATAGAACTGACTGAACTGACGGAAGGTAATGTGCTGGCCACATCAGATTTTTTTTAAATATAGGTTAATATCAGACGTTCCTGTATAGGAACAATTTATTTGAATTTTCGCTTCATATTTTAGTACGGGGGTAACCTTTCCTCTTAATGAAAGAATCGAAATAATCGAAAATAAAAAATCCAATATGATTTCCAATAGGAATTAATATCCGACCCACCATCTGGCCCGTTCTCAAAAAGGTTGGGAACCCAGAAAAAACAAAATTTATTTTTTATAGTTATATCAAGATTAAAGATTTTATTAACAATTGTTTTTTAAAACTTAGGTATTTATTATACGGTCCTCCGTCTCGCCCCCGCCTCTAAATATTTGGCGCCACAAGCCCGGGTTTCTAGGATACGACACCGAGTACGCCACTGTCTTCATCAAAAAACCTATATTAAATATTAAAACAAAAGCTTTTGTTTTAAAAAATTGAAACATCGTTTATCATTTACAAAAAACCTTGCGCGTGAAATTTGAACACAGTTAAATATCAAAGACAAAATGACAAATATATCTATTCTTATAACATTTTATACGAAAACTTAGATAAAGTAAAGATATTTGTTGAGTCACTAGATTAGATTAAAATATATATTTTTTTATTTTGTTCTAAAAACGATAAGCTATATGTACACATTCTCGACATCGTACCCCCATCCAAGTATGCAGGCTTAATATAGCGGCACCGCAAAGTAAAAAATCGTTCTAATTTTGACCGTGAATTCATTTACTTAATGCATTTCGTGTTTCGTGCATCACACACGGTGCAGTGCAGTGTGCATGACTAAATATAAATACATTTCGGTCATGCGGTGTATTTAAAAAGAATTTATTAATGTCGTTGTTTGAACGTTGTGTTGTTCGTTCGTTAACAATGATTAGAAAAAGATATACCGTTAAATGAGTTATAAACTGTCAGTAAAAATCCAGATATTTTTAATTATATGCACAAGTAACAGTACTTTGGTAATTCATTTTAATTAAATCAACACAAAAGTTCAAATCTGTGACGTATTTCGTTTTATGGTCAGGTGTACAGGGACGGTTATATCATCATTTCCATGAAATTATAGCTTTGGATGTACAATTACAGTCTTTCATGCAAAAATGAATTACAGATAAGATTTCAGCGACTTCAAATTTTCATAATTTAAATTTTTACAAAAATATATTATCTACGTACAATAGACCTTTTCAATTTAAAGAGATAGAAGATATGCGCAATGGGGATAAGAACAACTGAGATCCGTAGCGTTTGTTTCTAAAAAAATTAGACGTAAAATGTGAGAAAAGTCTCAGACAACTTTAAAAAACGTAGAAATATCGTAGATAATTGATGTTGCAAAAAAGTTACAGTATTGAACGTCAAACTTCACATTAGTATCACCAAATGACACAAAATTCAATAAATGTTGACACTATGATTTTTTATTAAAAAGCGAATAAAACGCGCAAAGTATCAAATCTGTCAAAGACTATTTTACGGTCTCATTTACTTCACGGCCGCTTTTACTTTACTGCCGCATTTACTTTACTAACTCAATTCTCAAACGTTTCTTTAAATAAATAGCAAATAAATTTTGTGTCATAATTTTTAAGCTGAGCATTAGAAAAATCTTTACCGCTAACGCTACAGCGCATTTCCTTGCTCAACAGATTAATTATTGTAGTTATATTATTTTAATTTTTAGGTTGTAATACATTTTGACAGTAAGCAGATTGTTTTGTGAGTTGTCAAGATGACGGCATAGTACTCTACAAAACAATCAAATATGAAATATATTTTTAAATAAAAATTGATAACTTTGTGATAGTTATCTAAAAAAAGTTGTGTGTACCTTGGCTTTAAAGTTCCCCTTTAGCCTCATCTGATTTCTTTGCCGCGGCTATCGCTTCATCTGAAAACTACAGATTGGGAGAAAAAATATCAATTTTACAGCCTTAATATACAAATAACTATTGTATACCAAGGCTGTAAAAGTGATATTTTTTACCCAAAGTTTGCAGCTAAAAGCGAAAGCCGAGACTAGCAAATCAGATGAGGCCAAAAAAGAACTTTTAAGCCGAGGTGCACACATTTTTAGGCGACCAATACTTCGCCTGAAATTTATGAAAATAGCTGCCTAAAATAGTAATTTATGTTCCAAGGACAAAAAAATGCATATTACAGCCGAAGTCTGAGTTTATTATTTATTATTTACCATTCTGGTAGTGTACACAAATGCAAAGATAAAATTGCAGAATGCTTTGCTGACGAAAAGTAATAACTTTCCTAAAATGTGATATTTTTCGTACGAAAATGAGTTCGTAAATTCGTCACTTTTTGCAGAAGGCGACAGAAAAATATTTGCAATACAAAATTTTTATTTAAAAGATCAATGAACATCAATAATAATAGCATCTCATTCATTTGCTGTCAACAATCGCGTTCGCGCATTGCCAACAATTGATCAAATATTTTCGTTCCGGACTATTTGTGATTTTTTTACGCATTTTCTTACATATAATTTTTTATCACAGATAGCGATAACGGGAAATGGAATCCTTGAGAAATATTTTATCCAAATTTGATTAAATAAAACATAGTCGTTCAAGCGTGATGCAATTTCACACGTGAATACATATATTTATGTACATATTTTCAAACGCCCACTGAATTTTATTTATATAGTTAACTACAATATTATATAAAACAAGGGCAGACTGGCATTAACGTTTACCTACCAAACAATTATTATAATACCTACATTTTTTGTGTAATTGTGATTGGCAATTTTCAATATTATAATCAAATTTTCTCTATTTTAATTCAGCACTTTTTTGTTATAATCAAAAAATTTTATGTGAAATGAATGATTATTTATAATCGCATTGATATAGTATATAAGTACTTACTCATTAGATTATGTACAGTATTACAGGGTCCATAATGCATGTTAGGCTCCAAGAAAGAAAACGCTCAGTAAGCGAAAAATAAAAACAGCCACAACGCGTTGCGAATTTATCTTAAACTTACCGAGAAACTTACAAAGACCGACATTTATTTTTTATTTAAACAAACCGTTACATATAACCTAACCTAACGCAAATATGTGATTTTGATCTTTGTTCATTTTAATTTAATCCACAATGCATTGTGGTCATGATCGGATAAAATATAAAAAACGTAATTAAGTATTATAATTATTTTTTTGTGTGAATAGTAATTTTTATTATTGTAATCAATTTTTACCTTCCGTCATACCTTTATTACCTTTAGGTAAGGTATTGTTTTTGGTCAAAAAAATCGATGGTGAATTTTTAATGAATAAGCACGTTTTAGAGTCCCTAGAATACGATTTTACTATTTTTGCGATGATGTCTGTATGTCTCCAACACTACAATTCTAAATATTATAATTCTTTCGTATTCCTCTTCGTTACATCCATATGAAGAGCTGATTAGATTATGGTTTATAATAGGGGACTACAGCGCAATTGATTTAAGAGAAATTAGGAAAAAATATTGAAAGTATATACTTAATAATAAATATTAATAAAGAAATAAAACGACATAATTGAAATACTTCGGAAATAAGGGGATTTTTGTTATAGCAGCTCGTCACTCATATGAAATCCATATATATTATTTTGATTGGCGATTCAAAGACGGCCTGTAAATAAATATACAACGAATACCCAGTTAGGGGCGAAGCCTACTACCAATGGAAGTAGAGAAATTCAAATAGCGGAGGCGTGGCTATCAGTCCAGTAGTGCAATTCTCAAATATTTTTTATTTAAATAAAAATATTTTGCATTAAACTTAATAATTTAAATACATTTCCAATTATAAATCATGTAGACTTGTACAGTATAATAATATTCATTTATTTTTTATAAATATAATTTGGAAATAGCATGTATTTCAAGAACATTTAGGTCCACGAAGAAAATAGTTTGATATAAAAACTTATATTCGTGACGTCACATCTATATTTTCAAATTTCGAAGGACTATAACTCGCTTATTAATAGAAATTTTTTCACCGGATTTTCACCGACAGTCTTAGTTTTACTTATACGTTTAGATGAAATTATATTTAAAAAATGGTGTAAACCCCTATTGGTCGACCGGAAGTACCCTCATTTGAAGATTTTAACAGTTTTTCTTCAAAAAACGCTGTTAAATATCATTTTTTCACATTTAACGTTAATATAAATATTAAAGAATACATATTTTATTCTCTATACGATTTGATTACATTTTATACTTCATATTGAGTTAAAAAATAATAATAAAAATAACACTGGAAACATTTTATATAACTTTAAAAATTCTGATAGACAGATGTCAATGTCAAGTGCTTTTGACTTAGTATGTATGTGTTATAATTTTACTGCAATTATAGAATCAATTCTAAGAATCTTTCTGTACGGAATTTGTACAAAACACATAGAACTGAGGGAAGGTAATTGTACTGGAAATATAGAATCTTTCGCAAGAAATTGTATGTATGCAATTTGTATAAAATACATAGAACTGACGAAAGATAAAGTAAAGTAAATTTTTTAATCAAGGGATATTAACCAGGCCAGATTTAAAATGTTGGCATCAATTACAAGACACATTGGCAAAAAAATTGGAGGGGTACTGATGTGAGAAGAATTGTCATTTTGTAGGTTATAAAAGTATTTTATTCACAATTAGGCAATCCACCATGACGTCATAAGTGGAGGGCAGTTGTGATTTTAACATCACTTTTGGATATTTTTAAAAATTATTTAAGCATATAATTATGTTATTAATATGATAGAAATCGAGAAATTTTGATACAAATTATTCATAAAATTAAACCATAATTTTTTCCATGGCTCCATCATTGAATAAAATATGCATGCAATTTATTTCTGGCAGCTGCCCTCCAATAAATTCATTTGTTATGGATTGGTCTATTATTATAGTATTATGTCAATTCCTAACCATTTAGAGGTTGGGAAAATGGGAAATACGTCATTCCTAACTGTAATAGTATAATGACAATATCTTGGGTGGGAAATAACAGATTTCACTTCCACCCCACGTGTTGGAAATGTCGCCTAGCAACATTGTTGTCATATAGATCCCTATAATAAAGTAGGCTAAACAAATTTTAATAGAGCTGTCAAAAATATTAATAAAATTAAAGGTTATAATTCATTGATTTATTTTTAAAATTATCTATTATTATAGTATTATGTCAATTCCTAACCATTTAGAGGTTGGGAAATACGTCATTCCTAACTGTAATAGTATAATGACAATATCTTGGGTGGGAAATAACAGATTTCACTTCCACCCCACGTGTTGGAAATGTCGCCTAGCAACATTGTTGTCATATAGATCCCTATAATAAAGTAGGCTAAACAAATTTTAATAGAGCTGTCAAAAATATTAATAAAATTAAAGGTTATAATTCATTGATTTATTTTTAAAATTATTGAATTTTAAAGAGGATGATTTTGAATAAAATAGTATACATACCTCGGTGGGAGTTTGATAATAGCCTCGCGCTGTATCTCACCTCGAGGCTTCGCCTCTCGGTAATATACATGAGCCCCCGGCTGTAACTAATAAATTTTAGAGTAAGAATTATTACTTTTCCTCTTTCTATTAAATTATGTGAAACGTGATTCTTTTCATATATGTAATTACATCTTAGCTCAGTTCAAATCAATTCAGTTATCAACTGAGCTGAGCTAAAATATTCAAAAAATAAAACAGCTATTAATTCGAGGGCCATAAATATGTAAACCCGGCACTGTATGATTCTTGGCGCATTTATCATGTAAAGATCACTCTTCCATTTCATGAAACTATCCAGCATCTCGCTACATTTAGTTTCTGTGGGAATCTGTAAAAAAGTAATGTAGTTTAAATGATGCGTGGAGAATTCTTGCGTGCAAAAGGGAAAGAAACTATTCGTTATTAATTTTTTGTCAGATTCTGAACTCTTGGCTCGACTATTATAATTTCACGTATATACATTTTTGCTTTATTTTAATATCAAGCTTCGTAGATTACTTTTCTGTATTCAGCAGACTTACTTAACACTTTTAAAAAAAGGTTGTAATGATGAAAGGAGTGCCGAGAAAATATTTTACCTCTATTACAATCTTCTCGATATATATGCACGAATGCGGAATTGTTGCATATTATTTATGCATTTTGTATCCTTAATACGGCTATTTAAAGTTTTATAACGACTACGACTTTAAAGATGTTATTGCTATATTGGTCTTGGAAATGTTAAACATTTGAATATTAATATTAGATTACATGGAAAATCCATAATTCACTCATGTTTTGAATTTTGACGAATCAGAAAATGAAAATGTCAAGGAAAGGACTCTGGAATCTGTTGATGTAGGTGCAAAGGCAAATAAATAATGCGACATTATCAGGATCAGGACTTATTTATAAAGTGACTAACTATTTTTGACGAAAAAGGACCACTTTTGTTTATCCCTGCAACGGGTGATTTTTTTCCTGATCCATCTTTATCTTATAAATCAATGTAACTGTGATATTTATATAGCAACTGTAAATAACAAAAAATCTGATGTGGACACCATACGACTTCCTTGTACGCAAGACATATGAAGTATAGACTCAATTATAAAATTGCACGTATTTGACGTAATTTGACATTAACATCAATATTTTAATTTTTTTGTTATATTTTACCCTAATCCATAGCAAGCTTCATTACAAAAACCAAAAAGTATATGTTTTAAATTTACATATCTCGCTTATACAAAGGGCTAATGTAATAATACTTGATGTGCTAGACGCAGAATTTAATTCTCTAAAACTCTTATTTGAAGTGTTTATTTCTAAAATCAAAATGAAACCATTTTATTCAAGAAAAACTGTTAACAACTTCTGGTAATATATCACTTTCGGTTATAGCCTGCTATGTTATTCCAATTGATATAAAAGTCGTATATACTAAATTTCAAAAGTTTTGGATTATATTTTAATATAGTTTTTCATTAAAATCTATTATAGCAGTCCTAAATACAAAATTTTACCTTTCTACGGCTTATCGTTTTTGAGTTATGCGAGATACGTACGTACGTACAGACGTCACGACGAAATTAGTCAGAATGGATTTAGGGATGGCCAAAATGGATATTTCCGTTGAAATCTGGAAACCGAAATTTTTCGCGAATACAATACTTCCTTTACTTTGTACAAGGAAGTAAAAACATAAATAATAATAATAATAAATGTATAATTGCTATACTTGTTGAAACTGTTCGAATTTAATATTTTAAAAACCATACTTGACACATTTCAGAAGATTTCAGTCTCTGAATCAATCTCTCAGTTAGTTACTTCTGCAGTCATGTCATCTTTGGATAGTTTATCATCGTAGTCAGTGCCTCCTAGAGGCCTCAGTGCACAACACTCCAATAGTAGCGAAACGCCTCTGTTCTGGTTGAAATCTTTGTGAAACGTGTGAAGTATGATTTTTTAAATATTATACAAAAAATAAAAAAAATATTTGACTTTTTATTCAGGACTATACTGCCGCCCTAAGCAAGATGCGTATCTGAATTTTTGTAGTTTTGAGATATTTACATTTTTCTAAAAAGTTGCGTGCCATTTGCCTACATTTGATTATAGTTTCATACTTGTGTAACTTTTTCACAAGAATGTAACGAAGTTAATAATTTTTAAATATTTTTAAATAATTATGATTAAAAGTAGATACGAATTATGAGACTACAAATAACTACATTGATACTAAACAATAAAGACGTAAGTGCAATTTTTCTTTATTTTCATATTTCTTAAATACCTATAATTTGTTGATGCCAATATGCTTTAGAATGGACCTTTCCAATTTAAAGAGATAGAAGATATGCGCAATGGGGATCTGCGCATAGTAAGAACAACTGAGATCTATGACGTTTGATTCTAAAACATTTAGACGTAAAATGTGAGAATATCTCGGATAACTTTAAAACTCACCTAACCTCACATTTTTGACATTAGCCATAAGTCGTATATGATGAGTATGTGATTAATTTATATCAAATTTCCTGAGTAAAAAAAGTCGTATCTGCAAATAAATTTAAGATACGAGTTTTTTACTTAGTAATTGTCACATACGTCTTTATTGCTTAGTATTATGGATTATCTGTGTGCATACGCCTATTTTCATAGCAGTTTTATTCATGTTAGGAGTGCACTTACGCCCTGAATCCGTGGCCAAAAGATGGAGAGTTACGACATTTATAGTAAACCCATTTTGACAAATTTTGTAGATACGCCCTTCTTGCTTAGGCAGTATAATGGGGTATTCTTATATTTTTTTTCTGAAAGTACTTTTTTGACATGCAAATGTGAAATTTTAAGATGTTTTTCATTAAAATTGAGCGAAATAATTTTTTTAACGAAAATATTTTACCGAAATGGCTTATATTTTGTCGATGACATTTCTAGGTGACGACAACGCTGCAATGTAAAACATTATCACTTGTAACAGTTATTTGGTAGGCGGTATGATGATGGATTTATTTACAAACTGTAATTGTCTGATTCATTTCTTATTTTATTGATGTTCGATGTTCATGTTAATTATCTAAATTGTTTAATGTTTTATTTCACGTGTATGTAAAATGTAATAACACAATCAACGTGACAAAGCTATTTAAAATTATTAAACAAGAATTAGATGACATGTCATCAATGGCGTATATGCAGGTTCTGCTTTTACAGTAGGTAAAAACCTTCCAAGTAGATGCACCTTCAAAGACCTTGCAGAAGGGAATTCTATTGCAGTTGATTGTGCCCGTCACTGGTTGCTTTCTATTTAATTTCTTATTATGGTCCCTTCAGTATTTTATATTTTGTAACTTTTAGTATTTTTTTGTTTCTTATTTATAGTTATATTTTATAATTTATATGTATGCTAAGTTGGATACGAGTAATAATAATAATAGTAGGTACATTTGTGTTAAAAAATTTGAGAAGTGGCATCGGTAAAATCTACGTTAAGTATTAAATAAAATAATTACTTACAAATATTGACAATTTTTCCGTTGTTGAATATTAAAATAGATTTAGTTGTAAATTTTAATATAGCAGAATGCTTCATTAAAAGCAGGTTATACAAGAAAAAAGGAGTATTACCTCAAAATAAAGGGAATTCCTCTCCAAATGTTATTCACCTTATTATTTAACAATATTCAAAATATCTATGTTTATCGTTGAAGAATATGAAAAACAGTTGTTCCTGATAAATATCTGAAATATTATAAAAAAGTGAGAAGCAGAAAAAAATTCATTGGCAAAATGAGATGCAAGCTATGTACTTTCAAATTTTCATCGAATAAGATTTGAAGATTTAAAATTCTTACTAAACGAGTATCCCATTACGACTAGATGATACATCGTACGCTTGTATGTTTTGTTCAAAATGTCATTACGTATCTTGTTCATTCCATTGTACATTGTAAATTTAAACTAGTTTGTATATTATTTTGGAAATTGGCCTGAGATAATTTCCCAGTTTTTGCAGAATAATATACATGGTGTTCCAAGATTATACAACCAAAATTAAAGTTTAAATAAAAGAACTAAAAATAAATGGATAAGTTCATGTTAACAAAATCTCGCAAACGTTTTGTTTCAAAAATATTTACATGAGAATAGTTTTAGTTATAAATAAAAAATCTGACGTGGACACCACTTGACCAACATGAAGTATAGACCCAATTATAAAATTGCACGTATTGGACGTAATTTGACATTAACATTATTTTTTAAAAAAAAATTGTTATTTTTTGTCCGAATCCATAGCAAGCTTTATTACAAAAACCAAAAAGTATATAATTTTTAAATTTACATATCTCGCTTATACAAGGGGCTAAAATTTAATAATACTTGATGTGCTGGACGCAGAATTTAATTCTAAAACTCTTATTTGAAGCATTTATTTCTAAAATCAAAATAAAATCATTCAAGAAAAACTGTTTACAACTTCAGGTAATATATCACTTCCGGTTAGCCTATTTTAACCAAAACTTACTATGTTATTCCCATTGACATAAAGGTCTTATACACCAAATTTGAAAAGTTTTGGATTAGTTTTTCATTAAAATCTATTATATGCTTCAAGTAAAGTACCACTTCTAGAAATTATGTAATGACCAAAAAGGGAGGTGCACAACTAGATGTTATAGCAGTCCTAAATACAAAATTTCAACTTTCTACGGCTTACCGTTTTTGAGTTATGCGAGATACGTACGTACAGACGTCACGACGAAATTAGTCAAAATGGATTCCGGGATGGTCAAAATGGATATTTCCCTTGAAATTTGAAAACAGAAATTTTTCGCGATTACAATTCTTCCTTTACTGTGTACAAGGACGTAAAACCAGCATTAAAAATTTAAAAAAATAAATTATTATTCCCTGTTGCTTCAATTTTTAGAATATTGCTCCATTTTACACTATGGACCTTCACAGATGACATTTTTTTGTTATCTTATCTATTGACCAGTATCAGAAAATAAATATATCTTATCCTCAATAAAATTTGAAATCATAGAAAAAATAATCGCGGTTTCACAGATAATATTTTAATGTTACTTCGTTTCTATTTGAAATTATTGATGTCTCAATAGATCTTGCAAAAGGTGTTGAAAGGATTGACATACAATATGAACAATTTATCATTACTCAAGATGTGAAAAAGCTGAGTACAAGACACGAATACCCGACCCGTTCATCCGGTCACACCTGAGCTCATACATGGCTGAGTAAAAGTTCACCAGTGTCGTAAGACAAAGCCAGGCTTGGGACTTTGAGTAAACTCCGCGCCCAAAGCATTTCAATATCATTAGATATGAAAATGTATGTAAATGTTATTTATTCGAGAGTAGCCACTGGCGCTTAGAAAACCTAACTAACCTTCAAATCTTCGCTGGCTCGATAAGAACCACTAGAAAGAAGAATATGTACGAGGTTTAAATTACTGTCATTACTAGCTGAAGAAGCTAACTACTTCTAACATTACTTCTATCCCATTGCGAGTACAATAAGGCAACTAAATAGTGGGAGAGTTTATTGTGTAACCCAAAATTTTAAATAATGTAACAAAAGATTTGAGAAAAAGTTTAGACCTCTTCTTCAAATAGACAGAACTTTGTTATTGAAACGTTGACAAGAAGATATAATATCTAATACCTTTTCTCATTTGTGTCTGGACGATGTTAAATCTACTTCCCGGACCGTCAGAAATATTATTGTCTGTAACTGTTGTTCTTCAGTTGGATTTATAATGAAGCAACGCAACACGTAACGCAGTTGCAGTAAAGTAGAAAGTAAAGCAAGCGAACTAGCTGATTTATATAAAACGCAGAAAGTCTTACTGCCAACCAATCAGAATAATATACAAAAATTTCGGCATCTTTCGTTCAACTTCGATATATCTTGTCTGAGCTTCGGCACTAGCTGGCAATCTTATAAGGTTTTTGTTGAACATATAGAAAATAACACACAGTATTTGTGAAATAACGTTTAATTATACTTGTAGTAGCATATACACATTTATCACACTAATATTAACATCGAAATATTCTGTCTATAATAATAGCGTTTGCCAAAATAGGGTTGATGAAAGTCGTGCTTGAATTTTGCTGCCCCTTCAAATCTGCCGGCCTGGGCTTTAGCCCGGTCAGGCCCTACGTAAATATAGGTTTAACAGTAGTTGTGCATGTTGTCGTTTCAGTAGTTGTAGTTGCCTGTCTTCATTCTCTTCTACGAATACATTGCACTCAAATGGTGACATGGTGCTCGACTACATCGACTGTTCTTTCATTTTCACCTGTACTTCTAATGGAGGCATAGAAGAATAGGATTTACATTTCTAAATGATCTGAACAAAAAAAAAAATAAAAAAATATTTGCAGTTTGTAATGAGAGAGCATTACAATAAGTACTAGGTATTTCAATATTTCATAATAATTGTTTACTACTAATTAAATAAAATAACCTTAAAAACTTACCTGTTGTACTCGTATTTACCATGTATGTATTACAGCGTTAGCAATTTCTTCCCACACTTATTATTTTTATTATTGTTTTTGAAATCTTTAGACGATTTATCGTATAAAATTTGATTCATTTCGACAACTTGAATTATTTTTCTATTCATATTTATGTCAAACAAACAATTCTGACAGATGAGTCGGTATCGAATATCGGTAGAATAGATTACGCCCTCAATCTCAGCGTAATATTTAATATGCTGACTTCTGATTGGCCAGCGGTAGAGAAGTTTAGGTAAAGTAACGCAGAAAGATGAAAGTTAGCCAAGTCTTGCGTTGCGGCTGTTACGTTACTGCTTACTTTACTTCAATATAAATCATCCATAGCTGTAGTATATGATCATCTTTTTACCTTACCTACTGCGTTCGCGTTACCTCTTACGTTGCGTCATTATAAATCCAGCTACCTGGTATTCCTTGCCATTATTGTTAACTTTTCTGCTAAGAAATGCCCATAAGTCTAATCAATCGCGCCAAAGATTATATTCTCTCTCTCTCTCTGTTTTCTATAAAATGTTGGCTCCTTAATGCTCTGGGCCGCAATCTATTTAGTTACATTATTTCTTTTTCGAAATTATAAACCATTTTTACCAAAGTTCTGATAACAATGAATTTTTTATTATTTTAAATGAAAGTTCTTTTAAATTTGAAGCAATTCGTAGTATTAAAAAGTCTTAATTGTTTTTAATTTGACTGCATTTGATTTTTAATGTCAACATGACGTCACGTGTACTAGATAAATTACAGCTGACTCGTCCACCATTTTGGAGCCACTTAAATCATTCAATATCAGCGTTACAGTATTATTAATCATAGAAATTATTCATAATGACAGGTTGTTCTGCTCCAAATTGAGCAAATCATTTGAGAAATGGTTTTAATTTTTGCAGGTACTTATGCAATACATATATTTTTCTCTAACATCAAAAATCTTAACGAACTGTATTTTTTTGTTTTATAATTTTAAATAAATATAATATGGCAGATATGGAAGTTATATTTAATTATGAAAAATAGTTGCTACATAAATTTGTAAGATGCACTTTCATTTTGGCACCAATATGGCGGACGAGTCAGCTAACCTCAAATATCTCACAAAGTAATTATTAAATTTTTTTTCACCTTAATCGCTATTTATTGGGTAATACTTTAAGTATGAAGTGAATATTTTATTATTTTTTGTTATGGTGCAGGACCCCATTTGCGCGATGACGTTCTGACTTTGTCTGGACTACTTTGAATGACTGCTGATTCGATTTGGGAGCAAAAGTTCGGGTCGCCCACTTTTTTGTAAATTAATACATACTACACTTTCTTCACATTCCCGTACAGTCAGCAAATAGTGGTTTGACCAATATTTTGAACTCTAAAAACGTTAACGTTAACGTTTATTTTTCAGCTATCTGTCTAACTAACGTAAAATTTTTCTAAAAATTTTTGTTACATACGCTAATTGCTGTTATTTTTTGTTCAAATAAAATGAAACACAGAGAGGATAACATTATACAAACAATTATTTTTTGTAAGGTTCTGTAAACTGTCATTAGTACCTGCGAAATTTTACACGAATCCACTAATTTTTTTGAATTCAGGTTGATAGTGTTCTCCTCGGTAGTAACAAATCGTTCGATTAACATATCAGGAGCATGCAGCTTCATAACGGAGGACAAGCCGGAATTTGTCATTTCTAACCCGTTGGTCAGAAATCAGTTTGTTTTGAACCCTTTTATAGATGCCCATAGCTTCTGCCATTTCTCTAATCTTGATTCACCGATCTGCCATGACCATATCGTGAATTAAATTGATATTTTCTTTACTAGTAACAGTTGTAACTAGTTGCAGGCCTGCTACTGCGAGGATAATCTTCAACGCTTTCCGTCCTATGCTTAAATTCATCTGCCACTTTTTACCATTGTGTGTAAAATTTAGCGTCGAAATAAAATGTAGGTCTTAATGTTCCAGGCTTTTATTACAGATAGTAACGTACAGTGGACGTTTCAGGCAAAAATTAGCTACAGATACAACATATAACAGTTGTTCACGACACAACGGCAGCAAGCGTTGAAAAAAAATATAATAATGACAGTTATGTAAATAGTTACAAAAAAAATGTACAGAAAATAAATGTGTTACAAATTTCAATGATTTAATTTATTGCTGTGCATGCGATAGCATTGGTCCTTCGAGCCTACAGACAGTCCTATAGATTACAGTATATAAGTGTTGTGATAGCAGTGAAAACAGTGTTGGAAATGTCTCTTCGTGGAAAAAATGGTGATGGAAGGAAAAGTACGAGAAACAATTTTGGAAAACCGCCGTCAAGATATGGGGTTTCATCAACGCAGCTGAAGAGTGGCCAGAAAACTCAAGTTGAAGGTGGGAGGAAATGTGGTAGTGACACGGACCTGCGAGATAGGCGAGGCAGCCAGCTTCACGACGAGCCTGTCCAGGAGGTGCTCTGCGACGTCGGCAACAATACCGTGGACCTGAAAGATAGGCGAGGCAGCCAGCTTCACGACGAGCCTGTCCAGGTGTGCTGCGGTGACAGCAACAATAGTGAGGAACAACCAATAGCAAACGGTAACACACGAAGCAGAACAGGTAAGTCAACTTGTTCTACCTTATATAAAAGAAAGGTACTCGAGGCAAGATTAAAAGCTGCAGAACAAATAGCTGCACTGGAAAAACAAGACATTGAGAGACAAAAGGCTTTAATTAAATTACAATTAGAACTGACAGAAGCCGAGATAGTGGATGATTGCGTAGAAGATAAAGATGAAATAAGCCTTATTTCAAACACATCATGTAGGCATAAGGTTAAGGATTGGCTTGAAAACAAAACCAATATAAATAACATTGAAGCAAATGTCAGTGACAGTGAAGTCAACAATCATTGTCATGCTTCAAGTAGGAAAGAAAAAATAGATTATCTGCTAGCCAGACAGTCTAGTAGTTATAGGGATCTGCCTCAGTTTAGCGGGGATCCCACGGAATGGCCACGTTTTATTTCCAAATTACGTCGGTATACAGAAATGTGCGGCTACAACAATGACGATAATATTGAACGAATAGATAAATGTTTAAAGGGAAAAGCTAGAGCCTATGTAGAGTCAATGTTGTTAGTTCCAAACAATTTTGAGACCATTATATCAGCTCTAGAACGTAGATTTGGTCAGCCCAAATTTATTATCAAAAGTCTGATTGATAAAGCCAAGCAGACACCACCGCCAAAAGAAGGGAATTTTGACAGTTTGATAGATTTTGCTAGTGTTGTAAGAAATCTTGCAGCTACAGCACAAATGTTGAAATGCGAACCATATATTACAAATCCGCAGTTACTAGACGAACTCATTGATAAACTGCCCAGTGCTCTGAAATTAAAATGGGGAAAACAATTAATGCGTCAACCGTCAGGATTTACAACATTAATAGAGTTTTCCGAATGGATAAATAATATTGCGGAACGTGCTATAATGGTAAACACTCCGAAATTTGACACAAAAATAGATTTGTCAAAATCTGACAGACATCAATCAAAATTCAAACAAACAATTTATGCAGCCACAGAAACGAAAAACAATAATTTTCAAATGAAATGTCACTTTTGTGACAAAACGTCACATATAATTCAAAATTGCAAATTATTTAATGAGGAAAATATTCAAAACAAATGGAAGATAGTAAAAGAAAAAAAGTTATGTTTTTCATGCCTAAAAATGAACCACTCTATAGGTGAATGTCAAAACAAAAAAGTTTGCGAAAAATCTGGATGCAAATATTTTCATCATCCAGTTTTACATAATGATAACTTGCAATCTGAAAGTAAATCGCTACTAAAAATTACAAAAGAAATAGAAAATGTGACTCACACTAAAGAAATTACTGGCAACGAAATTTTTTTACAAATTCTTCCTGTGGTTTTGCATGGACCTAAAGGAAGTATTTCTACGTTTGCTATGTTAGACAGCGGTTCAACAGTAACAATAATAGAAAATTCAATATGTAAAACTCTTGGTTTACAAGGCGAAAAGATTCCATTTTCCCACAAAGGATTAAATTCAAGTATTAATCACGAAAAAGAGTCCAGAAAAGTTTCTTGTCAAATATCACCAGTATCAAATGATAAAGTATTTAATTTGAACAATATTAGAACAATGGAATGTTTAACATTACCAAAACAAACAATTAAAATGAAGAATTTTAAAAAATGGAAACATTTACAAAATGTAGATATTAAAGATATGCACTTAGCTCGACCCACAATTCTCATTGGTCAAGATAATTCTTCATTAATTATCTCTTCGAAATTAGTAAAAGGTCCACCAAATGCTCCTGTTGCCGCCAAAACAGAACTCGGGTGGGTACTGAGCGGAAATGTACCATTTTTTTGTGGTCGGAGGGATAACTATAATTTTTTCGTTGATAATAAAGATGTAGAGGACAATCATAAATTAGTAAAAGATTATTTTAGTTTAGAAACTTTTGGTGTCAAAATAAACAATGAATATTCAAGATCTAAAAATGACAACAAAGCTTCAGAAATATTAAATAGGACTACACAAAGAATATCAGAAAGTGATAGACGAATGACCGAAAGTAATAGATGGAAAAGTCTAGAAATCGCCAGACGGAAAATTCTTGAAATCCCAAAATTTAAGAAAAAGAAAATAGAGAAACCAGAACCACCAAAGGAAGAGGAAATGCCGCGAAATTGGACTGAAATAAAAAAGAAAAATATAGATTTTGCGAAGAAACGATGGATGAAAAAATATTTGCCGACTTTGCAAACGAGGAAGAAATGGTTCAATAATAATGAACAAATAAAAGTTGGCGATGTTGTTTTAGTTACAGATCCTTCTCTTCAAAGAAACTGCTGGCCCAAGGGGGTCATCGAAAAAGTATTTCCAGGACCAGATGGCAAGATACGAGTTGTAGACATCCGTACTACCAACGGAATGTACCGTCGTCCCGTCACGAAAGTCTGCGTCATGAACGTCGGCTGAAAACTGTGTTGACATCCCCGATATCAACACCTAGGGGGAGAGATGTTCACGACACAACGGCAGCAAGCGTTGAAAAAAAATATAATAATGACAGTTATGTAAATAGTTACAAAAAAAATGTACAGAAAATAAATGTGTTACAAATTTCAATGATTTAATTTATTGCTGTGCATGCGATAACAACAGTTAAAATATATAAAAATTTAATACAACGTTTTCAACTCACCAAGAAATGTCATAACTAAATATATAAAACAAAAAATGAACAGTATAGCTTGGTTATTTATTATGTAATGGAACATTAAGACGTACATTTCATTTCGACGCTAAATCCTAAGGAGGTTCCCAAAGGATATTCCAAACTGTTCCTATAGTATTCGGCGTCTTCATGAATTTGCTTAGGTTTAAGTCCCTTTGTGCAGGTATTTGAACCTATACGATGTTTCTTTTTTTCTCATTTTTAAAAATTCAGTAAATTCGATAATTCCAATTAAGTTTAAAGAACCTAATCTATCTGGTTTAGGAAATGCGACTTAATACAAAGGAAACTGTGGAGCCACAACCACATGACACAAAATAGATTAAAAATAAATTTATCAGCAAAGTTTGTTTTATTTATGTGTAGATATTGTAAAGTTATATTGCTTGGCTAGGTGTATAAATTCTGATAAAACGATTCTGCAAAATGCAGAGAACAATACGTAGTGCTGTACGTGCAAAGTGAAATACATACATATATACATATACGTCAGTGGACATTGTACGTAATTTCGCAGTTTTCCTTGAACCAGTATACTTGCCTTACAAATAATTATGTTTCGTACATGTTGTCTCCACCACGTGTGTTCCTCTTGCCTTTATCTCGCAAGATTAATCATTATCTTCTCTGTATATAAACACATAATCTAGATGTAATAGGTATGTTTACTGCTTCACATATCTATCCAACTGAAATTACAAATACATTTTGACATGTAGCTAGACACGTTTATTTGAAAACTCGTCTTTATTTATAAGCATGTTAATTGCAAATGTAAATTGTTGAAGCACATGGTAAAAACACTTTGCATTTTATAATTGTTTCAAGGCTGGCTTAGCTCAGTGTTTACTGTCTACGCACGATAAACAAATTAAAATTTCTAAATTCTAATTGTAAAGGCAATGTGAGCGCTCTATCGTCGTTCAGCTTTGTGCTTACATATGTAATGCCGAAGCTCTAGGATATTTGCTCTTCGTGACCATGTCTTATTTGGCTTGGCAAACGCTTGGAGCTTCAGGAGTTTACAGAACCGCAATCTAAAGGTGTCGCCGTTTTTTTCTAACATACGTGACAAATATTTGAACGTGGCGATAACGTTATCAGCGGTGTATATACGTACCAGCGCTGTTTGCATGTGTGATACCTGCGCACTGTCGCATTCGCAGCGACACCGACAATTGCTAAGCAGTTACGTTGCTCAATCTTCTTTCTACATTTATAATATAATATAATAATATACATACGTGAAATTTTTATATTGTTTTCAAAACATTTCAACGAGTTTTAACTTATCAACTGTTTCACTCAACAAATATGGATAGTAAATGTGAGTTTGTGTGTTATAAAACAACTAATGACGAGTGGATAGTTTGTCATTAGTGTATGTGTAATACAGTGTGATTTGTGTGTAGGTCGAGCGAGGAGCACGGAAGCTTCACAGAGCGCTTCTACGAGCGAGGCAGCGGGAGGGTAGCAGACGCTGAGTACCTGAGGAGGCCCGGCTACCACGACACGTCTCGTGGGCGAGCGCGTGACCGGCTCTACCGCAACGGGCCGTACCCGAGCGCCAGCCTAGACCGCATCCACCGCAGCGCGCTGGGGTCGTCGTGGCCGTACGAAGGGTCATCCGCGCGATACACGGCTGGCCAGGCAACGGACGCGGCCTACGTGGCGGCGGCCGCGCCCGAGCCCAGTGAACGCCGCTCCTCCGGCGAAACGCAACTCGTCAAAAAGAAAACCAAATCTAGATCAGGCTCCCGCACACCCTCACCTTCAGGCTCCACGTCCAGCCGCTCGGCATCGCGCTCTCGGTCACGCTCCTCATCTAGTTCCAGCTCCAGCTCCACGTCACGCGGCTCCAGCAGTCCCACCAGCACCAGTTCGCCTCGGGCCCGCGCCCGCCTGGGATCCGCTATCACCCCAGCACCCCCAGTGCACTCCGAGGACCGTCGACCGCTCGCCATCATCGTGCGGAACTTACCCGCTCGATCCTCCGACACCTCGCTCAAGGACGGCCTCTTCCACGAGTACAAGAAGCACGGCAAGGTCACCTGGGTTAAGGTCGTCGGTCAATCCGCCGATCGCTATGCCCTCGTCTGTTTCAAAAAGCCCGATGACGTGGACAAGGCACTGGAGGTCAGCTACGACAAGTCGTTTTTCGGCTGTAAAATCGAAGTAGGCCCTTACCAAGGCTACGACGTGGAGGATAATGAATTTCGCCCGTACGAAGCCGAGCTGGATGAGTACCATCCCAAAGCTACGCGAACGTTATTTATTGGGAATTTAGAAAAAGACGTAACAGCGTCAGAACTTCGGAAACACTTTGATCAGTTTGGGGAAATCATAGAAATTGATATAAAGAAACAGGGCGCTGTTAGCAGTTATGCATTTTGCCAGTATTCGGATATTGTAAGTGTAGTAAAAGCCATTCGTAAAATGGACGGTGAACATCTAGGCAATAATAGAATAAAGCTTGGCTTTGGTAAATCAATGCCGACGACGTGCGTATGGGTGGATGGCGTGTCCGAGAGAGTTGACGAAAAGTACCTGACAATGCAGTTCGAACGCTATGGTCAAATTACGCAGGTCAGCATAGATCGAGACAGGGGACATGCGTTAATATTTTTCGAGCAATTATCTTGTGCACAGACGGCAGTAAAAGAAATGCGAGGTGTAACATTACGCGGCAAAAAGCTTCAAGTTGACTTCGCGAGCAGAGAGTGTCAAGATACGTTCTTTGATCACCTGGAGAAACAGGGAGCGGGCAGTGAGCGGCCGGTATTCGACACTACGAGGGACCCTTTACAAAGAGAAAGAAGCTTCGAGACGTCCACTTTAGCTTCAACTAATAGGTATGCAAGGTACGTATTTACAATTAAGTATATAGTATTTTTCATTCTTAAAGGCCAACTTGTAAAGAGATTTAGCAATATACCGCAATATCTTGTGGTTACAGATCCTCCTTAAAACTAACCAGTAATCCACACCAGAACCGAAAGTAAGAATTGTATATTATAATTTTTATACTTCAGAATTATTGTAAAAGAATTAAATTATTGATGTAAATATCATATAAAAATAAAATAAAATAAAAACATTAAGTATATTCAAGAAAAATATAAAACTGTTTTAATAAATGCAAAAATTCTGTCGAAAATCACAATTTTTTCGTAGTTGGTAAATTATCATTTTTTTTAATTTCGTCTATAAATTGTAACTTGAATTAAACCCAATTTTTATAATATACCTAATCAAAATCAAATTAAAATTTAATAATAAAATCTAATGGTAAATAAGTATGTAAATAAAGAATGTTGAAAAAATCAGAAGTGGCCAGCACATAATTTTTCAAAAAAGTGTTCAGAGCTTCAAGTAAAGTATCACATCCGGCTCATCATATACATATAGTCAAAATCTAATAAGTTGTTCTTAATCATATACAAGTTTTAAATACCAAATTTGAAAAGTTTTGGATTATATCAATATATTTTTCACGAAAATATGTTCAGAGCTTCAAGTAAAATTGAAAAGTTTTAGATTATATTTTAATATAGTTTTTTATTAAAAATTGTTATGTGCTTCAAGTAAAATACCAAATCCGATTGTACAATTATACCCAAAATCTAATCAATTATTTATAGTAATGCACAAAGTTTAAATACAGCAAATACAAATTTTTGGAAGTTTGTTATAAGACTTAACGTGAAAGAAAAAAATTGTCATACACAGATAGACAGACAGACATCATTGTAAAAATAGTAAAATGTGTTGTGGGGACCCTAATTCGTGCTTATTCACTGAAAACTCACTATCGATTTTTTGGACCGAACACATTACGTCCCTTACATATGGCGGGAGGTAAAAAAGTAATGTATATCCAAATTTAACATATGTAATAAGTATTATTTTTAAAAAATATTTCTTATTTACGTACTAGTAATTTTTGAACATTTGTAGTGTGGTTTATTGGTTAGTGTTATAGAGGATTATAAAGACCTTTGTTAGATGAGTAGGGCAATTGCTAAATCTCTTAAGACAACAAGTTGGTCTTTAAGAATGAAAAATACTATAAAATGTCAAATTAATGTAACTTGGATTATTGTAGGTATGACACCCCCTCTCGACCACGAACATCGTCGTATAGCAGCAGGTCTGGAACTGGCAGCCAGTGCACGGGCAGTTCAGCAGTCCCATCCCCTGGCACGCCGGGCTCCGTCACGCCCAGGGGTAGCAGTTCTCGCTCCAGGCTCACCAGGTTCAATGAATACTATGAAGCAGGCGTGGAATATCCCGAACGGCGGTTTCGAAGCTACGACGAATTCAGCCAAGGCAGCGGAGCATCGCACGAGGATGTCTACGAGCACGAGTACGTGTACAACAGAGAGTCTCCTGGTCACGTGGAGCCTGTCGAAGTCAGAACAATGCAAAGCGTAGTAGTCACGACAGAACTGCAATCATCGGGTAATACGTTCGTGCCACCTGACATCAGGCATCTGCAGAAAGAACGAGTGCACCTCCTAGAACAACTTGATGAATGTCCAAGCTCAGGGGATGAACTTATGAGCCCCAAGAAAAGGTTGAAGCTAGATATCTGTGATGGTGTTAACATGGTTGCTGAAGTGGATGTAAATCACGGTGATCACCGGAAAGTGATTGAAGTGCGAAGGTTGTCAGACACGACAATAAAACATCACTCTCGAAGGCCGTCT
Organism: Harpalus rubripes; assembly: GCA_963082715.1. Classification (NCBI taxonomy): domain Eukaryota; kingdom Metazoa; phylum Arthropoda; class Insecta; order Coleoptera; family Carabidae; genus Harpalus; species Harpalus rubripes. Next base: position 18,162,678 of record OY720451.1, read on the forward strand.
ATTGACGGTAAACACTGCTTGCGTGAGATACAAGTGGAGAGAACGTATATGCCTCACGCAGTATGTAAGCGACGTAAAACCTCCGGTAGCGAGAGTGATCGATCGAGAATCCATCACCATCACGAGATGTCCGGCAGTGAAAGCTTGGCCGGTTCCAGGCCGGGAACTCCGCTCTGTGATGAAAGACCCGAGAACCTACCCCCTAGCGAGCCAAGGCGGCTACCCCGTGAAAGAAACGCAAACGAAGGTCCATTAAGTTTACCACTACCAAGATTCGCAGCTCAGGTGTTAAATTCTCCAAGGCTGAATATTTCAGTAGCTGGATTTAAGGGAAGCAAAGAGAATATCGTATCTAGTCCACCTGCAGCAGCGACGAGTCCCAAAGTGGCGAATCCTATTCCACCTAGCCCAGTACACGTGCCGCCTCCAGCATCACCACCACCCCGGCCGCCTTCTAGCTCGAATTCTTCTGATAGTGATGCGGCTCCTCCTAGTCCTACCCTGGAAGAACGCCTTCGGTCGCTTGATGAGAAGTATGAAAAGTGGTCCGGCTCGCGAGCGCTATCAGCAGCAGGAGGAGATGCTTTAGCTAAATTGGACGCTACAGCTTCCGAGCGATTATTTCGGTTTCGACATAAGCTGCTTGACTTAGATCTCAAGGAACTGCAGCCATCGGAGATAGTGAAGTCCGTGTTAGCCAAGCGGTCAGTATTCGACGAGGATACGAAACGCCTGGAGAACGTGGGCGAGAAGTATGAGCCGCGGGATTTTACGGCGTTCCCGCGCACTTTTACAACGTTGCAGAGCAATGTAAGCAACCCGGGCATGGCTAGCGGAGGGATGAACACACCGCCAGCCGTGCCTGCATCGCCGTTGCTATCTCCGGCAGCGACAGCCTCCAAGGCCATGGGCCCCACTGCGCTGTCGCCGCGCTCGCTCGCCTCCAGCATCCCAGCCGCCAAGGGGCTGCAGTACCCGTTCCCGAGCCACCCGCCAGTCGTCAGCCCTGTGACCACCGGCACAGCATCCGCGCCTTCTCCTGCACGCGTCACCGGCAACGTGCACAGTGATAACACAAGACTCAAGCTGTGTTCTAGTTTGCCAAGTGACAGAACTAATAGCAAAGTTAATTTAAATAGAAGTGGTTGTGCTGCCGCTCCGCCAAATAGTGTAGTTAGTGGTGCAGCAGTCGCGTCAACTCTCTCCAAACATAAAAGTTTGGATAAAAATGGTGATAGTGATAAAATAAATTCAAACATTCCTATAAACTGTTGTGAAAATGCAAGTGTGAATGTATCCTCGAGTGCAACCACGGTCACGTGTAGTACGGCAAACAGTTCATCAGACGCGGTGACAAATCATGTAGGCAAAACGCCTCCGAGAGACAAAAGTACATCGCGAAAAGAAGACCGATCGAGTGACAAAGTTAGCAAGGGTGATAAAGTGGTTGGTAGAAGGGACTCCGTTAGTAGTTCTCCTTCTAGTGCTAACAGTTCCAAGTGCGATAGAAAGGACAGGCGCGACAAAAAATCAGACAAAGACATTGAAAATAACGGTGATTATAGGACTGGTAAAGCTAAAGACATTGAAAACGAGTGTGACAGAAAACGGGACAAAGAAGCCGAATATTGTGATAGGAAATTAGAAGAAGAGAAACAACGGGCAGAACGATTAGAAAAAGAAAGACAAGAACAAGAAAGAAAAGAACGGGAAGAACGAGAGCGGCTTGAAAGAGAACGACAAGAACTTGAAAAACAAGAAAAAGAGAGAATAGAGAAAGAAAAAGAGAAGCTCGAAAAAGAACGTCAAGAGAAAGAGAGACAGGAAAGAGAGAAACAGGAACGGTTAGAAAAAGAGAGATTGGAGAGAGAACGAAAGAAAGAGAAAGAGGAACGAGAGAGGCGAGAAAGAGAAGAAAAAGAGAGACGAGAGCGAGAAGAGCATGAACGAAGAGAAAAAGAAGAACGAGAAAAACGTGAAAAAGAAGAACAATTGGAGCGGGAACGCATAGAAAAAGAAAAACAACGGGAGCGAGAACGTAGAGAACGAGAGGAAAAAGAAAGGCGAGAGCGTGATGAACTTGAAAAAGAGCGTCAAGAAAAAGAATTACATGAAAGACAAATGAAAGAAAAGCAAGAACATCGGAAACGTGAAAAAGAGATAGAAAAACACGAGCGACGCCATAAAGAAGACAATCACGAACCTAAGGAGAAAAAGAAAGATAAAGAAGATTACGATAAACAAAAACAAAGAGAAAATCACAGTGATAATACAATAGATATTAAAAATAGACATAGGGAAAATCACATAGATACGTCGAAAATAAATGAAAGACACAGAGATAATCATGACAGTAGAAAAGAAAATAAAGATCATGAATTCAGAATAAAAGATTCTCATGACATCACGAGAAACAATCATGAATTACAGAGGAAAGATTCACATGATAAAAAAGACCATCATGATAGTTCGAGATCTAATTTGGACAGACGTGATGACAAACATAGTCATTGCAATGATATCCGAAAAGATGAAAATACAAAAAATAGACACCATTTGGACCGAGAGGATTCGAAAGACAGGAGGAAAGATAGTGTGAAAGAAAATAGAGAGTGTAATAGTCATGAAAAAAATAGGCATTTTTCTACTGATTCTAGAGACAACAAAGACCGACATTCTAGTACTGATAGTCGACATGCATCCACAGATTCTGAAAAAAATCGCCAATATAACGACCATGGATTAAATTCCACACCAAACCGTACTGATCCTAGTAAACGTAAGGACAAAATCAATAGTGCACCCGCCTCAGTTGGGTGTAAGAGACGAATAAGTTCTCAGGATAGTTCAGAATCACCCGATGATGCAAAACGACTGAAAGTTAATGTCGAACATAGAAAAATATCAGACCGACGAGACTCAAAAGATAGTAGAGATTCCAATACCAGTAGCAGATCTGGTGATAAAATTAAACAAAATAAACACAATAAAAGTAATTTCACGAGAATGTTGGAGGATAAAATACGGGAAGAAAAACGCAATAAAGAACTAAGCGATGAAAAACGTAGAGAGAAAGAACGTGACCGTGAAAGAGAAGACAGGTATAAATTAAAACAACAACAAAAGATTGAAAAACAGAAAATAAAATCCAAAAACAGAGAATCTAGAGACTCTAAAGATTCACCTGGAACTCCAAAATCCGCCACTAAAGAATTAATTCTCGATAAAGACTTCTTAGCACGATTAGATCTGAGAGCAAATGAGGACGAAGAAAAACAAAAACTTCAACGAAAAGACAGTAAAGAAAAACGCAAACAAGACAGTCACGACTTAGAAGAAAGAAGAAGTAGTGACGATTCTAAACGTCCTGAAGATCGTAAAAAAGATAAAACTATGTCTACTGAAAAGAAAAATAGAGATGAAAACAATAAAAATCCAGAAGACAAAAATAAAAACTCTCAAAGAAAAGAAAATCAACGAATTCGAAAACAAACCAACAGTTCGGACACATCTGATTCAGATGAACCTAAAAAGCATTCAATATTCGACATTGTTGATGATGAACCTGCTTATATATCCATGTACGATAAAGTAAAAGCAAGATCTTGTAAAAACATGCAAAAACAAGAGGAAGAAAAGAGACAAGAAAAACTTAAAGCCAAGTTCACGCAACTGAAACAAAGCCGAGCCAAACGGGAAGAAAAGAAACGATCAACTTCATGGGATGAAGATTCTGATTCCGATCATATGGACTCAGGAAATCAAGACCATCAAGATCAAGAAGAACACACCACTAACAAACAAAATCGTCGGGGCAACAAGATGTTGATAACCAGCTCATCTGAAGATGAATCACACACTGTTACAAAACCAAGAAAGAAGTCTGAAATGTTTACAGATTCAGATTCTGATCGTGTACGTAATGACAAACACGACAGACTTATTGATTCATCTGAAGATGAAAGTAATCGAAACAAGTCAGTATCAAGAAAAGGTTCCAAATCACGAATTACATCAGATACGTCAGAAGATGAACAACCCAGAAAGAAAATGGAAAAAATTAAAAAGGAACGATATTCGGACAGTGAAGTTGATCAAGGTTTTGCTGATTCGGACGAAAGAGTTGACATCAAACATTACAAAAAATCTAAAGAAGAGAAAGTAAATCATTACGATGAAGAAAAATACATTAAAAAAGAAAAGAAATCAAGTACAAAGATTACAAATATGTCTGATGATGAGAGTACCAGAAAAATGTTAACAGATGCAGTCAAAGCTGAAATATATGGAGAGAAAGAAGAAGTTAAACACGAAAACAACAAATGTGATAGACTCTCCATGTTATGTGACATCTCTTCGGAGGGTGAAAATGCCCATAATATAAACAACAAAAAAGATTTATTCAATGAAGAAAAATCTGAAATTAGAAAGAAACACAAAAAGAAACAAAAACGTCAAAAGAATTCATTACTAGCAGAAGATACCATCAAATTAGAAAGAATGTTAGATGAGGTCGAAAACGATTCTGGAAATCGAGGAGATGAGACTGAAAAGAAAGTCTCAGAGAAAAAGAAACATGGCAGTAAAAAGGACAAAAAGCGTGACAAAATTAAAGATGAAGAACGGAAAGACAAACAAAAGAAACTTAAAAAGCTCAACAAAGAACTATGTCAAAAAGGAGATCTGCATAATGTTATCAAACGAGATGGTAAACTTGAGGACATCTTTGGTTCATTCTCTGACGATTCTGAAACTGGTAATAAAGACAGTTTAATGAACAGCATTGGGAACAAGGAAAATTCATTCTTTGTACACTTATCAGACAAATTACAATCATCCCATATGTATGCCAGTGACTCAGACAGCGTACAAGTCGATCCTGAAAAAGAGAAATTAAAAGAGGAAAGTAGAAAACGAAAAGAGAAGAAACGTAAAGAAAAAGAGAGGCGGCTACGAGAAGAAAACGATAACAGTGTTGATTTCGCTGATTTGGGTAAAGTATTAGAAGATAATCTTAAAGATGAACCAATGTCAGATGATGTTGAAAAAACAGCCAAGGTTATAAAAACAGAAGTTGAAGAAGAACCAAAGGTAGAAGAAAATCACAACAGTACCGACGTCTTTAGATTCAGTGAAGGTGAAGAAAGTCAGGAAATAGAAAAGAAAGAACAACTTGATAAGAAAGAAATGAAAGAAAAGAAAAAGAAACGCAAAAAGAGTAAAGAGGAAAAACAAAACCGACATCATCACCATCACGAAAAGAATCAAGATAAGGTTGAAAAGATAAAATCTCCTGATTTAATCAAAAAAGAGTCTCCCACTTTAATAATCGAAGATATTAAAGAAGAACCTGATGTTAAGCCTGCTCAACAATCTCCAAGTTTGCCTAACTTACTCGACATTCCTAGTCCACCTCAAACTAAACCATCTTCAAACATTGATTTCCAAATCTCTCCTTTACAAAGAGAGCCTCTCATTAGTCCTATTCCGAAAACACCAACATCCTCCAAAGTGGAAAAGAAAAGAGAGAAATTCATACCTGGTTTTGGCTCTGAAATCGACGAAAAAATTCACGAAAATGCTGTTAAATCTATTTCTGACTTTGGTTCACCTACAATAACCGAAAGGATAGAACAAGAGGAGATTAAATCTGATGAAATACCCAAAACAGAGAAATCGGAAGTCATTGAAGATAAACCACGAGTTGTAATATCTCAGGAAGAAACTGAAGACGCCGTAGCTGCTCTACTGGGTGAGAGTTTCGGCGGTGGAGATTTTGATTGTTACAATGAGTCTCAATCAAGTCCTCCAACAGCTGATACTACGGCTGAGACAACAAATGATGAAGTTACGTTAGTTGAAGATGATGAAGAAATGCGCAAAGCAGTTCAGAGTTTGAACGATACAGATATGGAAGCCAAACCAGATACTCCTCAATCAGAAAATGATTTACAAATTGATACAGATACTGATGAGGGTGAAGAAATTGTTATTCGTTATGAACAGTCTCCAAGAACTCCAGATATGGTTGATTTGACTCGACCACCGAAAACACCAGATTTTCCAACAAATTATTACAGAGAGGATGCGTCTAAGATTCAAACACCTGTATTGATTAAAACGCCTAATGAAAATGCTATCACTCAAATTAAATCTCTAGTGTCGAAAGAGGAGAAACCAATTCCTGCTGCTCTTAATGAAGTTAAACGAAATCTTGAGGTACAAATTGATAAACCAGTTATACATCCACCTGTACCCAGGAAAATCGAACAAACTCAAACTCCACCTGTGTCTTGCGAACCTCCTCGCACTGTCATCTCACAATCTTGGACTATTCCAGTTCAGCAGAAACCAGTAGAAAAGGTAGCCATTCCAGAGCCTCCTAAAGAGGAACCTGTAGTTGAAATGCGCAAACCAGAACCACCAAAAATTGTGACGCAACATGTTGAAGATACGAAACCAGCATCTCATATACCTATAGTACAAAAATCTTTACCTACAACTGTATCATTACCGCCTCTTCAAGCAACCACTACGCAGTCTGTAGTTACAACACCCACAACTACAGTATTGACGTCGCAACCTAAATCTTATTTGGCATCTCCTGTTTTCAAAATATCTGAAAATACAACTCATTCAAATTTTGTCTCTCCGAAACTGGAACCAAGATTATCTCCCGTTAAGGCTTATAATCTAAATATTGTTACTACTATATCTACAACTATTCCTCCTGCGTTGACTACTGTCATGTCTAAACAAAGAACAATGCCACAAATTCCAGCTACGAAGCCAGTAAGAATTCAACATGTTATCTCGCATCTGCCTACTCCGTCGTCAAAACCGCAGAATTCTCCAGTTATGACGAGTAGTGGGTTATTAACAACAGTTGTAACATCTACAAATTCCCAGCCAAAACGTTTGCCGATTCAATCTATTCCGGCATCAAAACCTATTCAACCAACAACTATGATTCTTCCTCAAGCAACTCTTCCTACTATTCAAGAGATTGCCACAACTCCAGAAGTTTTCAAACCTCGGGAACTACCAAGAATGGTTTATCACAGCTCTGGAAATATGACAATTCCATCTTATTCGTATCCTCATAGTTTGAGCCATCCACAACCAATAACAACAACAGTTCCTCCAATGGGTTTGCTAACTCCTGCGAGGCATAATTTACCACCAACTTCTTATGGTCTGCCGCCGACAACCCGTAGCATATCGCCCTTGGTTAAAGAACCAGCGAAATCTGTAATTGAGAAGACCATGCCAGTAATATCTGAAGTGCAGAAATCAACAGTACCTTCAGTTCCCGCTCATATCTACTCTCGACCTTCATTCGTTGTGAATAATCCAACTTTACAAATGGTAAACACAGAAATAAAACCATCGACACCTGTTATTCAAGAAGTACAAACACCTAAACTTGTTCCATTGATCACAACGCATTCTGAAGTTAGGATTCCTCAACATTCTATCATACAACAGGCTCCGTCACAGAAGCCTGTTTCAGTTCAAGAGATTATTAGACAATCTCCGGTCTCTCAATCTGTTGTCTCTCAGGCGCCTCATTCTCAACCATCAATGATTGTGATGTCAAAACCAGCGTCCACTGTTTCACATTCTACAAGTGGCCATCCAGTAATCTCACAAGTATCAATGTCTCAGCCTGTGATTTTACCACCTACTGTATCACATTCAGTTGTATCTCAACCATCAACTTCGGAATCTGTAATTCCTAAATCTGTCGTTTCTCAGCCGCATATCGTAGTTTCTCAGCCCATGATGTCGAAACCAAACGTTTCTCTGCCCTTGATGTCGAAATCAATTGTTTCGCTACCTATGATGTCGAAACCAATCGTTTCTCAACCTATCATATCGCAGTCTACTGTTGTCACGCCAATAATTTCACATACATCGACACCAAAACCAGTGATATCTCACTCAGCAGCACCAGCTTTGACTATTACCACTGACATAAATGTGAAAACACCACTAGAGATTCGTACACCAACTTCTACACCTCAAGATATAATAAATGAAATCCCGAAAGTTATAAAAGAAACATTATCAAGATCTACCCCAAGTCCAGTTATTGTCAGCACTCCTAAAGAACATCTTTCACCTGCCCCGCCTGCAATTCAAGAACAAATTCCAATTAAAAAGGAAGAACCTCTCGAAAAGAAGGAAATTTTGCCGCAAAACACAAATAACCCGGATAATAACAAGAAGGGGATTAAATCTGAAGATATTACTCCCAAAGTTGAAGAACCAAAAGTTGAACCGCAAGTAATCAAACCAGAAACGTTCAAACCGAAAGAAAAACCACAAGATATCAAAACCGAAACCGAGACAACAGAAGCAATTTCTGTTATTAAAGAAATTGATCATTTTGAAAAAGAGAAACAAGATGATACTGAAAGTGTAATTTCCGAGCCAAAAGAAAATTTATCTTCAGAACTCTGTCTGAAAGATGATCCACTGGATTCGAAAGAAGACAGTGATTATTGGTCAGCCAAAGAAGTCAACATTGAATCGGTTATCAAGAAAGTTGATCAACTATGTTCAGCAGATGAACTCTCTGAAGGCAGCGAACCAGGCAAAGATGAATGGTACGTTAGTAAAACATGTTACATATTTATAATATATTAATGCATATTTTTATTTTAGGTTTGAGAATGCCCACAAACCACCAGAACCCGAACCCAAACTTAATGAGTCCATTGAAAAAGAACCAGAGAAATCTGAAGAGCTGGACACATCTGATGTAACTAAAACTGATCCAGAAAGTGAAAACTTGGATGAATCTTTGGAAAATAATCCAGAAGCAAAAGAATTATCTGTACGAAATAGCCGAAGAGGAGGAAGAGTGCGTGGTCGTAAGAATTACAAAACTGACAGACTTGGAGTAGCAACCCGTCGTGGTAAATCAGCAACAGCAGCAACAACAACAACGACAACAGCAACAACACCTTCAAGACGAGGAGGTCGTGGTGGAAGAACTAGAAACGATAAGAAAACAAAAACTTCTGAATCAGATGTATATGAATTTCACGACGATTCTGATGAAAGCAAAGATCGTCCCCGGCTTATACTTACAATTAAATCTCCAGCGGGAGCTGGAAATACTCCAAGTACTCCATCAGCTGTTATCAAAGAGACCGCCCAAAAACCACCAGAACCACCACGAGAAGAATTCGTGTCACCAGCAGCGAATACGCGCAAATCAAGACGCATACAAGAACGAGACGGCTCTAGAAATACCGTTGATGATGTTATCGAAGATGTTGTTCGCAACTCCGTGGTCACCAGGTCAGCAGCAGCTGCTGCTCAAGGATTACCAGCAAGAAGATCTACTCGTCAGAATATTTTGAAGCTTCCTGTAGTTGTTGAGCCAAGAAAATCTCCGAGAGCAACAAGAAGGAAAGACCGCCGAGTTTCAGAAAATACTGATGATTCTTCCGAAGAAAAACCAGCAAAGAAAGAGGAGCCCAAACCAGAACCAGAACCAATCAAAGAAGAACCGGTTGTTAAAGAAGTTATTAAAGTTCCACCAAAACAACAAGAAAAAGAAAAAGCCAAGATTGAAACTCATCCACCATTGGGACTCAAACATAATCTGATCCGTAGATTGAAATCTGAAGAGCCGATGACTTTGATTGATCCTGTTACTGGTTTATTAACCCAAATGAGAGAGTGCGAAGAAGGTAAATATATTCCTGTATCAACATCTGCATCATCTGTTATTACTGGAACTGTTGTAACTAATCCTTCAATTTCAATTGAATCCAAACCAGACGTTCCAGAAACGTGCCGTCTTCCAACAAGTACTGTTACCAGTTCTCACGCTTCTGTTGAGCAAGTATCTACAACTGTAATAGCAAAACCCCAGCCGGCTAATCCTGTGCTACAGAAACCACAATCTCTTAAAGCTCATGTGTTGTCTTCACAAGCAGCGAAAGTTGTGGTCAATCAGACTGTACAAATTCCGAAAACTGCAACAGTGCAGACTGTACCTCAGCCGCAACCACCACAACAACAACAACAACAACCGACATTTGTAGCGAAATCAAATATTCCTGTCAGTCAACACCTGAACGTGAATGTAACTGTGGCGCCTTCATTGGATCAAACGAATCTTTCACCTAGACAGACTACTCCAAAACCAATTCATGTTTTGTCAACAATGAAGAATATAACTCCATCTCCAATGTCGCCGAATCAAGTAGGAATGATCAGCAATCCGAAACAACATTTATTGCAAGCTGCTAAACAGCAAATACCTCCTAAACCTTCAACACCTATTAATCCAAAAACACATTTGTTGAACGCTGTTCAAAGTCAAAATATTACAAGTGTTGGTCCATCAGTTGTAAATTCTACTATGACTCATATGAAGCCAACACACTTGCCTCAATCTGCATCGTTGCCTAGTCCAGTTAAACAGCAAGTTGTTGTTCCGAATGTGGCTCCAATAGTCAAGCCCCACAACATTCACGTTCCACAGCAGATTCTTACAGGTGCAGTCGCGAGTCCGCCTTTGAAACATCATATTGCTCAGCAGCCTATTGTCACAGGTATGAAAAATTCAATCAAGGCCCGACAAAGGGATTGCAATCTAGTCTGGATTTCAGTTATAACATTTTATTTGAAACGAAAGAAATGGTGTACCGGTGGCTATTAAAAAACAAATCCTGTTTGATATATCAATCGATTTTAAATTTTTATCTCTTGCAGACGAAGGGTTGAAAAGTTGTCCTAGCAAATTTTAAATAATTACACAGAAAAACAAGAATAGCGATTTTCTAAATTTACTATTCAATTCCATTATTACATAATTACTGGTAATTTTACTATCAGCTTAAAACGAATTATGCTCTGTTCCATTTAAGCCATTCAGTATTGCAGAGCGTAGGGAACAGTTTTGACCTCTCCGATTGGCTGAAATTGGAGACAAGAGACAAGTTTACCCAATGTAATTTCGGCTACTTCAAGTTTGCGCTGTTGCCAGCTCCATCTACTGAATGGATTAAATGGAACAGTGTATAGGCTATTATTGAAACAAATGAAATTGTTAGTGAGATATCGAGTTCGTTGTAACATCATAAATGTGCTTTGCGTTTTGTCCAATAATCTCGAGATTTCTTCTCATAATGACATCTCACTTAAGTAAATCTGACTTAGAAATCATTGCATTTTGTTGCGTAAGAATTACCAGGAAAGAGATGGCTATTAAGCGACTGATAGAAACTGGATCAATTTTCTGAATACTGTTCATGTACCAATCCTGAGTTTTCGTCGTTTCTTAGTTACTGACATTCCACTCCTAGGTTTTCAGTGCTAAATATCACGATTAATGTTAGTAAGTAGCCATCTTATCCCTAAAAATTCTTTCGAAATTTTTTTCCTACTCCAACTTTTTTCTTGATAAGTTACAATGATCTCTAAGTCTGATTTATTTAGTAAGGTGCCATTATTAGAAGAATTTTCGAGATAATGAGACTCTTAGCGTAAAGCTTAGCGTAGATGGCAGCACGCGGATATTCTCCTAAGTACATATCACAATGTACATAGGTACTTGTAAGAATATACTGATATTATTGTGTGTAATCATGACTTTTCATGGTTGTGGCACAATATATAAACACAAAATATAGAATAATATACAATAGGTACAATAAAACAAACGTTTTTAACAAATACGTAGTCTAAATTTATTATTTTAATTTAAATTAATGGTTATGTTTGAAACATACCGGGAGAAATATTGTGCTAAGGCTCTCATTGGACAAAATTTGGAGAAAGAAAGTTTGTGACAATGTTACAATGACTCGAAATGTCACTGAGCAGGCCCGGGCAACGCAAATGGCGGATACAGGGATAGCATTTTTAGTTTTGCTTCCATACATCAGATGGCGCCATTGATGTGGATCCGATGCTTAACACATACGTTTCTTATCTAAAGTCGATATCTCAATGCATTCCGGAGTTACGGAATTTCAAACAGGATTCGGTTTTTAATAGCCACCCGATATTTCTCTAAGTATAACAACAATAACCTGACGCACAAAATTCGGGAGGACTTTTCCGAGCGTGGGTTTTGTGCGTCAGGTTAGGTTATGTTGAGGTGTATTTCGAAAAATTGCAAGCGTAAATGCCCAAATATTCATATTAAAATTTCGTCGAAATCGGGATTAGACTGCGATCCCTTTGTCAGGAAGTTAGACGCAGTATTCAATTAATAAAATATGAAAGCATAGATCTAATATTAAATTTTATTCAAATAGGTGCCAGTAGCGGTCGCATGGGTATTCCAAGCTCATCACCAATGCCGGGCATCAGTGCCAAAGGTGCGATAGATCCACAGAAAGTGGAAGTATCGATGGCTGGCTGTGTAATGATTTCGCATCCAACGGTATCACCTCAAGCACAAGCAAGGGGTCAAGTTTTGCAGTCTGGGATGCCCGTGCCAGCTTACGAAGCGAGTCTTGTAAGTTATTTTATTATTTTGGTTATTAGCATTACCTTAAAAGTTTAATAATTGCTTTGCTTAACAACATAACTAAATTAATAAAAATGTAACAATCAAATCAGTAGTTATCATTGAAATTATAATGTAATATGGGTGGCAATGATGTTTTAATGTAATGTGGTTGTTAATTTGTATACTAACTGGTGTTGGTTATGCCTGACAGCATGGAGTGGGCGATCACCCTTTATTTACCCGACAGAGCCCACCACCAGCTCACCAACAAACCTCGCCTGCTCCACAGGTGAATAACATGTTTCATTACTTAATATACTTACCTTATTTTTGTTTTTTCATTAAATTGCATGATTTGTACAACTAGAATTTGATTAAGGTAAAGCATGTTATAAAAATTATGTAGTGGTTCATTCATAATCAATATTTTTGTTTGTGAAGAGATGTATTAATTTGTTGATATATATTTAGGGAGAACCAATGGCTCATTTTCCTCCTGGTCCTATACCATTGAGGACACCGCACGATTTACCACCGCATTTTATGCACACACATCATTCTGTTTATCAACAGTACTTCCGTGCGCAACAAGAAGCGAGAATACCTTACCATCTGCCAAGGTAAGGGCGATTAAATAATATATTTTTCCTAGTTCCGTTTGGAAAAGCTATTTATTTCAATATTTATATGAGTTAGAAAAAGTAGGCTATAATTTTTGGTTGTAAAAAATATAAATATTATACACTTATTCCAAACATATTAGGAAAATCTTGTGTGGGAAAAGTATATTTTTTTTACTTGGTGCATAAATGTCTATAATATTGAATCTATTTTTTTCTGTATAGATCACCGATGGTTGGTGGATTGGAGAAGACGAAAGATGGACAGGAAGGTGAAGAAGCTCCTGTTACTTCACCTCCTCTAGAATTACGACGACCGGGATCAGTTGGCCTTACGAGACCGACGGCTGTTCCGCACAGCTTGCAGTCTCCGCATGATCGCGCAACTGGTAAGAAAGAAAAAAAAAATGATGATCCCAGCAAATACCTCTCATTTTTACACATACCTTTTTTTCTTCTCAAAATCCTGTTACTATTAATTTAAATTTATTTATTGTTTGCCGCTTCAAGTTTCATAAAAACTGTTTATTTTATTAATTTATCCATAAAATAAACAGAAGAAGTATCAATGCAAACCTGTAATAAATAATTACAGTCAGTGGTGGGATTCAAAATATTTAACAACCGGTTCATTGCAAAAACTACTGAAAGTAATATATTTTTCAGTAAGTAATACTATAACAACAAGTTGACGCAAATTACTGGTAATTGAATATTATTAAGAGTTGTTTTGACCTCTAGCGTGTTTTACATATTGAGTAATCAGATCTTAACCACTCTCTGGGAAAAGGGCTCCTTTAAACAACAAAATCTCGATATGTAATTTTTAAGACTGTCTTTACCTTCCTTGCCGTGGGGTAACGGAAGGTAAAATCTTTTAATCTGTTCATGTAACAATAATTTAGAGCAGTATACATGGAAGTTTCTATCTGTTTTAGATTCTCCCCAAGTGGCCCAAGTGTACGTCCACCAAGCCCGAATACCTCCTCACTACCACCCGCCAGGGCGATACTACGAATCACCAGCCGAACCACCTCCAGCTCATCGACCAGTTACGAGCCACACGGCTCTCACTGGTCCTGGTTCCAGCCTAGGAGCAGCAGGAAACCTGACGGGGGCCATGGCGAGACATACGGGAGCAGAAGCACCTACTAGTCAGCGGGTGCAGGTTGCTACGCCACCGCATGCTAGCCAGGTTCCTCCGCAGGCGGACTCGCTGCTCATGCTGCTAAAGGTAAGAAGATTTAGTTCATCATCAACATTTGTAAATTCTGCTTGTGGACAGATTTCAGCGGAAAAGCTGCCTCCACACTGTCTGTTCTGCGTCTCTTTATTCAACTTCCTCCCTTCTTTGATATCTGTCAACTTTACAAATTTTCTTCTTCCTCTTCTCCCATGTATTTTCCCTTCAGTGTCTCTCCGCCCAATCTTCTCCAATCGTTGCCATAACTACAAGTTAAAATTTTCTAAATATTTTTTTCCTCCTTTATGGTCCGAGTTTCGCATACATACAGCACAATACTCCAAATAAAGCATTTTGACCTTTTTCGCAGTTATATATTAATATTTAATTTAGTTAGTGATCTTTAAATTCGAGATTTAATATAAAGCATTTGCAAAAAATTAATGTTAACAGTTTACGGTTGAAAACTGAAACATTATGCGTCGCTCACATGCATTGTAAATAAATAATATAAAATTTGTTATGTCTCAAAAATTATTTTAATTTATAAAATGAAACGTGTTGTATTAATAAATCGTTTTTGTTTCTTTGCAGCAATATCGTATCATGTGGCAAGGACTACTAGCCCTGAAGAACGACCAAGCAGCCGTACAAATGCATTTTGTATTTGGAAATCCTCATGTAGCAAGAAACAGCTTACCTTGTAATAGCGATGGATCAACGCCACCTCTTAGAATCGCACAGAGAATGAGATTGGAAAAGACGCAGGTTGAAGGAGTAGCTAGAAAGATGCAGGTATGAAAATATTGAAAATTATTCATAAATAAAAATTTCAAGAATTTTATTATTTTCTCAAACTAGGTTGTTTCTGATTTGATTTTAAGTACAATAATTATTTAAAAAATTCGTTTCAAAGTTTTAAGATTTCTATTTTTATTAGTACGATTGAAGAAGAATATTATAACTGATTTTAATTTACTATTACAGATGGAAAATGAACATTGTGTGCTACTAGCTCTTCCTTGTGGCCGAGATCATATGGATGTCTTACAGCAATCTACTAATCTAAGTAACGGCTTTATTACCTACTTGCAGCAGAAGGAGGCAGCCGGCATTGTAAATATTGCTGCTCCGGGTTCTCAACATGTAAGTATATCTTTATATTCTTCCTTTCAAAATATATTTGCTTAATTATCTTTTTTTTTTTTCGTCAGTTTTATAGGAAGGTAGGATTATTTCTATCGATTTACAATTATTTTCATATGAATCATAAATTATCGCGCAAAATAATTTGTACATATTTACGAAACAGGGGAAAATACTCCTTATATATTCTTTTTTAGATTGGTGGGAAAATAGGAGCAGTTTGATCTTGTTTTTTTGATTGGACAATGAGGCGCGGGCAGACACGTGACTTTGACAAGTGCTTGTAGGGCCCCTCAAGGGTGCCAAGTATACAGCTTGTGTAATTTGCTTGTGTTGCCAAATCAATTTAAGCTTAAAATTAATAAATAAAATTGTAAAACTAGTTATTATTAATGAATATCATGTTGTTTTATTTTCTAATACATAAACTTAATTTTTAAAATATTTTATATAAAAATAGAGCGATTAGTGCTGCCATCTACGATACAAAGATTTCTTGGCGCGTTAAATTTGAGAAAACCATCAGTTCATGTTGAATGCTCTATTTTTATAAAAATCAATTTAAAAATTAAGTTTAATGTGTCAGAAAATAAAACAACATGATATTCATTAATAATAACTAGTTTTACAATTTTATTTATTAATTTTACGCTTAAATTGATTTGGCAACACAGGCAAGTTACACAAGCTGTATACTTAACACCCTTGAGGGGCCCTACAAGCACTTGTCAAAGTCACGTGTCTGCCCGCGCCTCATACCCCGATATTATCCAATCAAACAACAAGATCCAACTGCTGCTATCTTCCCACCACTTTATTCTGAAGAAAAATAGAGTATATCTATATAAAAATTTACTATTTTATTTATATGATTAAAAAAATTAAATAAAAAACTAATGAATGGAATAAATACCAATGCCTTAGTTGTACTATCGTGATGCTATGGTTTCGTTTATGCGTGTTATTATTGCGATTTATTTAAAATTATTGTTAATATAAATAATTCTGTATTATTATAGATAAATGCTTGTACCGTTAGATTTAGGGTTTGTGACTTTTATTGATTCCAATTTTTTTTTAGCTTCTGTTTCTTACTTTCAACACATTTTTGTTCTAGTTTTCGTTATGCTCTAAAATATTTCTGGGTGATTCTATAACTAATATTTTTTATACAACAAAAAATAATTTAAAGTAAAATATAAGTTGTGTTATTTATTCGAAAATTTTGATTATAGAGATCTTTGGTCTGCAATTATTCACTTTATGTAACTAAATGTACATTTGAAAAGCCTACATTTTCATAGTTGATAGAAAAATGATATTTAAATCTAAATACAATTATTGTGTCTAATGGAATGAATTTATTTACAGGCTGCATATGTTGTACACATTTTCCCGTCCTGTGATTTCGTGAAAGAGAACTTAGCCCGCATTGCGCCAAACTTACTTCATAGAGTAGCGGACATTGCTCATCTACTGATTGTCATAGCAACGGTGTGATAGCAAGATACACAACTTAATACGTTACTGTTGTATACATTTTCTTATTCTTGATCAAGACAACTATAACAGCTATTATCATTTATAAATGTACTTTTAAAGTCACGGAAGTAATTTTTCATTTATAAATATGAGAGTTAGATTATGTTGAATGTATTGATTGAATTCACCAACTTGACTTTTGTGTGGATAGAATTGAATTTATCACACATTTACCAACTAATGTTTTCATCTCTAATTATGACGTACTAAGATGAATTTTAACTTTCACGTTTTTGTGATTTTCCCTGAACTGTCGACACTCTTGAAGAGTAAATCAACACTTTTACATCCAAATTAAAAGTTTTACTTAAATATTAAAATTTCACTGTGATTTCATGGCTAAACATTAAGTTAATGTTAAACGATTAACAAATTAAAAATCAATAATTACTATTATAAAAATATTAAAAAAATATAAATATATATTATATATTATATTAAAGATTAAACCCAACCTACCTATGAGATCTCAATGCATGAAATATATTATAGTTAAAAATTTATTAATTATTTCACTTCTTCGGTAAATAATTGATAAGTTTATTATTTTTACAGTTATTCATATTGTTTGACAAACATTTCTATGGATGAAATGTTTGTGAAATGATTCGCGAAATGTCATGCTCGTGTTTTAGATTTAGAATGTTTGTTAAACCGTACAGTTGCGCTTGTATCAACAACCTGTAAATTAGAAAGAGTTTATTTTTTTACTTTATTTATTATATTATTGTTATACATAATTATATGGAAATATGTACTGCAACCTTTTGTTGCCTTACGCATTTTCGTTGTTCGTAATGGTTTAATAAACATGTTACGTTGAATTTTCAAAGTAACACGTTTATTTTTTAAATGAAGTGAATCATATTTGATTTTATTTTATAAGAATTTGATTCACTTGATTGTGTAATTATAACGTTAATGTAACTAATCGACGTTTTAGTTAAGAAATGATATAAATGCAACTGTAATGTTTGGTGAGGTAATTTTACGACAGTTAGTTGTAAAGTACCGCATAAAATTATTCGTTACCCGTTAAAATAGTTGGTAAAAATGGCATAATAATTATTATGAACACATATAGACATAATATATAAATAATGTAGAAATTTAGTTATAAAAGAAAACCAATCATTTTCCAAAACAAACAAAACAGTGTAACATACATGTGAATATCTTCTTTAGTTTTGTTTTCTTTAAGACGAATGTCTGTTTATTGTACAGTGTATGCTAGATGTAACGTTATAGGGATAGGTATATGACTGCGTTAAAAGAATAAATAATATTATAGGTAAATGATATTGTGATGTCTATATTATATTACTGTAAATTTTGTACATATGAAAATAATGTGTAAGTGTGAGTAACATTATTATATCTATTACAACATAAATTACAAAAGTCTTTTCATTTTTATTCAATCCTATATATTTTATTAACTACAAAATCCACAGACACAAAAATTTAGAAGATGATGAAATTATCAAGTCCTGAAGAATCGTATAAGCAGTTTACCCCCAAATGCTCAAATATTGAAGAAAGATGAGTATAGTGAGTAAACAATAATGTCCCTAAAATGAAATACAGTTTGTTCAGTAAATTAACACATTTTTCGTATTTTTATAGCTCAGGACCTGTGTCTTCATGCTGTCCAAATTCTGAAGCTGTCCTGTGAACCAGCTGACCTAACCGATGAGGAAAAGACAAGTCTATATTCAAACTTTAGTTAATTTCGATAAGAAAGTTTCTTTACAAACTTTAGGGGCTTTGATAATATTTCTGAAAACATCTGGTGGACATTATATACCTGGAGAATTTATGTTTTTAAATATTAATCCTATTGTTTTTTTTTTTTTTTTATAATTCATATTGTACAACAATTAATGTAATCCTTTCAGAAATGATTTAGTGTTGATAAGTTGATAAACACTGAAGCATTTGATTCCCTTGTGATTTGTAACACTAATAATCGATTAACTGGTGGTAGTTATGAAGGACAAAGCATTTTTAAATTGTTCAACAGATGTAGATCAAATATCGAATAACATAATTTTAAGTAAGAAATATATTTATCTTTTAACATACATAAAAATGTTTTTGAAATTTGTTACTATTATCAAATTATAATATAAATGTTTTTAATCAAAGACATAACTTTATAGAGTTCTGTTTGAAACCAATAAATACATAAATATTTAACTCATATATTTCCCATTACGGTAAGAGACCAATATTTATATTTTATATTCTTATAAACATGTAAGGGTTTATACTGTAACTGTAACCAATATGATCTGAATACCGCCATGAAGTGCGTTACCCTGAAATGCACAGACCGACTTAGGGCTTATTTGAGCTCATGAAGAAAATCTGACCACGAATTTCAATTATGCAGATCCAAGTAAATTTAATAACACTTGTCACTTGTTCGGCCTTGAAGAGCGAATATAGTGTAAACCAAAAGGTTTTCATCAATTCTGAGCATGCCAAAGGAAAGGTCGTGTCGAAATCTACCCGAATTTAGCCTTTTTAATTAACGAATTTGAGCGTTAAACCCTTCAGGAATGTATAGGGGTTCATGTCTCGGAAATGGCTGGGTTTTCAGCGATGTTATATAAATATGTACATACTTCCCTGTCTCTTTGTAGTGGTATTTTCCCTTGAAATAAATAAGGGGTTGTTAAATAGAAAAATGTATTAGTTTAAGTAATTTTTGTTTATTTGCAATACATTGTTGTGTTTATTATGTTCTTAGTTTAAATTTAATTTATTTTTATTCTTGTTTGTATTTATAAATAAATATACTTACGCTTGTTCTGCAAAATTAGACGTAGGGTTGATCATAATTGGCACTAAATTTGTCAACAAATCTAATAACAATATATGATGGTATCAAACATTCCTCTGTAATACCAATAAACTTTAATTTTTATAACAATATAAATTTTTAAAATTAAAGTCCTTACATATAGTTTTTAAAACTGCCACAGGGGTGCAGCACCAGTCGATAAAGGTTGCAATTTGAATAAAAATTGCTAATACAAAAAAATTCTAAGGGGTACCCATTATATTTTTTCAAAGTAGCATCCATGCACGATTCACTGAGTTTAAAAGGAATCATCCATGCACGATTCACTGAGTTTAAAAGGAAGCATCCATGCACGATTCACTAAGTTTAAATTCCCAATAGGTATACACCCCATTTCAAAAGAAGCATCCATGCACGATTCACTAAGTTTAAATTCCCAATAGGTATACATCCCATTTCAAAAGTAGTATCCATGCACGATTCACTTAATTTAAATTCCCAATAGATATAAGTCCAATTGATAAGCAAAAGGAGTATAAAATAGGCAAATCATAATTTTAATTCATATTTTATTGTATAAAATATTGTACAACAATCTAAAATACAAATAAACAATAAATACAAGTAAAATTTATACAAATTTATTTAAACATCAAAAACACGGGAAAAGTATAAACAAAAGGGTTAAAATAAAATTAAGAATAAAAATAAATACAGTTTTAGCTATACACTTATAATAAAGACAGCAATGTATTACAAATAAACAATAAAAATTACTTAAACTAACACAATTTTTACCTCCCGCTACCCTTGGTAAGGGAGGATCATGCTAAAAATCGCACATCAAGATTTTGATAAATGACCACGTTTTAAGGTCACTAGAATTAAATTTTAACATTTTCCCGATGATGTCTGTGTGGCTCCTCCACTCTAACTCAAATACTAACATTCAGAAAATTTTAAACCTTGTATTTCGAACTTTTTCTGTAATGAACGTAGATATAGACTATTTAGGCCTTAAGGATCAAGGATAAATTAGGTAAACAACGAAGAAAGAATTTGTGAAAAATTCATAGACCCCGCAGGGATTTGAACCCCGGACCTTCTCATATCTAGATATGAGAAGGTCCGGGGTTCAAATCCCTGCGGGGTCTATGAATTTTTCACAAATTCTTTCTTCGTTGTTTACCTAATTTATCCTTGATCCTTAAGGCCTAAATAGTCTATATCTACGTTCGTTACTTATATGGGATCACATATAGTTACTTTTCAAATTTTTCTGTAATGGAAAGAGCCCATTAGATTTTGGTGTAAATCGGATAACCGGAAATGGCACTTTACTAGAAGCTCAAAATAGTTTTTCTTCGAAAATTAAATTTTTTTGGGGTGCATAGATGCTACATGAAAGTAGCATCTATGCACGATTAAAATTTTTTTCAGGTGCATAAATGATACCTGAAAGTAGCATCTACGCACGATTAAATTTTTTTTTGGGTGCATAGATGCTACCTGAAAGTAGCATCTATGCACGATTAAATTTTTTTTGGGGGTTCATAGATGCTACCTGAAAGTAGCATCTATGCACGATTAAAAAATTTTTTAGGGGTGCTTAGATGCTACCTGAAAGTAGCATCTATGCACAATTAAATTTTTTTTAGGGGTGTATAGATGCTACCTGAAAGTAGCATCTATGCACGATTAAAAATTCTTTTTAGGGGTGCCTAGATGCTACCTGAAAGTAGCATCTGTGCACGATTAAATTTTTTTTTAGGGATGCATAGATGCTACCTGATAGTAGCATCTATGCACGATTAAAATTTTTTTTAGAGATTCATAGATGCTGAAAGAAGCATTTATGCACGCAGTAACAGCGCACACAAAATGTTCGTATACGCAGGAAAACAAAGTTCCCGTCATTTGACATACGTGGTGCAGTAAAGACGTTTTGCTTTGTTTATATTTATAATTTTTAGAATAAATAATCATTTACAATGGCTGTGAATATCTCATATATGTTGATAGTAGAATTCGTCTCATTTCTACAAACTCCCTTCTCACAAAATAAAATGTCACTTTTAATTTTTATATTATATTATAATGTACGACCGTTAACATTAACAATAATAATCTGATTGGGTGTTGCCAAGCAATAATGTTAAAATTTAGGTCAACGTAGTTAGTACAAAAACTCCCTGATATGTATACTAATGAATATCTAAGTCAACAGTCTAAGTTACACTTCACTCCATTAAAAGTAATTAGAAAGTAACTCAAGGTAACTAAGTTACTTTTAATGAATAACTAGTAAATAACTTAGTTCTTTCATCAAAGTAACTGGAACTTAAGTATAGTTACTTTTTTGAGGTAACTGTAACTGTAACTAAAAGTAACTTGCCCAGCCCTGTTGGTGGGATGTAAAGGTGCCTAATCTTGGATTTTCAGGCCTCCCATATTGGTTATTTTGCTTCTTGTCAACTCAGATGAAAGTGAGCCTAGTCACAATATTTACAAGATCTTGTGGTATGTAGTTCCTCATGATGGTCTTGATAAACGCTATAATTAAAACGGGTCCCAAAAACTTTTTGCGGGCGGGCCCCCGAACTCTTAGTTACGCTACTGGGTATGTATTTAGATTAATAAAAATTAACGATTCACCAAAAAGTTTAAGATAATTCTCATTTTTGGATTAGTGAATTCTATTTTATCCAGGTATTTAAAATTTAATCTTCATTTTATTATCAAAAATGTAGTTACTTGCATTAGATTAGACTATATTTTAAGAAATAAACTGCCAAAATTAGAGTAAAATTCGCTAAACCAAAAATAAGTAAATAAATAAATATATCATCACGGTTTATTACCCATTGCTGGGTGTGCCAATCTGCTTTGTACATAGATATCGGTAATGATGAAATATTTGCACCGTGTGGGCGCTTACCAGGCGTCACCTCGCCGGCACTCATTGTTGGCGTAGAGAGTGCACCACAAGGGTCAATTTTGTGCCATATAGGAAAATACCAAAACAAAGAGACAAAGAAGTATGTACAGTCGATTCCGCTTAATTGGGACACTAAGTTATTTTGGCCCAATTAATCGGCTACCATGAAATAGGGAAATAGGTACATATTTGCAACAAAAACATGTGCCTCTAGCCTCTACGCCCTTAAAACATATATGTTATTCTATGACCCCTGTTTTTCAAAGGATAATAAAAATTGCTGAAAACCCAGCCGTTTCAGAGTTATGAACCTTCAAAGTTGCCCTAAGGGTTTATTGCTTAAATTCGTTACTTAAAAAGGTAAAAGGCCGGAAAATAGCGTATCGGGTAGATTTTGATTTCGATTGGCATGCAGGGAATTATTGTAAAGCCTTCGGCTTACAATATTTTTATTTCTAAAGTTTATAACGAATGGCTTACACTAACTAAGTATTTGTAACATATAAAATTAATCAAAAATTTTGACAAACATAAATTTACTCCGTAAGTTATTCTAATAAAACTACCCTTAAAAGATTGTTAAATTTGTTATAAATATCAAGAAAAAGATCTATTGAAGTAAACATGACCAGCAGTAAAGGTGAGAATGCTAAAATTCATTAAAAGGGCTAAAGGTCCGAAAAATAACGTATCGCGAGGATTGACCCGCGCTTTCCATTGGCTTGCACAGCATTGATGAAAACCCTTTCGTTTACAATATATTTGCCCTTCAAGTTTGTGGTAAAGGGCCTGCACTAATTTCTGAACTAAAAGAGCTAGAAAGGCCGGGAAAGTGTTACTAAACTTACTTGGATCTGTATAATTGAAATCCGTGGTCAGATTTTCCCCAAGAGCTCAAATAAGCCACCGGCCCTTTAAAAAAGGGCGGATTTCTATCGGATGGTTATTTTCGTACCTAGAGAACTTAATACTAAAGAATAGAATAGAAAAATCCTTAATATGTTATTATTATTATTATCGATAACTCATCTAATCTAAATGAGGTATTTACGTGGAGTATGTGGATATGTAAGACGGGATCGCGTGAGGAATAATTTGGTGTATGAAGAATGTATGGTTAGGAAGAATGTTGTTAAGAGAGTAGGAATGAGCCAGTTGAGATGGTTTGGTCATGTGGAGAGAATGAAGAGTGAACGGCTTGTTAAGCGTATATATCTTGGTGAAATTGAGGGTGTTCGATTGCGTGGCCGTCCAGTGTGTAAGTGGATGGATGTGATTGATAAGGTACTAAAAGAGAGAAAGTTTCCGAGTGGGAAGAGAAGAAGAGCGTGTATGAATGCGATTATGAATGTGGCCGAGGCGAAAGAAGTGTGCTTAGACAGGAATGTGTGGCGAAGGATGATTGTTTCGTAACTATTATTGTGGTCCGGATGCGGTATTTCGCTACCGAAAATCGGTCACTTTAATATGTTAAGAGTGCGGAATATATGTTGTACCTATGATGTCAGGTTAGTAATAATGTTGTTGAAAGAGAGACTGATTATTTTTTGGATGATGTTATTGTTATTCTTTCGGGTTTGTGCTAACCCACTAAGTGGGAAATGCGTGATTTTATGTATGTATGTATGTATCTAATCTTAAGGGTGCATTTTTTTAAATACATTTATTTATGATCACGAATAATTTCTTTTTCTTTGCCCTCCGAAAATATACGTTACCTACTCTGAAATACACAAATCGACTTAGGGCTTGACCGCGGATTACAATTATGCCCAAGTAAGTTTAATAACATATGTCCGGCCTTTCACCACAAATTTGAAGGGCAAATATAGTGTAAACCAAGGGGTTTTCAACAATTCTTTGAATGCCAAAGGAAAGGGCGTGTCGAAATCTACCCGATACGCTATTTTAGCACTTTTAAATAACGAATTTAAGTGTTAAACCCTTTAGGAAAGTTTGGGAGGTCTTATCTCGGAAATGGTTGGGTTCCAGTGATGTACAAACTTTCCCGTCTCTTTGTTGTTGTATTTTCTCCTGAATAAATAAGAAGTTGTTAAATATAAAATTGTATTAGTTTAAGTAATTTTTATTGTTTATACATAATAAAATAAATATATCATCACGACATATTACTCATTGCTGGGTGTGCCAATCCGCTTTGTATGCAGATATCGGTAATGATGATGACATATTTGAACCGTGCGGGCGTTTACCAGGCGTCACCTCACGGGCACTCATTGCTGGCGTGGAGAGTGCACCACAGGGGTCAATTTTGTGTCTTTATTATGTTCATAGTTTAAATTATATTTATTCTTGTTTGTATTTATAAATAAATATACTTACGCTTATTCTGAAATATTAGAAGTAGGGTTATACATAATAGGGGACTACAGCGCAATTGAACTGCGAGAAATTAGGAAAAAATATTGAAAGTATATGCTTAGTAATGAATATTAATAAAGAAATAAAACGATATAATTGAAATACTTCGGAAATAGGGGTTTTTTTGATATAGTAGCTCGTCACTCATATAAATTCCATATATATTATTTTGATTGGCGACTCAAAGACGGTCTATAAATATATAACGAATGCCCAGTTAGGAGGAGCAGCCTACTACCAATGGAAGTAGAGAAATTCAAATAGCGGAGGCGTGGCCATCAATCTAGTACTGCAATTCTCAAACAGTTTTTATTTGAATATAAATGTTTTGCATTAAACTTAATAATTTAAAACACATCCAATTATAAGTCATGTAGACTATTACAGTATAATAATATTCATTTATTTTTTACAAATATAATTTAGAAATAGCATATATTTCAAGAACATTTAGGTCCACGAAGAAAACAGTTCAATATAAAAACTTATATTCGTGACGTCACATCTATATTCTCAAAATTCGGGGGACTATAACTCGTTTATTAATAGGATTTTTTTACCGGATTTTCACCGACGGTCTTAGTTTTACTTATACGTTCAGATGAAATTATATTTAAAAATAGCGGAATCCCCTATTGTCACTAAATTTGTTATCAATGTATGATGTGTCTAAACATTCTTCTGTAATACCAATAAACTTTAATTTTTATAAAAAGTCTTATTTTTATAATAATATATACAGGGTGTTCATTTTAAGTGGTACACTATTGCTAACTCGAGAACTATAAGAGCTACGAGGTCGGTTAAATTAGCAAACAATTTCTATATCATAAGACTATTAAAATGAGCGAAACTTTTTTTTAAATCAGTTGTTCCCAAAATACAGCTTGCAACTTTCTTATTTTAAATGGGACACTCTATATACTCATAATTTTCTCTTACGTTTTTGTAATTTATTTCTTCAATAAAAATTCACTTCAAGCATATCGTTGAATTCGTAATTTTACGTAGATTCCAAATATATAGGGTATCCCACTTAAAATTAAAAAGTTGCATTCTGTATTTTGGGAACAATTGGTTTAAAAAATTTGGTAATTTAACCGACCTCGTAGCTCTTACAGTTCGAGATAGCAATAGTGTACAACGTAAAATGAACAACCTGTATATTTTAAAAAAAATTATCCCTACACATGTAGTTTTTAAAACAGCCTAAAGGTGCAGCACCAGTCGATAAACGTTGCAATTTGAGAAAAAAATTGCTCATACAAAAATAATACCAAAATCTAAGTGGTAACCTTTAGATTTTTTAAAAGTACCATCCATATATGATTCAATGAGTTTAAATTCCCAATAGGTATACCCTCCTATTGAAAGTAGCATCAATGCACGATTCACTAAATTTAAATTCCCAATAAATATACGGCCAATTGATGAAGAAACGGAGTACGATGCCGACTCGAAAAGAAAGAGGTTGAGAATTTGTTCAGAAAAAGCTATCAAATATGCCATTTCTAAACCCTTGAAACTTATATGTTGTTCCACGACCCCTGTTTTTCAAATATTAATTCAAGGGAACGTAAAATTTCAAGGAAATCGCTGAAATCCTAGCTGTTTCCGATTTACGAGTCCTTGAAGTTTTCCATAAATTATATTTTGTATCTTTTTATTTTATGTTACCATTACATAAGTATATACAAAATTGGTAATTCCCCATGTAAATGAATGGTTCTTTGTAATTAAATTACCAAAGTATTGATATTTGTTCTGATATAAAAATTATGTAAATGTGTATCAAGTAGTTTCTATAGATAAATTTATTTATACATGACAATAAATAATATTTGCATTACATTTCATTTAAATTAAAAATTATAAACAATTATTTCAGACTTTCAATAATACTGTATTTTACAAAATAATTTATTAACGTAAAGTTTAAAGTAAAATTGAAAATATCTGTCATGTATAAATAATTTTTCTATAATTTGAAGGTGTATGTGTTTACGCCTTAATTAAAATTAATGAGTAATTAATATAAACAGAATCATGATCACTAAATAACACACAAAGTAATATAAATTACAAATGGTTTACAGTACGTACCAAGTACACTCGCAAATCCACCTACAAATATGTATAAATGTTAATTCTAAATAAAATGTACAGTCCTTTTATACATATGCAATATTACATTTTGATTGATGAATCATACCTAATTCATTTTTCGTTTTAATTTGTATCAGATATGGTTAGTAAAAATAATGTGCAAAATCATTATAAATTTACAAATGCAATGAAAAAATAAAATTACTGTATAAATATCTACATCTCAAAACTTAAGGGGATCGTGTATGCTTTTCCAAATGAAAGAAAAGAGGCTCAACATTTTTGCTAATTATGCAAAATCTGTTTCGAATTTGTAACTTATTTGTAACATATTTCTAAGAAAACTTTATAACTTTTTATTTTTGATATATCATTGTTCTTATATCTGTGGCAAAACTCTAAAATTGTTGACTTTTGGTAAATTTTGAAATTAATTTTTCGAATAAAGAATAAATATTTTTAAAAAGTTACGTACCTAATTTCATGTGTTCTAAGAGTGAGGGTTTAAATTTTACTACAAATGAAGCCATAATTAGTAAAAAACTGAAATATTTTTGTGTTTTTTCAGCGCTAAAGTATAAAGTTATAGACATTTTCATAATTAGCAAAAATTCAGAGCCCCTTTTCGTTCATTTAGAAAAGCATAGACGATCCCCTTAAGTAAATACTTTAGCAAAATAATTTTTGATGATGACCTTATAAATGCAAATAATAAATTTTACAATTGTACAGTCCATTGCATTTCCCGCGACATTTATAAAATTTGCTAACTAACAACCATTGAATACTTGTAAATTTGTGAGCTTTTGATGTTACAAACAACAATGAAATTCAAGGAACGTATGTAAAACAGGATGATCTAAACAGCAAGTTAGTCTTACTTAGATTTCGTCTCCTGCCACTCACTTGCCGAGAATTGTTCAGCAATTATATTAAAAAGTTACTAGACAACAAATACATTCAATATAGGTAGCAATCACGTAGCAAAATAACCTGCGTTAAGGTGATAAATAGTAGTTTCAAATACCAAACACAAACTGAAATACAAAACGACACAGGTAAAACATTGCAATCATACAACACTGCATGAAAAATAAACGATCATGTCATCATGTGCCTGTCGAGTTCTCTATTCCCATTGCAACAGGCCTGATTTTACTCATTATTTACATCAGCAACGTACCATGTCGAACAATTGTGAATCACCTAATTTCAAAACCCAACAAATTCACTGAAGTCAAATTTTGGGAAATCGCAAAAAACTAATTTATGTTTCAAATGAATAATTATATATAAAAAACATCAATACCAACACATATAATGTTAATGTTTATAATAATGAACCAAAATTTAAATAACGGATTTCGAGTTTTGATTTTGAACTTTGGATATTTCGGGTACAGTATCTGATCTCATTGATCGTATTTTCTAAACTTCTTTTATTTTGGATTTGTAAGAAAACATTAGGGGTTTATTCAATTACAAAAATAAGTCAAATTACTCTCTCAAAAATTGGAGACAATCAGACTATTAGATCAGGGATCTCATCAACTGCTTCCCACAAATTGATACTGCATACAGAACCCTCTGTAACTATAGTAGCGTACTGGAAGGATCATTGTATATTTTTATGTTTTTCCTATAGAACATTAACATTAATAATAGCATTTGAAGGAATAATTATTGCATATAAATTTTAGTATAAAGTATATTAATATAAAATAAAAATAATAAATTAAATAGTATTTATAAATGAATTTTTAAATTGAAAAATATACATGTTCAAAACGGTCGCCAAATGACGCCACAACACGAGGACACAACGAAGTTTTTTTCATTTAATGGTGTTTGTGCGCAAGCCTGGCTTTTACCGCGAATTATTTTACAGTATATTCCGAAACTAAACCAGTGACAACTGTGGTAATGGTCATGGTTACTAAAAAAAAAATTGTAAGCAGTTGAAACGTTTCGGAACGACTAGTAATATTTCTATGCGAAGTTGGCAATGATTGGTAGGGTTATTTCATAAACAAATGTTGGTGTTAATTTTGAAAATAATTACAAATTCTGTATTATATTTCATTTCATGTAAGAAAATAATAATAATAATAATAAAAATCTTTATTGACCGTACGTCAAAGGCGAGGTTCAGCCAAGGGTGATGGGAAGATAGTTGTAGTTTGATCTTGTTTTTTGATTGGAGAATATCCCGATCCAATCAAACAACAATTTCAAACTGCACCTATCTCCCCATCACTATTTTCTTACGTGAAACGAAGTATAAATATTAATTAAATATAAATATATTTTTAAATACTTTATAAATGAATAATATAAATATATGATAAATTTGTTGTTTTATTATTATTTCTATTTTTTTTTTTAATTTCTCCATTTTTCGGAACATTTTATAGCTGTTTTGTATATGTTGTTTTTCCTATCTCCTCGCTAATTTTCCCCCACACTTGTAAATTATTATATTGTGGAGATTCAAACTTATTTTGATGCTCTTCATATGCCGCAATCAAAGCTTTAGTTCGTAGCATTTATACGATTGTATTATTTGGTTTACAATATTTACACTACCAAATGCCTCGTTACAAATACCACATTTATAAATTAATTCTTGTTGTTGATTCTAAATAACAGAATAATGCACGAAAATTTTACAAGTACATGATATATTATTTTGGATTAAAATATATTTAAAAGTATTATAATGTAATAATGAATTAGAAAAAAAACTATTTTCAAATTTTATGTATCTTCATATTTGAAATATACTCCATAATACTGTAATTTTCACTTTGCTAGATAACGTGTCCTGACAATGTATCTACTGCAACTTTCTTTGACTCACTGCAAATAACTGTGAGGAAAACACGTGTAGCGTGTAGCCCTAAACCAAACATTCAAATATTCCCTCTTGTTTACTCGTGTTTATAGGCGAATTCTGGCGAGGGAAACAAATGTGTGTTTGTGGGAAACATGGAATAACCGAATTCTGGCGACGAACTCATGACGTCATGAGTTAGTAATCCGTCGGATTCTATGGATGCAGCTAGCGAGCAACTTCCATAGGTCTGTCTTTTTCTTTTTATAGATCCCTCTCTCTCAAGCAGATGTTTATATTTGTTTTGTGCATAAAATAGGTTAGGTGAAAAGGAATACTGAAAGGACTGATACTAAATCGAAAATTAATTCTTCGTTGTAATTTTGTATGCTATTATGATTTTCTTTATTTAAAATAACTACTTGATACAGCATTAATAAATTGTCTCCCAGGATTCATTTTATTTTAAATGCTGTCATATGTAAACTCTTCATCATCAGAAGATAATACATCAAAAGATAATATCAGAACAGAAGTTATCGCATCCATAACTTATAAATTTTCAGATGTTATAAACCTTATTACTGTCACTCACTCATTTAATGGAATCAAAACATGGAATTATTAATTCTGGCGTAACGATGGAATCATGACGTATGCACGGATTCATGACGTCATTGTTTGGAAACAAATTCACGGATTCATGGATTTGTGTTCGTCGCCAGAATTCGCTTTATATATCTGTCTCTCTCTAATTACCAGCCGTAACCGAGGATGGAGCCTGGTTGCGATGGTAACGAAAAAATAACCAAACCTTCAGTAACCGTGTTCCGATACTCCAACGGTTACCGCGATTACTCTGGTTCAGTTTCGGCCAGTTGTCGTGGATCACATGTGGATGCAAGTCTATCCAGGTTATGTGTGGGTTACGTTTAATTTTCCCGCGATACATTTTGCTAAATTCACTTGATACAACTGTTTCTTAAACTTGGGTCGCGACTTAAAAAGTGGATAAAGTTTTTATTTTGGGTCACGACAAACGCTGATATGTTTGTAAATTATTTTGTGTGTACATATAAGTTAAAATATATAAGTATATAATTTTGGCTTGGCATCCATCCAAGTGTGTATTTATCTTATAATTATTAAATGAATACATGTAACAAAATTTTGTTGGATCTCTACAATTTATTGGGTTGCGAAGTGGGTCGCCAAGGAAAAAGTTTAAGAACCACTATCATAGTTCATCAAGCTTCCTCTCTTGCTGGGGTTGTGACGTCACGGGATGAGGTTACTACAAATTGCAAAATTCTTTTGCATTTTTCTTCCATTCTATAAAGTTTTATGCAAAATAAAAAATATGGGTCTAATATTTTTATCTTTAAATTAACATAAAAAAAATCAAAAAATCTTAAAAACCCTATTCCTAACCGCTTCTCTGATTGACTAATTTGGATTTGCTGGCATTAGATATTTAGATCCCCACCGGTTGTGGATTTGTCGGGTTTTGAACATAATGTGATATTTTAAACGTAAATATCTTAAGGATTTGTTTAGAGTTGGTACGTAACATCATCACACAGTTATAGAAAATGAGAATATGAATCCGTTGCAGTATCGAACTCATTTTTGTCAAAAATGGATTTGTCGAGTTTTGAAACTAGACGATTCAATTACAAATCAGTCTTATTTTTAAGTTCTGGTTTGAATTTTTCAACAACTTGAATGTTAATGAATACATGATGAAAATAAAATATGACAAATAAAATTTTGATTCACGATTTGTATATCTTGTTTTCTATGTTGTACGAAACATAAAAATATTCAAGCGATTTTAATATTAAATACAGCGTAATTGACTATTTTATTTTAACATTTTATATTTCCATAAAATATAAAAGGATTTAATTCTTCCCTAAATAATTTATCATGAGATACAAACATTCATAGTTATATAAGTTACAAAATACGGTAATATGAAAACTGGAAAATAATAGTAATGCAGTGCATATAAAACAAGGAATATTACATATTAGACTAAACATAATAACTAACAAATCAATATTAAAGTACAACCAGTTTTCACGATATCTCTCATTTAACATTTTGCAACTATTTGCAATAATATATAACCGAAATCCTATACAAATATATCGAATTAGTGTTACCTATATATACAAAACAAGCCGTCTGTGTCAAAATGTCTTTTACAACAGCAATTAGAGTCACAAGTTTCATTTCATTTCTGTCATCAAATAAATCATGACTATGAGGAACATTCGTTTATATTCCGCAAAATAACACAAAAAATAAAACCACTCTGTGCAGGAATCAGTCAATTCTCCAGAAAACATTGAACATCAATAATATGAATTAGAAATGGTTGTTCGTTACGTCGTCAAACCTGGTAGTTGTAGTTGAGAAAGGGCAGTTGGTCTCGTCTGGAGAAGGCATTTGAGAGCATGTCCGTGTCCGAAGTGGTTCACTTCTTCAAGCGTGCGGGTGGGTCTTTAGATGCGCTGCCCCTACGGGTTTGGCCGGCCTGCACCACCGCCGCCTGACTGGGGGGCGCCATCGCCACGCCGGAGGCGCTTCCAAAACAAACAAATATCACACATAGGTTTCGCAGCAATCACTACACCAACCCTACACCGGGAAAACTTAACAACACCACCTACTACAATATCATGATATGAATCAATGACATGTACATGCAAATCGAACTACACTACTACGAATATTTTGAGATACGCTTAATTATGTCAAAACGGTCTCCATTACTCCATTAAGTGCGTTTTATTGATTATCACATTCTATTTACAATCAATAGGGCGAAAGGAGACAACTGATTCCAGCGATCTTGAAATGCTTAGGCCCGAGTGCTAGAACGTCAGGTATCACACAGTTACATGTAACAGACAGGTACCTGACGATTTGACGTGCTAGAAAGTATGTTACCCTGAAATGCATCGTGAAAGCTGTGTTACATATAACAGCGACTTCACGACCAGTTACCTGACTGCAACGTACTGTCAACCTGTCATATTGGTAATATTTTGCTCGTATGTAATTTTAATGTTAAAAATGTCTTCTTAAAATTATCAAACAGAAATTTAGTTAAAGAACAAAAGGATAACTTAAAACCAGCAACTATGATAAGTAAATCAATATTAGCAGAATTACAAAAGTATTGCTTATGTTGTTTACGATTCTTGGACAAAGGTCAATTATTATGTTTGTGCTTTCTTCATTTTTTGTTCCATGTATTTTATTTAAGGATTTTTCAAATAATGGAATGGTTTCAGATGATTTGCGCATCGTTCGAAGAACTGTGAATCGAATAATTAAAATAATTTTACCAGAAATAGCCAATTTATCGTTGTATCTTAAAATTATATTTATTAAATTATTTTTCTCAAAAGACGTGACATTCATTTCTTTAGTTTTCCCTTATACTTTAAAATAACAAGTATGATTTAATATTTATAAGCAGAGAACAGCGAATATATTTTTTTTTTTTTTTTGCTTTAATGTAACCTCAAAAATGTATATTTTTTGACATATTTGACATTTAGATAGTGTTGCCATCTAGTGAATTGTGGAAGAACACATCATATTTCATTGGTTTGTGCCAGTACGGTGTAGTATCTATAGGTGAGAGCACGAGATGCGTTGACATGGCTAAGTAACTGGGAAACAAAATGGCGCTAACGCGACCCGTTACCATTTGACATAAAATGTTTTGCTACAAGATGCGCAACAGGGTATGGATCAAATAAAGAGAAATATAGTATTTTTAAGGTGCCAAAGGGGCAATTTAGCGGCAGCCAGCTACACTATAGTCACAGAAACAGGTACTAAAATAAATTTCTGATTGAAAGGTGTCAATGTCAAGTGCATTTGACATATGTTGTTTTATAATTTTACTGGAAGTATAGAAACGTTTTTGTATGGAATTTGTACAAAATACATACATAGAACTGACAAAAGATAAAAGGTAATGATTGAAAATATAGAATATTATGCGTTATATATAAATAATTTAATATTTTAAATATTTTGTGTAAAAACCGGGTCGCAACAAAACCCGACATCTAGCGGCAAACTGTATGAACTAGCCCAGTTAGTTAACCATTTTTCGTAATGCATTAGAATACGTCGTGCACTCACCTATAGATACTACACCGTGGCCAGTACTAACTGATACCGATCTGTTACGAAGCAACAGCCAACATTCGTTTCTAGCACGCCGCAAAAAGGTACCGACATGTTAGGAGGTACCAGACAGTTAAGTAACATATAGATACCACTGTGTTTCTAGCACCCGGGCCTCAGTCAGCTAATTTGTGTGCACATTTCAAAATATTCTTTTATAAATTATTGATCTGGATTTTTCAGAAAAAAATGCCAAAATCACTATAAATATAGTTTTGCCCTAATTTAATGTTTTTAATGGTTTTGCAACTACATATATAAACATCAAATTAAAATTTTTGAGGGGTGCTTTTCTACACAGCCAGTTATTGTTTGAAAAATTTTGCTGCTCATAGTTGAGTAAGATTCCAATACGACGAACATTGAAAATGAGAAAAAAGAAATGCAAATAAAGTGTGTAAGTATTTAAACTATTATGTATTACTTGTTTTTTTAATTTCAAGTTATACTGCCTGAAAATTGTAATATAGTAACTATTTTGCAGTTTAAAATTAAAAAGAGTGACAAGTACACACAAATCAGCTGATTTTAAGAATTTCAAAGTCGCTCGAATCTCGTCACGTGCAATGAATGACACAAAATATTGGACAAATATTCAATTTTTAATAAAGACCGTTCACTTACATACCGGACAACCACGGAAACCATATTCTCAATCTCACCATCGTATGTTTCATTAACGTTCATTTCTCAGAAGGCCAACCATCTCAAATGACATTCTTACTCTTTCAACAATCTTCATATGAGGCGCGGGCAGACACGTGACTTTGACAAGTGCTTGTAGGGCCCATCAAGAGTGCCAAGTATACAGCTTGTGTAACTTGCCTGTGTTGCCAAATCAATTTAAGCGTAAAATTAATAAATAAAATTGTAAAACTAGTTATTATTAATGAATATCATGTTGTTTTATTTTCTGACACATTAAACTTAATTTTTAAATTAATTTTTATAAAAATAGAGCATTCAACATGAACTGATAGTTTCCTCAAATTTAACGCGCCAAGAAAGCTTTGTATCGTAGATGGCATTAATAATAACTAGTTTTACAATTTTATTTATTAATTTTACGCTTAAATTGATTTGGCAACACAGGCAAGTTACACAAGCTGTATACTTGGCACCTTCGAGGGGCCCTACAAGCACTTGTCAAAGTCACGTGTCTGCCCGCGCCTCATTATGCCAAATACATAACCCCGCTCAATAATGCTCCAACATAGCTGCAAGATGTTCAGATTCATCTAGTATTTTTAAACAACAGTTACACATAAACGCCTAATCACACTACAATCATATCTCTGACTCTTTTTCTCTGACTTATTTTGTATGACGATGACCAACTCGATCACTGCAAGTTCGAACGGTTCGAGTTCGAGCAACTGTTTTTTCTGACTTTTAGTGGATTTTCATACTTGAAGTTGGTTATGATATGGTTTCTTTAATGACAACGTATTTAAATTGGTTTGACATCAAATTATTTCAAGTAATGAATGAAAACAATGGAAAAATAGTGCAATGGGCCATATGACCATATTTTTTTCTTCCATTTTATGATTCTTTACAAAAAATAAAAGTACCCATATTTTTAAAAATCGCTTAATAGACCTTTTCAATTTAACGGCTATCTCTTTCTATCAAATAGTAAGTAAAATGGCGGCAACAATTACCAGTTGGGCTGTTATACGAAATATCAAAATTATTGTAGTCATTGAAATACCTGCATTCTCGGTGAAAATTTACATCGTTAACGTTTTAGCTCCAATAAGAGCTTTTGTAACTTCTTTCGAAAAAAAATTTAATTTCTCACATTTTACGTCTAAATGGTCCTTTTCAATTTAACGGCTATCTCTTTCTATCGCAGCAAATACTATGAAAATGGCGCGAACAACTGCCAGTTGGGCTGTCAAACGAAACGTCAAAAAAATTGCTGTCATTAAAATACCTGTATTGTCAGTGAAAATTTGCATCGTTAGACATTTTAACTTCAATAAAAGCTTTTGTAACTTATTTCAATATGATTTTTTAAAATTATCTGAGATATTCTTACATTTTACGTCTAAATTTTTTAGAACAAACGCCATATTTCAGTTCTTATTATGCGCAGATCCCCATTGCGCATATCTTCTATCTCTTTAAATTGAAAAGGTCCATTTTCTAGAAACAAACGCCCAATATATACTTTCTTTTCTATGCAAACGCCCTAGATCTCAATTGTTCTTACTATGCGCAGATCTCCAACAATAATAAAGTTTTGGAGAGGGGATATGTGACATCACGTAGGAAAATGGGGTATTCCGGTGATATGGAAATAATGCAAAATAATAACTTTTTTCTATAGTTTACATCTTCATAAAGTAGGAAAATATAATAAAACATATTTAATGGACCTTTCCAATTTAAAGAGATAGAAGATATGCGCAATGGGGATCTGCGCATAGTAAGAACAACTGAGATCTATGACGTTTGATTCTAAAAAAATTAGACGTAAAATGTAAGATAACTTTAAAAAATCATATCGAAATAAGTTACAAAAGCTTTTATTGAAGGTAAAATGTCTAACGATGCAAATTTTCACTGAGAATACAGGTATTTTAATGACTGCAATATTTTTGACGTTTCGTTTGACAGCTCAACTGGCAGTTGTTCGCGCCATTTTCTTACTATTTGCAGCGATAGAAAGAGATAGCCCTTAAATTGGAAAGGTCCATTAAAACTTTTAATTCATAATTTAATGTTAGAAAATTGGAATTTTTAAAGCTGTAGAAACGTCATTGAAATTTGTAATTTGTGATGTAAAATTGATAATTTGTTGCTCATTTCACGGTATATATTTACGTTTAGAATCATAGATGGTGCCTGATGGTGCCAGTAGTTAACACGCGCGTATATTTCTTGTTTGACATTTCGTCCACTTTATTTGCAGTAATTCTCGAACAAAACATACCTTCGGCTTTTAACATTACGTATTTCTGCCCTCACGTATTGTGAGTTATGGAGAAAATAATCATTTACTATGACAGTATCCACACAAGGTAAATTACCAGAATCAGTCTGTATAATCTCCATAATTATAAATTATTACTCGTATTTTTACCACAAACAAACACTGTAATACACGCTGCTACTGAAACCATGTGTAAAAAAGCAAATGGCTGTCATGAATATGTGGATTTAGACGTTGAAATTTGTTGCAACTGTCACTATCGATTTGACGTCATAAGCGCGCCAATGATAAGAAAATTTGAATTGTGATGAAATTTTTAAAAAATCATATCTCACGTGATGTATCCATTTTCTTACTCAAAATTAGATATTCAATGTCCTACTGGTATGCATTATTGAAAAAAAATATTTAAAAAAATGTCGGAATACCCCATTAGAAATCATTCGATAAAAATAATCAATCATAGTCTGACGACTAGACTCTTCTCGCAAACACTCAAACCCCACTGATCACCGATTCGCCCAACCTAACAACCACAGAACACAAAACACCACGCACAAATCCGAACATATATATCGTCAGCTAACTATTGCTTTTATTCCATATCCATTTTTTTATACATTCTCGTTAAGCTTATTCATATATAAAAAATAATGATATAAGAAATTTTAAACTGCATTTTCTCCAGTTCCTCCAGTGACCTTCCGACATTGAAATGCTTAAAATCTGATTTGTGTGATTATGTGCATTTGTTCATTATTCGTGAGCAACAAAATTGTAAAACAATAATTTTATATGTTCATGTTATTAATTGAACTAAGAATAAATTTCTTGTTCTATATTTAATAAAAATAATGTACATATTTAATTTTTACTCCAGTCGCTTTCCTTTTATGCTTTTTAAGGCACAAGCATTCCAAATTCCAATATTTAACTGAGCAACTCTAGATATGTTATTTCTAGCAGACATTCCCAAAGCATGCAGTACCTTACATATTTTCTTATAGTTTGAATAAAAAGACGTATCTCAAAACTGGATCTACAAGTATCTAATTAGTGCTAGTACTTCAACAACTACAGTGAAATGAGTGAATATGAATGAGAGATGATATGATATTTGTTTTATAAACTCACTTGGCTTGTTTAGAATTGCTGAGATCGGAAGTTGATGCATTGGGACCAGATTGCCCAGCGCGCAGTCTCATCGAAACGCGTCTCTCATGACTTTCATATAGTCTCGGTGAATCTGGCAAAAATATTTATATTAATTGACATAAATACGCGCGCATCATTCTTACACTACACAAGGTAAATCAGGACAAGTGTAAAAAAAATTATCATGTTTCTGAGACCAATTTGAGTAAAAATGTTATATGAACATAGGCACTATTATTTTTTACGGAATTACAAGAGATCAAAGTTTTATTAATACCAGCAATTTATATTTGAAAAATATTAAGATAGGTACTTTTAAAACAAAAGAATAAATATGGAAATGGAAACATTAATTATATTTATTTTTTATAATAAGTGTTTAAAATGTGCCTATTGAGCTCAAATGCAAGCTGACATCAATGAATCAGGGATTTACGAATTTTATAAATTTTATTTCGCTGCACAAAACTGACGCTGATGTGAGCGCCATCCGCTGAATGGCCTCAATGGAACAGAATATAAACCTATCCATTTCACAGTAAATTAAAAAACTCAGGTAAAAAAATACCCATAATTTCGGATTAATTTTGCCGTTTAAAGGTGTTCTTTTCACGATTTTTGCAAAAATCTCCGAAACTATAGGTCCTAGCGTAAAACACTTTATATACAAAATTTAAGTAGATAAAATTTCCTGCAAAAATGGTCATATTTGTTTTTTTTTGTAGGCTCAGTAGTTTTGAAGATTCAAGGCGGACAAAATAACGATTTTTTCAAAAGTTATTTATTGGAGATTTTTCGTCACAATACACAGCAAATGGCTTCACGAACAATACTTTTTTCTTAAATACTTGCTACATTTATGTTTATATCCCGGGTGTAATACGAAAAGCGGGTCGTAGGCGTTTAATATAGGAAAAGAGTTTTTCCTTGCGCAAAAGTGGCCTATCAATTTTAAACAATAATGCTTTAAATAAATGTTTTAGAGAATAAAATTCTGTATCTAAGTGAGTAATCATATTTTATTTTGCATGTTCCGTAGCCGAGCCCAGTGGAGAAAGGCTGGGTGGGTTGTATAAAGGTTAGGAAGCTATACTCGAAACATCTGAGTCAGCTCTACCAACTCCCACGTCCACGAAGACAAGTTTGCCGCGTAACAAACAGGAGAGGGTGCATGGAGAAAATCATGGCTCTCCAAGTCTGGGGGTTTTGCGATGGGTTGGTACCCTATCCATAGAAAATTTCTACATACTCACAAGCACCCTATCGCCTCGTCTCTCTCCCGTAGAGTGCGTTGAATCACTTAGTTGGTTGAGAGGGCTTGTTTTATTCAATTGGCTTTCTAACCCTTATACAAACCTTTTACCCAGCCCTTCTCCACTGGGTTCGTTAACGGAACCTCCAAAATAAAATATTATTACAGACTTAGATACCGAATTTCGCTTTTGGTGTTACACCCGGTATATAAACATAAATATAGCAAGTATTTATTAAAAAGTATTGTTCGCGAAGTCATTTGATGTGTATTGTGATGAAAAATCTGCAATAAATAACTTTTGAAAAATCTTTTTTTGTCTTCGAAACTATTAATCCCATAAAAAAATGAATAAAACTATTTTTGCAGGCAATCTTCTTTAATTCTGTAAATAAAGTGTTTTCCACTAGGACCTATAGTTTCGGAGATTTTTGCAAAAATCGTGAAAAGAACACCTTTAAACAGATCCCCCACCCTAGGCGATTTCTACTATGACATTAGACTAGGGTGAGCAGACGTTCTAATTTACGAGGACATGTCCTCTGTTTGAAGGCGTCCTCGCGGGTTTTTACAAAGTATCCTAGTTTTTAAAGAAATCGCATAATTAATTTTTTTTTAAAATAATAGATGATGATTCTTCATTGAAATAGAGTATATTGTGTTATTAGGAGTAAAAGTGATACTTTTTGTGGCGAGCATGGAAGTTTGCACGACGAGCGAAGCAATTGCATGCGAGGCACACAAAGACACTTTTATTCAGAATGACACATTAAATTTTTTTTTCAAACGCACTACTTTTCTTTTTATTCGCTAATTCTATGTAGTTTCTATGGATATTTATTTATTTTATTTCTACCTTGTGAATCAAGTCATAAAAAATGCCATTGCTACGTTTGAAAATTTTTTTTTATTGTAAACAAATTTTATATTTCTGTCCAATTTACAGAATTAATGTATTATTTAGTGAGTGCCAGTTTTTGAAGAATTTATTTTTGTTACCCGTATTTTCTTATTAATACAATACTTTGTGGAAATGTCCTCTTTTTAAAAATTGTAAATGTCCTAGTGTTTTTTCGATATGTTCTTGGTGCGAAGAAAATTATATGGTCACCCTATAGTAGACGTCCTTGAAAAATCTAATTTTATTGGGCCGATTATTTTTTTTACTCTAGTCCTGATACATCCTGTTTACATATGTTTATGCTGCAAAATTATTTATATCACCTTCTGCTCTCTGACAAGATAACCAGTTAATTATTTTCCTCCATTTATTCGTTGAATTTCCGTATAAACGTTCACTCTTATTTCCATAAACTGAATAAAGACAGTGTAATTATTTCATTTGTCTTTACATAATATAAACGTGAAGTACTAAAGTAAATGCAAGCAAAAGAAAAAACATACCAGCCAATTTTTATTATAATGTTTATTAAAATCTAACATTAACAAAATAGAAAAAATAAATATGTACAAAAACTCTCCAAATTATTTATAATTAAAATTAAAAATAACTGTAACAACTAGCATGTACGACTATTTAACAACAAAACATTTATCGTTCACTTAAATTTAGTAACACGACAAACTAACTAATCTTAAAATAGTTAAAACTTTGTATAAAATATATTTACTTGAAGAGGATAAACCAAAATTAAAACTAATATATGCTAGTACAAGTAGTATTTATT
The DNA here is from genome assembly GCA_963082715.1 of Harpalus rubripes. Taxonomy (NCBI): domain Eukaryota; kingdom Metazoa; phylum Arthropoda; class Insecta; order Coleoptera; family Carabidae; genus Harpalus; species Harpalus rubripes. Next base: position 18,203,972 of record OY720451.1, read on the forward strand.
AATTTTTTTGAATTTTTATTTCATTCCTGATATACAAATGGTATGTAATACAATATATACCATTTATGTCATCCAGTTGCTTTTACTTACATTTAAAATAATAGCATACAAAAAAATACATATTCATAATTGTTACAAAAATAATGTGATACCTTAAGCTAAAAAGCTAAATAAAGTATAACATAATAATAAAAATATAAAACAAAATAAGAGTACAAGATAAATTTCGCCATAATTTTACAAATATTCAAAATAAATCAATTTTACAAAAAATGGAAAATGTAAAAAATGAAATAAAAACGTGCATATTTTCCTTTTTCACATTTTCCACATTTTAAATATTAGTTCAGCAACTGGATAAAATTTCTATATACAAATAATAATTGAAACAAAACAATTTATATAAACAAAAATTATCATATCATGATTTACAAATAAATGATAAATGCTGAACGCATAGTAAACCGCATTTGTCTTCCTGTCCATACGTCAACAATAGTGTTTTGTCTGTCCTGTTTGGTTTGATTACGCTAATACTTGAAATTTTGACTTTTTTTTCGCTGTGATTATAATTTGCTTATTGTTGGGTCGCAATATAATTTTGTAATATTATTTTATGGCCATTTTGGCAGCTACAAACAAAAAAAATTGGCTAGTATAACGAAAAATGCAAAGCAAATGTTATGTTCGTTTCTAGTGAATTTTGTAACTTCATAAATACATAAAAATATATTAATGGCCGGGTTTATAAACGACAGATAAATTTACGTCGAAAGGAAATACAATTTATTCCCTCAAATGACTGTCGAACTTTTGTCAGTAATGTTATAAATGCCATAAAATGAATAAAATTGATTAGAATTTGTTAGCTTGAAAAACCGAGGGTAATATGGCTTATTACTTTTTGCCGAGTGTAGTAATTTGCATTTATTCGCAAATAAAAATGTATCTGTACAGGATGCATCAGGATCTCGAAATGAGATACGAACTCAGTTACATTAAATTACGGCAAAGTTGCCTAGACCACTTTAGATGTTTTTTTTAGCTATGTTCATTAGTTTCAAACAGAAAAAATGCAACACTTATTAATTTTATCAATGATTGTGCAATGAAACAAATGAAAACACAATAAAAAATTATAATTATGTTCATTTTCATTGCTAATTTCCGTATTTTAGTTTACCAATTATTATATTTTTATGTGGACATCACAGTTGGGATTTTTTCTGTTTTGAAACAAATAAACAGAAAAGTTAAAAAGGTCTACTAATGGATCAACTTCCAAATTTAACCGATTATGTATCTCAGTTTTCGGACCCCAATGTTGAGCATCGAAAAATGGGTATCCTGCTATAGAAGGCGCATAATAGGCGTCACCTTTTGGGCTCTCAAAGCTATCGAGGAAAGAGCACCAGAAGGATATTATACGCAACTTCATATCATTTTATCATTCTACCATATCTAATAATAGGCACAAGCTATGATTAAATAAAATAAATCAATAGAAACGAACAAAAACAAAATGTTAAGAAATAAAATATGAATTTGACTTACTGCTAGTGATAACATCATCGAGAGGATTTGGTGCGGCAGCATTTGCAGGAACTATGTCTACTCGGTCGTGGGGCCTTCGAGATCTGGTTTGTGGAGCCGAAGGGGCGGAGTCGCCTGGTGTGCCGCCATACGTCACGTATCTCGTCCCGGAGCGAGTTGTGTCTTCTCCGTGACCGCTACGCGATCCACCTAAAAGATAGGAAAACATTAATGAATCTTTTATTTTATTATTTCATAAATGAAAATTCAAATGCAACGGAATTTTTTCAGTATTGATTTTCTTTTTATTTCAATGCAAAGTGTAAAATTATCAACCATACACATCTTTTGCCTTTCTAGGTTTACGAACCAGTTTGATAATAATTACTATATTTTTCAGTCGCGTATTTTCCATTTTATTTTCTTTTCTTTTTCCGAAAGAATGGTTTAAATAATTAATTTTAATAAAAGTTTTACGTTTGGCAAAGTGGGTTTTATTATCGTCGCCCGGTTACATGAAATAAATGTAAAGTCCTTGAAGTATACAGGCTGACGTATAAGTTTGTTGTTTGTTATATACAAGAAGTAAACAGCTTGATAATATTGAGTAATCAAGTAGACATTTTTGAACAATACGTATTTTTTAAGAATACTTCTGAATCTATTAATTTATCTTTTACAATTATATACAAAATATTGCTATAATACAAAGAAACATATGTTCACTTCATCGCAAAGAATTATACATAAATTATGAATAAAAAGTTTTGAATTTTGTAATAATTTTTACATAAAAATGTTCAAAATTAGTTAAAAATTCATAATAGGGTTTTCCAAGGCAACGGCTTTTGAAGAAATAAGTATCGCATATAAATTTTAGTATAAACTATATTAATATAAAATAAAAATAATGATAAATTATGTAATATTTATAAATGAATTTTTAAATTGAAAAATACATATGTTCAAAACGGTCGCCAAATAACAACACAACCCTAACAAAGTCATATAACGAAGTTATTTCATTTTATGGTGTTTGTGCGCATGCCTGACTTTTACCGCGTATTATTATGGTTGACGTTCAGAGGTTAAATACACGTGTGTAACAAGAAAACTGTGGTTAAACTTACTCGTTTAATTAAAAATACATATAAATAAAAAGCACACACATACTGAATCAGTAATCGTACAGTTGACGTGGAAAACACGTGGATGCAAGTCAATGCAGGTTATGTGTGGATTACGTTTAATTTTCCCGCGCTACAACAAAATAAAAAATCTGATGTGGCCAGCACATAACCTCTCGCCAGATATTTTACCTGGTTGTACGCATAAAACGAAAAATATTTTTAAATACAAATACATATATTCATGTCTCACTACAAAATAATTATTTTAATATAAATTATGTACAATACATACATTTTCTTTATATTCAATATCCTGATATTTTTTTTCTAGTTTCCTTTTCTTTTTCTTTTATTCGTCATTTTTTCGCAAATTCCTTTTATATTCTTTTTTACGTATATTCTTTTGCGTTATTGACTTTTTATTTATTTTCATAATCTTCATAATGATGTACAAATATTTTTGACAGTGACATACAAATATTGTTGACAGTGACATTTATGTGTGAATTACAAACATTTGAATTTCTTGCCTTGAAGTAGTTTGATCTAAGAATTTTTACATCAAATTATTTTATATGCATTTCTTTATCTCTAAATCTATAGAAGATATAATAATGAATTTATATTTATCGAATAAAGAATTTAACGTTCTTTAATATAAGTATTTACATAAATTTTCGATAAATAATATTTAGATGATTTTTTTCTTGTAACTACTACTTCCGGTTGTCCAATTGTTACCAAAACTGACTCGACTCTTCCCATTATTGTTAGATTGAGGAATCCGTAGTTAAAAATGTCTTAAGTCTTATAGTATTTGAGTTATGGTGAATCCAACATCCACACACACACACATCCACACACACACACACACACACACACACACACACACACACACACACACACACACACACACACACACACACACACACACACACACACACATCCACACACACACACACACATACGGACATCATCGTAAAAATGTTATAATCGGATTCTAGGGACCTTAAAACGTGCTTATTCTCTAAAATCTGGATATGCGATTTTTAGCATGAATACAATACCTCTCTTAGCGAGAGGTAAAAATATGGGTCTAATATTTTTATCTCTACTTAATATATAAAAAAAATAAAAAAAATCATGGAAAACCCTATTAGTAAAAATTATTTTTGTCGCATCTACCCCATTAACATCTGAATTTTGAATTATTATATTACATTTTCTGAAAGTTAATACTTAATGTAATATATTATATTAGTATTTTATGGGCAGGCAATTTAAGAAGCATAAGTGATTACTGATACTCATAAATTCTTCAGTATTAAGCAGTCCAAATTTTGGATTTTTTTTTCTTAAATTAAAAATTTTAACATAAATTTCTTTGTTTTTCGTTTTTTCAAATAATACTTAAAAACGTATAACATAATGAAAGAATGAGAGAACCAAAATATGTTAATGTTCAAATAATATGTTAACCGTAGTGTATTTATTCGAACTGTAGTAACATCTATTTTAGTTTAAGTTTACATAAAAATTGCATTAACTATTCCGCGGCTAAGAGGGGTACATTTTATACCCCGCGACAATTTTTTTAACAAATGTTGTTTGGTCACAATATTTTAGGTTTGCGCTTTTATTAAAAGTGATGTTTAAGCATATAAGCATAAAAATATAATGTAAAATTGCACTGTTATTATAATGGTAAGTTCGTAATACGGGACTTCATCTTTTAATGTCTTAAGAGTTCAATAATGTTTCCATTCTATAGATTTAAAAATAATAATAATTAGGTCCCTTCTAAGGCGTGTTCAAATTTTTAAAGTAATATTTTAAATTGTTTTTGAGTTTACATTGTTGATATCCAGTGTTAACATAAGCTCTTCAAATTAGGATTTAGATTATTAGTCTGCGTGAACAGTTTTGTATGTTCTATTATCTTGTAGTATTTTTTTTTTTTGAGTATTTTATGTATATTTACAAATGGTTATCAAAAGTGGTAATAATGGCTGTAAGATATTTTATAGAGATAAGCTACGTTTAGAACTGTGAGTAAATAAAATTTATTTGAACATTAGATGATAGATCTAGATAAGTCAGACTTGAACGGGTCTATTGTATTATAAATATAATCAAAGTTATATTACAGTCGATAAAGATTTTAAAATAATATAACAATCATATTTATTATAAAACGACAGTTTGTTAATGTTTTATCTCAAGATATGTTTTAGTTTGAATAACAATAAAATGTAAAATAAAGAGAATAAGATAATAATAAATAGTAAACTGAAAGCTAATACTGAATGCAATATAATATGTTTTTAAGCTTAATTGTTATATAATAATCTACATATTTGTGTAAATGTAACAAAAACGTTATATGTGAAGAATGCAAGTAGCAAGTAATCCCTAAGGCACGTAGATATTTATATCTGTACAGTTATTAATAACTAAGTAGAAAATAATTATATTTCTGTACATCCTACACAGAATATGTACCTGCTGATGCTTAATATTATTATTATTCTGAACAATTTCAAATACTATAAACAAAAACTTATGAATACATTTATAGAAGCAGAGTTCATTAACTCTGGGAGTTACTAATCAATTTATAGCAAAATTATCATTACATTTTCCAAGAAATATTGTTATCAATTTACTCCACAATAAATATGACTTTGTTTTCCTCTCTCTCTTAAAACAACAAAACAATGGTTTGTTGTAGTCTGTCAAGGCTAAAAGTAAAATAATAAATTCTGCGGTAACAACAAAATGTCATGAAGACAGATGAAGTCTTACTATTGCACCATGATGTAATAGAGCAACCATGAACTTTCTCGACAATTATAGAATTGCATTTGCATGTATAATACCTATTATTCTTTAATATATCTTAATTTCTGATCACAAAATCAAAATCTAATATTACATGCCATATTTGTTGTTTTTTATCTATATGTTAATAAAGATTAGATTAAAAATGATACTATACAAACATAAACTCAACACAAATAACAAATTTGCATAAATGTATAGATACATATTATTAATTACTGTATGCAGAAAATTACTATTATAAATCCTGGACATATTAACTCTAATTTATATTCTGATATTTAATTTACTATTCATTTAACTGTAATAGGAAAGCAACAGAAATTGTTATTGTACAATAAGAAATTTTAATTACATAATTACTTAATGAAATACTTTCTTATTTCAATGTCAGTATAATAACTACAATGAATAAAATGTAATTTAAAAATCACTCACCAAATTTAAGCATATTCCAGTCAAATACATAATCGTACGTAAACCCTTGTCTGTGAAATAATGTCCGGAATAGTTGACGCAAATGACTATAATCGGGCCTTTCTTCAAAACGAAGTTGACGACAGTAGTTGAGGTATGTGGGAAATTCGTTAGGGTAACCCTAGAAAGGGCATCAGTAAATTAACTGGTTTTATGACCGACTAGTTCCTAGCACCTGTCTCGATACTGGGTGCCATACACCTGTTTCCTTCTGGTTTTTGTATAATAAAAAACAAACATTTTTCCAATGCGTATTAGAATACCGAACACATTTTCGGAAGAGCAATCGCTTACATCTTCCAACATAACAAAAAATGTATCAAATTTCCAAATCATACAGGCAAAATTAAAAGAACACAAAAAAAAATATTCTTGCGATATTTTTTGATGATTTCATGGAATATGGTAACGGCAAATTCACATCGCGCAGACTAATTAAAAACTAAATTTTCCATTATCTATGAATTATTATTACTTTTTCCCCATGTAAAAAAATATATTTTTTTGCTTTGATCTATAGGAAACATGAATTAAACACCCATATTCAATAAAATTAAAAACCGAGCAATATTTAACATTTCGATAAATGATAATCAATCTGTATTAGGTGGCTACATTTAGGTGTTATAACGACATTTGTTATTTGTTGAATATGTAAAATTAACAATACAAGTACGAAAGACAGATAAGCTTTTTTAAATACATAGCTTTTTTGATGATCCTCTAATTTTACCGATTTATGTATTAAACAACCTCCCTTATTTTATAGAAAAAAGAAAATGTATAATTAAAAGTCTTACTTAATTTATGGCGAAATGTGAATATTTAATACAAGCGAATAATTAACACAAGGAGAATTACAAAATAATCCACGTCAGAAAAAATTATTAAACGGAACAATACATAACACTAGAAAAAATATTACGTAATTTATTTGTAAACATCCAGTCGATAAAAACAAACACTTTAAAGATTACAAATATTTTTGCAAATGAAATGCAGTCTGACATTTCTTTATGTAATTTTTCACTCTAAATTCTTATGAATAACAGAAATAGCGCGCACTGCGCGCAGTTCAATGCATGACTCACAAAAATTTAAACGGGGCATGAAAGTGATTTCTAGAAAGAAATAAAATAACTTACTTTACATAGTTCTTCGATGGGTGTGGACATTTTCTTCTCAGAGATCCTTTCATATTTTTGTCTTTTCGTTGCTGCTTTTAAACCTTGCCAAGGCAAGGATCCCCTATTAAAGTACATAAGAACATAACCTAATGATTCTAAATCATCTCTTCGAGACTGCTCAATTCCCAAATGTGTGTTTATACTAGCGTACCTAGCAGTTCCTAAAAACAATATTACATTACAAAACAAGTCTCATAACGAGCCACTCTGCGGCGAGTTTTATAAAGGACGAGTGTGATAACAGACCTTGTGAAACATGTTTTTTGATATTATTTTTTCTATTGAGGTAATTTTATAATTCTATTTTAAAACATGCGACTTGTTAAAAGTATGAATTTGTATTTTTTTTTTCAACTTTGTAACACAATATTGTGGCGTTTCCCACTAACAATTTTAACTTCACGGATGAAAATTCATTGCTGTCTGACAGCAAATTGAGGTTAAATCTAACTAATGTCAGTTTTGTAAACAGTCAAGCCACCTCTAGAAAACGGAAAGAGCCAAAAACAGTGCGTTTATAGATCTTCTTACCGACGTGTTTTCAGTGCGTTTATAGACTCATAAAGACACCGAAGTAGAAAAACTAAATTATTACATATCTTATCAAAACTTTCAAAATTATGTTACCACTTTCACTCACATAACAAATTATTTTAAAAATTAAAGACATGAAATAAAGATCAAATTAATTTTACAAAGAGAAAATAAAAGAAATTTTATAGAAAAAATGCATACCTGTTAGGTTTTTGTTTTCTCGATATGGTATGTGCATATGTGTTCTTCCATCCCTATATTTCTTAGCCAAACCAAAATCAATAATATAAACTAAATTTCCTTTTTTACCCAAACCCATTAAAAAGTTGTCTGGTTTTATATCTCGATGAATAAAATTTCGAGAATGTATAAAGTCTATACGAGAAATGAGTTGGTCTGCTAATAACAATACAGTTTTCAATGAAAACCTTCTTGAACAGAAATTAAATAAATCTTCTAACGAGGGGCCCAGCAGTTCCATCACCATAACATTATAATCGCCTTCAGTTCCGCACCATTTTATTGATGGTATGCCCACTACAACAAAAAAAAAATAAACAAATGAATAACAAGTTAAGATATGATTTGATGTTATGGTTTTTCCAAATTAATAATCAATAAAAACTCGAACTAACCTCCACCTTGCATCATTTTGTAAAATTTTGATTCGATGTGCAGTTGTGGATGCCTCGTTTTTATACATTCTAATTTGATAGCTACTTCTTCTCCAGTTGAAATATTTGTTCCTGAAAGAAAAACCAATAACACAACTCAAGTAACTGTAAAAAATATAAACTTCATATAGATATTAACGATCTATAAATTATAAAACTCGGCAGTTTTATGGTAAAAAAAAGACAAATGAAAATATTCCATCATATAAAAACAAGTGAAGAATAAACAGATGAACCTCAAAGAAAACATAAGAATTCTAAGTCTAGAAAGTACAATGACTACAAAGAATATGCAACAGGAAATATAAAAAATTAAATTGTTAAACTTTGACAGGACAAAGTATTTGAGAAGCTGAAGAAGATGGAATACAATAATAGCAGCTTAAAATTAGTTTATAACTGCAAAATTGTATTAGAATTTAACATCCTGTATTACATATTCTGTAGTGCACTGTCAGTCACAAAAGTCATTGTTTACAGTTCAAACACCTGATTCTTTCTATATGTCAAATACTCACCTAAATATATATCTCCAAAAGACCCTGAGCCAATCTTTCGTCCGAGCCTGTATTTATTCCCGACTCGGAGCTCCATAACTACACAATAATTTAGAAATCAACGGAAAATATCTACGTACAAAACTACTCGTCCATTTAGGAGTCCGCCATGTTACATTAGTAAAGTACAAATAGGAAACTTGACGTAAGGTACCAATGTTTAGAACAAGGTTTAATCAATCACCTGACGATCCAGGGATATATTTCTGACAAATATTAGATTAACAATGTACCGTTTTTATCACAGATATGTCAAAAAATCAAAATAATAACTCCCAAGAAGGGATTGTTCGGATAATTCATAGTACGTTTTTTTTTCGATGACACACACTTCAATAGACGATTTCTAGTGCCACCATTCTGAATTAATCACAGACACATTTCGTTATTGTTTCCATAGCAGGTGCATTGTTCTACATTTGCCACATTTTGTTACGTGTGTCGTAGCTACCTTAGTTTACTTTCGATAAAATAGGAAACACTTGTGTGGATAATGAATATTCTATCTGAAGGTAGCGCTGTTCTCACAATTCCTAAAATAATAAACATGTAATCAATAAAATTAAAATTGTACTCATATTAATAATCGATTATTCTGTACGCAATAAAATTTACATTTTCTGACTCTTAATAAGATAAATATCTTTCGCAGCCATCTTCATTTTATATAAAATCTCTTCATGCCCTCAATTTTCCCACTCCAAACTCCAAAACAAAATTTTACCGCAGTTTTCAATTAGTTTTAACGAAAGTTACAACTATGACTTCTCTATTATTAAGACAAACTTTTACAAATCAAAATGGACAATGTTTGATAATAGATATTGGAGATATTAATATTCAATTTTTAAACAATGTTATAAAAGTAAGTTCTAACAATAATCCAAGTCTTACTCAAATATCATTGTTGCAATATTGTTACAGGCTGCTCAAGACGTTTTGGCTTTAGCGTGTTCTGTTCGTGGAGGTATTAGGATACCTGCTTTTGCGTTATTTGTTTTAACAAAAGGAATTATAGAACTATATGAATTTGATACAATACGAGGAAATTTTAATCAGATTTCTTCTGCACTAAATAGTTTGCCAGCTTATGTATGTTTAGTTTAACAAATTTCTAGTTTTACATAATTATTTAATAAATTTTAGTGTCAAATAAATGAAGTATTTGAGCCACAAAATTATAAAGATGGTTTATATCAAGCTATTGATTCGATTATAAGAACTCATGAAACAAAACAAGGTAAAAATGATTGGATTAATAGTATTGCTCAACTGGAGGTAAGAGACCATTTATTTAATAAATGATTCTTGATCTTTGAAATAAAAATTATTTAAGATAACATTTGTAACTATGAAAGATTGCCAAATTCTTAAATCATACATAGAAACTTTTATTCAAGATATGGAAGTCAGTAAAATATTTAGGATTGTCATAATTGAATTGAAATATATTGAACATGAAATAATTGAAAACAAAACCGGACTTATTCACGTATGTATTAAATGAAACATTTAAATTCAAATGAATTTAATGAAATTTTTATGTACAAAAAATATTTTGCACAAAACAGTGTCAGCTGCAATCTATTCTCTCATTATTTTAATATTTATTTTTATCTATTTTGTTCAAATACTTGCTATATACGAGGGTCACGCATGAATGAGCCCATAATTTTTTATGAAACTTTGTATAAAGATATATCTATTAATGAAAACCGACATGCAAATACCTTATATTGTGTAAGATATGATTTTTTTGTGCAACCGGACGCGAAATAAGCATTTCGCAGCCGCAATACAGGCCGCGAAATTGGATTTCGCGACCGTTGTTAAGGTAACGGCCGCGAAATTCATTTTGACACTTGAGAATTCCATGGTTTTGTTTATCAAATGTCAATTCCATAGCCACCTTGACAGTTAATTTTCTATTTACAATGAAACTGTTTAAAATTAATAAAATTTGTAATTACATATTTTTTACGGTTGCACAAAAAATATTGTGTACACCTTGTCCGCGAAACCCTTTAGCGCCCTCGAGATTTTTCTCTCGGTACGCTGAACAGTGATTTCGCGGCCTTGATATATATAACTATTAAAGTTTTTCGAAGACTTTCTGACATCATCGGTGTTAAAACAGTGGCACTGAAACATTTTTTCAAGACAGTTTCACCATCTTTACTCACCAATGGGAATGGATAATCTATGGGTGGAGCGCTGTGGAAATATAGACGGGATTCTCAGCTTTCATATTTCTGGCCAATAGAATCAAATCGGCATACGTGACGGTCAAAATGTTTAATCCGTTATAACTTTTTACCGAAGAATGTATTTTAAAATTATTAATCATTTTATGATTTTTATATAAATTTGTTATATTTCTATTATGATTTATGGGCTCATTATTGAGGAGACACATGGTTAATATTTTTTAGAATTTTTAAAAAATATTCATAGTACTTCTCTTCAACAATAATACACTTTGCTAGTTTTTCCTTCCATTTCTTAAAAGCTGACTAACAATCTTTTTTTAACGGTTTCAAAATAATCAGCAGCATCAAATTAGGTGAAAATTGTATAATTGTTAGCGCTGAAATTCCTTTGAACTTAAATGCTTCAATTATTTAACTTATAAACAAATTTTTAAAACTATTTGTTTAACAGACTATTATTATGAATGGTTCAAACCACAGTCAAATAGAAAGACACTTCAAAGGTTGGTTATTAGATCAAACAACTGAAATTGGCGCAATATTACACCTACCTGGTCCAGACTTACCCTTATCCATAAAATGTGATATTGTCGAGTGCATAATCAACCCATTATCTCTTCCGTTTGGCCATCGACTTTACCCGCAATTAGATTGTTTAAGCATTCATATGACGGGTATGTCAGTAGCCAAAACTGCTTCTTCGACTATTCCCGTATATCAAATAAACATCTTAGCACGCATTTCATCTGATGCTATTTGCGAATCAACTTTATTTGGTTCGCCTCTTTGTTTGAGGCCATCGAAATCTTGGAGACTATCAGTTGAAGAAGAAGAATCTAATCAGGAATATTTTTCTGAATTATGTAAGCAACTTTCAATGCAGGAACAATTCTTATTTGCACAAATGAAATCTCATCTGCAAACTGATCAGTTTTCTCCGTACCTTGTTCTTACTCCAGGAGGTAAGAAAAAAAATTGTTACAAATTAAAAAATAATAAAAATTAATTACAGATTGTTGTCTTCTTATGAAATCATTTGCTTCTTCTGATATAACTCTTCCTTGGAAACAAGAAAGTGTAGAAAAAGGTAAAAACAAAAAATTTCTTTTTGTAATTTTTTCTATAGCAGATTTTATAGTGTACTTTTTTCGACTCAAAATAGTGGATCAAGTAGCACTTTAACCGCAAGGGTAGATAAAATAATACTTTAACAGCAAGGGTAGATAAAGTATTTATTTTTTATGTAAATTAAATACATTATAAAGTTTGACGGTTTGGGTTAATATTATTAACAACTTCAATAGGATTAAGTCTATGGCTTTTAAAAAAATACTTATTGGATATCAATGTTCATCATAATTAATATTAAGGTGACTAAAATCGTTAATTTTCTGATTTTTATTACCTTAATATCAAAATGAAACTGTAATGCATTTAAATCGAGAGATTATAATTCAGTATCAGCCGTTTGTGACGTTCTAGGCACTGGCAAATGCTGTCCGAACGTGCAAGCCAAGGGCATATTGTTTTTGACGTCACACGAAATGACGACGTACCCAGTGTTTGTCATATCTGTCTCGCGCAGCTCTAGAAACGTATGTTCGCAGTGTAGATGACGTCACTCGTACCGTCGATATTATCGGGCCTCATTTATTGAAACTTTAATAATTTTTTTTTCTGGCGTATTTCGGCAAAAATACAAAATAAGGGTCTATATTTGTATGAACTAATTAACATAAAAGATCTATTCTTGGAATCGAACCTTAAATTAAACTTTAAAATAGGGTCTTCCACTCTGAATGAAAGTTCGTTTAATTTTGAAGCAATTCGTAGTATTAAAATGTCATAATTGTTTTTAGTTCAACTGTATTTGATTTTTAACGAAACCTATAACTATCTTTCTCGCATCAGTTTCTGTATTAAGCTGCGCGAGAAAGGTAGCAATAGTTGTGACTTAGATGTATAGATGCTTAAAATTACTAATTATTGAAAAACTTTTTTCGTTTCAATCATAATTTTTTCTTCTCTGCTTTCAATATAACTAACATTTTACTCAATTTTTTGTTATGGTGGAGGACCCTATTGTGCTGAAATAATAATTTAATTTATATTCGATTTTTTTTTTGTAAAATCTGCTATAAAAAAATTGGAGTTTTATACACGACGATAAAATTTAATTATCGAAATAGATTTTATCGTCTTATATAAAAAAGAGCTGTTAATTAAAATTAAAATATTTGATTACAGAAGTATCAGTGGAAAATAGTATGCAAATAATGACTAATTTAAGAAATTTGAATTTTTTGACTAATTTAGATTCAAATTTGTATGAATGTGGTTTATTAAAGTCGTTAAAAGCAAACCTTAAACATGTAAAATCAGATTCTTCGTGCGATGTAGAAATTCCTTCAGCTTCTAAACGTTATAAACGAAACAAATAAAATGTTAGCTTAAGTACCAATAAAAATGTTTATTTTTCACAGTGATGTATATTCGTTCCATGTCATTTTCTAACTTAATTTGATCAAAAAATATAAACTCTGATAAAATGTAAATAAATTGTAATTATATATGATAATAAAATGCTTACAATGAAAAATGTTAAGGCCAATTTTGTTACTCAATTTCATAAAATCCAATGAAACTGAGTATAACAAACACTCTCGTTCATTCATCAAACATTCAGACAACCTCCACCTCCTCAATATAAAAGCTGCACAATTAACTTACTATGATGTTAATCAATTATTCATTAATGTTTAACAATGAGATAAATAGTGTAATGCTTCAAACATATGTTTCACGACAATACAAACATATTTTTGAAACGACTTGTTGGAATTCTAATTCAAAGTAAGCAAGTCAAATAAAAAATAAGTAAAATAAAAGTGATAATTTTGTTTCATTCGTTTGTCATTTGTGAAATATTTTTCTCAATACTTGCCGCAAGAATGAATGATTTAAAAACATACAACTTTTTATTTTGCAAAGTATATAAAACTTACATCTAGTAATTATTAAAACTTGTAACTATTATTATACCTTGTTTCTATTTAATATTATTTTCACATCAATGTATGTTGTAGGCATGTATGTATGAATAAAATAGTATGCAACTAAAAGCATTATTAGTTGCATGTTGCATGAAATTCATTTCTTGCAGAAAGAAAATTTGAGAAACCATTAAAACTAAGTATCATATTGTCGGTAATAAAAGTGTAATATTTTACGTGAAAACCCAAGTGTGATGATAATTCATAATAATAAATTATTATTATATGTTCATAATCCTACGCTACTCGTATAAAATAGCAAAAAGCCCTGCCAATACTGTTATTAAAGTATCAAAATTATGTTCATCTTTTTGTATAAGCTATAAGAAATGATATTTCCATAAGAATTATCATAAAAAAGTTTATGATTATACCACAATGGATTAAAAATGTTCGAATTATTTGGAAGCACAGTTCAATCGCTGAAGTGTGTGCTTCAAATAAACTCTGATTAATAAAATAAATGTAAGTATAATTTTTTTTTATATAATAGTGGTATAAAATAACATTTTTCAAACGGGTCAGAGATATGGCATATCACGTGACTGGTTGAGACCTCACGTTGATTGGTTACGATTCAGCAACTGTCACACTTTCAGGGTCCAGTTCCTCTACGCAAGCCAACGGGGCTCTAGGGAATTCGTTTTTGGACACCACTTTGCTAGTCTACAAACAGAACAACACAAATTATAAATTGAATACAAACATTAACATTTAAATGTCAACAAATTCTCGAAATTTCAGTCATACAGCATTTATTCTTACAAAAGAGACGTCTCGGTATACATTTACGATTCAAGTTAAATCCGCCACTTTACATTTTAACAAACAAATTATAAAACCTAAGCAAATAGTTAGAAATTTCTACAAATTTCATTCATCTAATTTAAAATATAGATTTTAAGATTACAAAAACTTAATAAGTTAATCAAGTATTTCGCCATTTAATACTGCGTTACATCGTCTTTAGTAAAACAGTTTTAATTCTATTAGGCACTGTATCCACAAACCCTGCATTCTCTAGTTAGAGTATTGTCCCATATTTCTAGCAAGGTACGTTTTATCCTAATCGCTGGATGCCAAAAGTAAAGCTTCTCGATAGAAAATAAATCTGGACTAGAAGATAATCCTTTAAATACCGGTCGAACTATTATTATCTGTCAATTGGCATACAGTTTTTGTGTAGTTTTGTAATTTCTTGAAAATGTATGCCGGCCGAACTACGAGAGTTGTCTTTTTAGTTTTGCATATAGCAATACAAGCAAAGAGTAAATAGATTTAAAGTGCTCTATTGTTTTTCGAAGTATCTTCCACAAAGATTCATACACTTTTTCATTCGTTTAAACCAATTGTTGAAACCATTATTCCATTCTACAGTTGGGAAAGTCCAAATCGCCATTTTAAAGGCATCGACTGCTTCTTCCAGCAACTGGAACCGTTGACCGCGCAGTCTATTCTTGATTCTTGGGAATGTAAAAAATTCTTTTGATCTTGGGTACGGAAGATAAACCAATAATTCGACGTTTTGCTGCTTTAAAATCTTAATTGTCTGTCGAGCTGTGTGTGAACTTGCATTGTCTTGGTGGAGAATGGTGCGCAAGCAAACGGTTGCATATCAATTCGCATTAATTATTCTTTGATCTTATAAAGAAATTGTAGATACATGTCTTGATTTTGAGACAAACGTTGCGACCATCTTTTTCGATACGCTTCGAGAACGGCTAACTTTTGTTGGATTCTCCTCATTTTGAAACATCCAAACAGCGGATTTGTCGTTTATTTTCTGGTTCATAAGAATAAATCCATGATTCATCACCACTGAATATGCTGTAAACGTTTTTTGAGCTTCCTTTATTGAACCCATCGGGAAACTAACTTTCTCGCACCCAACTCATCGTGTAGAATCTTTTGAATCGAGGTCTTTGAAATGCCTATGGAGGTCTCAATTTCGCGATACGTCATATGTCCATCTTCCTTCATTAGCTGGCGCACAACACAGTTTTCCTGGGTGACTGATGTCTTTGGTGGACTGATATACGTTCACGTCGGAATTCACAGTACCAGCGGGAAATTGTCGATTGATGTGACCCTTTATCATCAAAAACAAAAACCCACTCGGAGAGACATTGTTGTTGGGATAATCCTCTCCGAAAGTTGTAAAAATTACGCTAAAATTTTCTCGGCTCAATTCCATTTTTTCGGACGACTTATCAACTTTAAAAATTCATTGTAGCTTAAATCAAATTTCATTACGGGTGCCATCTATGCGGCTATATGCAAAACTAATAAACAATTTAGTACATATATCATTAACATGAGCATTATCACATTTACAAGTAAGATTTTATAGATTTTTAAACATAAATTCGTAAACACATCATACATTCGTTCAAACACAGTTTTATTAACAAAAATTTGCAAAAAATTACGTACATATCTGTCGTATCTGCAAATTGACAACAGAATAATTCGGAATTCAGCCGGAAATATCTTGTGGTATTTATGTTTAAGAATCTAAACCACATCGAAACATTGGTTTTGTTGCAATAAATGCTGTATGACTTCGAGTATTTGTTAATATCTAATTTAACTTTATTCAATCAAATAAGTTTCAAATATTGTTAAAAAGATCTTGCTTTTGATAATTAAAATTTGAACATGCATAATGGTTATTAACAAATCCATAACCAAATCATGCACCCCATAAACCAAAACCCTCTAAATGCGTGCAGAGTGACTTGAGATATTTCTAACCTCAACACGAAGAACTTTGCCAGCGGACACGGAACGTTCTACAACTACAAGCAATAAACACAAAAATAAAAAACACTGCAAATTAACCACAATTATAGAATATTTCAAGCAAAATGATAACACTTCAACACAAAACAAAAGTTTCAAAATAAAAGTACTTGTTTGTTTCACAATCAAAAATGTAGAAAGATTTTTCATCACACTAGAGGTTCAAATAGAGTGCAAGTAGTTATATTATTTAGCTGCCTTAGAATACAGAGATCCGTGTCGAACTGACAAGAATTTTTTTTAATATTTTAATTTTTCACCACCTAAAAGTTACTGTTTTATAATTTTCAGGCAATGCAATATGTTGAAATTTGATTCCATATTTCGCGCTTAAATATTTTTTTGTATTTGTCGCCACTTGTGCGCGTGCCTTTTGAACGGAAATAATTGGTGCGTTCAATGCGTCTAGCGCTAGCTAGCATTTACTAGCGCTGGGTGGCTGAACGGTCTGTTAACTGCTGCTATTTAGATTTTGCTCGAGAAACTTCTAGCATATAATTTGTGTGCTATCTGAAATCTGCTATTCAGTCACGTGGTTTTATTTTGCACGGTTTTGAAATGGCGAAGGACGGAGACCATTAATACTACATTAGATATATGGTTTTGATCAAAAAATTCATTTAATAAAACTGTTTCTTCTATGCCTTCCGTGTTGTGTCGTACCGCATTTTCCAATTTATTCATTTTCTGAAAGTACATTTAAAACTACTTACAAAAATATATATTTTATGTCTCATAAGTTTCTAGTTTTACAGTAATAATTTTTTTAAGTTTATATAAAATTTCAAATGAAGTCACAGTTTTGCGGCCGTAGTGACGACTACCGAGCAAAAATGGAACTACTTTGACGTTTTGTCATCATGTTTTGAAACTACGCTTGAAACCAACCGTATTCATCAAAACTTTTGGAGTATTTATTGCCTTATACCATCTTTCCCTTACATCTTGAGCCATAAGAATACAAATAAAAAAATTATTTTTACTTCTCAACGAGTTTTTCTCGCAGGACGACTCAGAATATTGTACAACCATTGTAATATCTAAATCAAACATAAATTGTATTTATTTATAATTTTTATTTAGCATATTCTGTTAATTGTACTCACTTTTTTTTTAAAAGAAACAACTTGTTGCTAGAATGTTGACGTTACTTTCAAAATATTGGTTATATAAGGTTATGTTAGAAAAAAGTGACAGAACTGTTCATGTACAGTAAAAGCACGAGTACGGGTGTGCCTCACTATCGTATATTTGTGTACAAAACTGTGACGTCACAAATCCAAACTCAGAATCATTATAAAGAAAATCATGAATGAAAAGTATAATAATATTAATTTTTTTATGTATATATGCATAATATTAGGTAAATTTTTTATTTATGAAAGAAAAATCAACATTTTTTCTTTTTGGTATGACCCCATTATCATTTGCCAAATTTAGTTAGGTTACGCATCAAAATTTTTCAAATTTGCCGTTCAACAAATAGAACTATTTGCTTTATGACGAGCGCTAGCAGCTAGATAGTATTTATGCTCATTGAACGCACCAAACAACTCTCTCAAGATCTATTCTAGAAGCGTCACTAGAAGATATGCGTACTTGAATTTCGGTTATGACAATGTAAAGTGGCCGCTAGACGTTCAATAATGTACACACAATATTTAATACCGAATTTAATTTTTAATTGAAAGTTTGTCAATATATTTTGTCAATGAAAGCCATTTTTAAATATAGTGCTTTACTGCATATTAATATTAATGAATGTGTAGGAGCAACTATGAATTTATAATCGCACGCTCTACTTTTCATTCATTTTTCTTGTGTTCAAATTCTCTTCAAACTTATTGTACTCTAATTCAAGAAATCACGAAGTGTTTTTCAAAAATATCACAAATTTTCAAGTCACGTGATTGCTCGTTTCTCTACTCAAACGGAAAAATAAGTACATTCATTATAAAAATTTCGTAAAATATTTTTATGTTCGTGCATCTTTCTACACTTTAGAATTAATTTCTGAAATCACACACGTGTTTCAATCGTTTTGCAAGTGCCAAAGTGCAATAATCTCACTCATACTTACTGGTCTCCGCCTGCTGCCTGGTGGCAGTAACCGTGGAGTTGTTAATCTCGCTGGTACCGCTGTTGTTGGTTATCGTGGTAGTTGTGGTCTTAATGATTACACTCTGGCCGCTGGCATTGAGCTGCACATTACTCAGGCGGTTTGTAAGTTCCTCGCTAGCACCAGCCAAGTGGTCCTTGACGCTGTCGATAGTGATATCGCCAATACTACTGCTTACTGTTACGTCGTGAGGGGTGTCTTCACCGTTTTCTCTAACATCATCCGTCTAAAGGAAACATATATTTATATTTCTCTAAAAAGTAAAGAACGTAAGGTGAAATCATTTTATTTGTACATATATTTCTTTAAAACTTTTATCATCTTGATTGATGATGTATTTACCAATTTTGTGGCTAATATATGGCAGTAAATAAATTCGAAACATGGTACCTCAGGCAGAAACGGATGTCACGCGTTTAACGGTTTCCGGCTCATCATCATATTTAAAAATTTGTAGCATGTTTCCCGGTAAACTTAAATCGCAACCGTTAAATAGAATGACGCACCAAAATTTTGTATTTAAAGTTGCAATATTCGATCAAAACTACACATTTATAGTAAAGATGAGTATAGACATGTTTTATCAACAAGCGGACAATGTAATGTGTTTAATTTCCGCGAGATCATGTCTTTATTTTCGAGCGACATATATTTTTATTTCCAACACATTTAAAATATTGTTTTTTAATAAAAGATAACATAAGTAAATGATAATTGACATTTATATCAGTAGCAATTATATAAATTTTATCCATCTTTATTATAAAATTGTTGGTTTAGCATCCATTCTTTAGTAAATAAAGTGCTGTGTAGAAGTTAGAAAAATCAAAAACTAAACTGAACGAAGTAAATATGGATAATTTTCAAGATAGTGGGTGTAGATTAGGCGTTAACAATAGAGAAAAAATATTACAATCATATTTTTTATTTTGCATAAAAATTTATAGAATGGGAGAAAAATGCAAAAAAATTTTGCAATTTGCCACGACGTCATAACCTCAGCAAGAGAAGAAGCTTAATGAACTGAGATAGGGCACGGAAGATCACGTGACCTATCATGTTTTGTCCCTTTCTCACTTCAGACTCGATCTTCAGCTTTGTCCCATGCTAACTTCAGACTGTACTTTCGCCACAGTGCGCATGCGTCAGTTTGAATAGCTGTCATATTTTTCTAGCGATAAATTTTAAGAATGAGTTTGCGCAAGCGTGGAATTTGCTGCCATTTTGTTATTTGGCGGTTCTTGTGCATATAGCGATTGATTGTGTTATTGTTACTCATTGTATTGTTTTATTATTTGTTTCTTCTTGTTATCTTGTTTGTTGTTGTTTCTTTTATTGTTATTTTCTGTTGTTTGTGAGTGTTGTCATTCTTTTACAAACAATGCCAGTGCGTTGTTGGGCGCAAGTATGTCGTCGGACTATAATATAAAACTGTTTGCTATCCCATCAAGCCCCGAGGTAATATTTAAAACCTAATAATATTTGAACATAAGTAACAAATGACAATTTGTATAGGTAGGGTAGGTAGATTACATGTGAAAAACAAGAGAGAGGTCGTCTGTGGCTCGTGGCCGTTTATGATGAGAATATCACTTGCTGTCATATTATCGATTACTCAGATTTGATGAAGTCCTAAATTTATAAATTGTCAATTACTGTTGGTAATATTTGCTTTTTAAACAAGAATGAAGACTAAGAGCATCCTGATAGTAATACTTATGAATATACATATGATCACATTGTTATCTTCCATTATATTATATTATTGAAGAATTAAAAAAACCCCTATTTGATTCTTATTGTCATTTTATTCTCATTTGATATCTTGCTAGAAATGTGACAGCTATTCAAACTGACGCATGCGCACTGCGTCGAAAGTACAGTCTGAAGCGTCTGAAGTTAGCATGGAACAGAGCTGAAGATCGAGTCTGAAGTGAGAAAGGGACAAATCATATGATAGGTCACGTGATCTTCCGTGCCCTATAGGGCGCGAGCAGACACGTGACTCGAGCGACCTTGACGTACTTGGAATCAGCTGATTTCTGTGCGCATGTCATTTTGACAAGAACAATGTCACGTTGACAGTACCAATGTTTTGACTTATTTTGAACTGCTTCATGTTATTATTTTATAATTTTCAGGCAGTAAAACATATGAAATTAAAAATAATAACATTTTAGTAGTTAAAAATCAAAATAAATCAACACATTGGTCTTGTCAATGTGACATTGTTCTTGTCAAAATGACATGCGCACACAAATCAGCTGATTCCAAGCACGTCAAAGTCGCTTGAGTCACGTGTCTGCTCGCGCCCTTATCAAGTGAATTTAGCTACAAAAATGTTGCGTGGAGAAATTAAACGTAACCTACACATAACCTGCATTGACTTGCACCCACGTGTGATCCACCTCAACTGGGCGGTTACGGATTCAGCACGTTTGTGCTTTTAATTTGTATGTATTTTTAATTAAACGCGTAATTTTAACCACAGTTTTCTTGTTACACACGTGTATTTAACCTCTGAACGTCAACAAAAATAATTCGCGGTAAAAGCAAGGCATGCGCACAAACACCATCAAATGAAATAACTTCATTGTGTGACCTCGTTAGGGTTGTGTTTTGAACATACGTATTTTTCAATTTAAAAATTCATTTATAAATGGTATATAATTTATCGTTATTTTTATTTTGTTAATATACTTTATACTAAAATTTATATGCAATATTTATTTCATCGAAAGCCGTTGGCTTGGAAAACTCTATTACACAAAATCTGAGTCATACAACATTTATTCTTCTACTATAACCGACGTTTCGGTATACACTTATTCCTTCCTCAGGGTAAGTAAGTTCTTTCATAAACAAACACATTCGGTTTTTAAATATTCAATTTTACAAAAGAATTTATTTATTGAGAAGTAATTAAATGATTCGCCATTTAAATATTATGTTAACAAGAACTATGTTTTTGTCGGCAGTGAAAAACTATCTACCTCAATATGTGGTTAGTTTAAGTTTGGTTATATTTGCCGGCAGAAAACAATTTAGAGCTGACCAAAACCTCAAAATTATGCTGACCGTTTAAATGATAGCCTTATTTAATTAGTGTATATCGAAACGTCAGTTTTGGAAAAATGAATGCTGTATGACTGAGATTTCTAGTAATTGTTAGAACTTTAAAAACGATGTTTCATTTGGTAAATGATGTAAAACATTTTAAACAAATATAAGTATGTAAAATAAAATGATTCAATAAATAGAATAATTGATACTTGCATGTATGTAAATATGAACTTCAAATTTTCCCAAATAAAAATAAATGTAGTCAACTTGCCTCGTACACATCCAAAATTTTGTTTAAACACTTCAAAATACTCTTCTATCCATGTATGTAATACATTTTCCTCATATTAAATATTACTGTGTTTTCATTACGTCGCTATTCAAAATTAAACATTAAACAAATTTAGAATTCGTCTTCACTTTGTTTTTTCTTTTTATATGTAATTAACTAAATAAATAAAAACAATACCTGCTAAATTATTTTTCCATGATCTATATCTTAATGTTTAATAAATTTTATTAATCAAATAATAAATATTAAAATGAATATAATAACTTCAATAATTCAGGCTCCTCAAAAATAAAATACTGCAGGATCCTTACCTTGTCTGCAACGGAGCTCTCCTTGCTATCGGCATTTCCGTTGACCATCACAGCTGGACTCTGCGAGTCTTGTTGGGCTTCAGCGCCTTGAACTTTGCCTTCAATTTCACCAACAGTTGCGGCATCGCCCCCTGCTGCAGCCTCCTCGTCTCTAGCGCCGAGAGGAAGCTGCAGATAGCAGTGCGTCGTAGTTACACCGTGTACGGCTAGGGAGATACGTTGGATCTCGGAAGACGAATGCAAGTAGAGGGCTTCACCGGCGCGGGTGAATGTTAAGCTGGATATGCCACTGGAAAAAAGTACAAAAAATGATATAATTTCATTTTTCTATTTAGGTTCTTTAATATCTACTTTATTAAACAACCAAAATAGAAATTCCTCAAAATGAAATAACGAATATCTGTAAATATTTTTTGACAAGCCGCTCGTTTCTAACAAAGACGCGTGCGTAAAATCATGTTTTATGAAACCTATACCTTAATGTACTATTATAAGTCTATTGGCGGCTGAAATCACCGATAGTGGCGTTGCTGTCGCAAATGAAGTGGTGGACGAAAGACAAAGATAGTTTCTGTAAATAAAGAAGGGAAATGCGCAGAGACCAATAATAGGGGTTTCCACTATTTTTCAATTTTTTTATATGTTATTCCTCATGAAAACTTATATGTATTACAATAAATAAAACATTTTTATCATAACAGGTTTTCTGTAAAAAAAATTATTGAAAACAGTATTTTTTGCAACTCGTTTGAACGGCCAATTTTTACCGCCCCGACAGCACGTAAAAAGCCGGCTAATGTAGCTAATGCTCAACAGATGGTGCATGAGTTTCTAGTGGCGTCATCTGTCAATTGATGGTGTACTAACACTCTTCTATTACAGTTTTCTTGAACTAACGCATAGGGGTAAGGATAGGAGTTTTCACTGAACTACAAACAAATGTTTTATTTCAAACTGAGTTTGTGACCTTACAATTCTTAGAATTAAAGAACTGAACTTCGAATCTTTCGAGTACGACGTCAAGATAATAAGACTTACAAAATATTTGGAGAGATCAATTATATCATACATAATTTATAATTTAATTTGTTACGAATCCTAATCAAAAATTCCAAATCCCTCGTCAACTGAACATCTGGGTGGAATGTTTGTATCTTGGTTTTTCCACAAATATTTTTTTACGGGTGTTTCAACTTGTAAATAATTATAGGCAAAGGCATAACTTCTGGTAATCCGTTGCTGGAGATTTACCAAATACTTTACAAATATTTAATCCACGAAATACAATAATCTATAAAATACGTATACCTTAGAAAAGGCTTTACCAATATAAGATACGGCAAATAATAATAATATTTGTATTGTATTCACATTTTTAACTAGTTTATAATACCTACTTCATTATTTTTTAAATATAATGTTGCAATTTGAATGTGCTGCCATCTATTATCACACAGGAAGATATTGAATGTATTTGATGTATGTAGGTAAAATCGAATATTGTAAACTACTCCCATCACATATATATATATTGACGGATAACATAGAAAATAAAATCGAACCGGCAAATGACGTCACTGGCTGGCAGCGTTTCAAACGTAGTAAATTGTTTTCATTCATTTTTTAAAAATTGGAAACATATTTAACCATTTAAGTAGTGTTTTCAGAAATGTTTTATGATATATTTTAGTGTAATAGTGTTATTTTTCAATATTTTGATTACGGTGGAAACCCCCATTACCCAGTCGAGTCCAACTCGAAAAAGAAGGGGTGTTACGCAGTGGTTAGTTGAATAAGCGTTGCACATGAACTTTGTAGCGAATATTTTAGGTTGGGTAGTACACCCCCTTCTACTGCGTTGATTTTTCCCTTCTCTAATGGCACGAGGTCTACCGAATTACAGCAAATGTTGTTTTGTGAATACATTTATCAAATATGAAGAGAAAATTTATATCGTATCGCGAAATTCTAATTTGAGAAATACAGCCGAATTTTAGTAATATCGTAAACTGGATATCTGTTTTTCACAATTATAGTTCTAATTTTCCCGCTTATTTTTCATGCTTAATTTGAGTTGCCAATAATGGAGAAATTGCGTAACAAGGTGCATGAAGTGCATGGTTGTGATATGATACATACAATCCGGATTCGGATCTGAATAAAATTTCCATTTATGACATCCGTTAGGATCATATTTCACAGCAGCTGTAGTGTCTATAAAATGACATCTGGTAAACGCGCTTTAAGTTTGTAATTTCAACAGATAACGAAAGCTGACCAATGTGAATGTGGAATGTCCCACTCAGAACCAGCACATAGCGTATTCTCAAACTAGAGAACTACATAGTTATACCAATTTGTTTATTATTCTCAAATTTCAGTAATGATCGTATGGTAGAGGGTGCTTACCAAAAGATACATTACGAGCTCAAATAGCTGTTCCAGAGAGATCAATGAAGTGGTTAGTTTTTAATTATTTGAAATATAGAAATAATCTTCAAATTAACTAACTACGTTCCGATTCGAATATAGTTGCCGTCAAATTTTCCCCTTTTCCCTTCCGTAAAATATTCGGACAAATTAGCCCTTAATTAATTACTGATGAAAAATATGAATTTATTCTCCTACAATCCATTGAGTTATATTTAACCAAAAATCAAAGTCATATTGATTGATCTCCAAATATGTATTCGTTATTTGGACATGAAATTATTTATAATTGGTATTGGTACCCAAAAAACTAGGACTGGTAGACTATTTATCAATTTAAACATCAAATATTTAATTATGCCTTCAAATATATCCGACATTACAAATTTGCGCATTAAAATTCATAAACTTTAGACCCGAAACAATTGTAATTTTTTTCTATTATAAATAAATTTATTTCCGGCAACAGTACTCATTTATTTATAAAATGCTTAAAATTGTAGCATTTTTTTTTATACTAAGACCTCACAATATGTAGTGTACGAAATCCTAAATTGGTAATTAGATTTAACGGTTTACGGAAACGCACTAATAAAACAAATCATGCTCGGAACTCTCATATCAATATTTATTATCGAAAAAGAATTTTCACTTTATGAAATATGATTTTAGTACGTGAAGCTGTAATATGTTATTTAATTTAAGCTTCCGTGTAAACCAGCAGATATTATTAGTGCTCTATTCTGAGTACAGTCGGTGACATGAAAGAAAATCGGTCTGAGAAAAGTTTATGCTGGCAGGATTTCTGTAAAGTGGCACTACGAATAGAAAATATTATACTATGATATGCTATACCGAACCGCTCCAACCAAAAGTAGTAGATTTCACTGAAGCAACGCCCATTGTTTATTAGATAACAACATGATTACGTGGAATACTCTCCATTACCGCACCAACTTTCTTTCGTGTCACAGGCTGTATTTGCATGTCCTAAATCGTACAAACTAAATTTAATCTATGTAATTCGATAAAAAATGCAGTAATGCATCATACGATACACTTTTCAAAATGGAATTCATTTACTATTCTGCATCGCGCAGAGCTGCTATACTCAATTTGGGTATAAATTACTTTGTGATTAAAATTTGATTCTTACTTGATGTCTTCCCGTCTGATGGCAGCAGCATTGAGCTGCCGTTTTAATTCAGGCACACTTAAAATCAAACAATCTCCTAGATTGGTCAAACACAACAAACAAACTTCGGAATAGGGTTGTTCAGTTTCTGGATGATTTCCAGTAAACGTAGCGAAAGACATTCGTCGAACTCTTGCACCTTCATGTGCCGTCAGCTTGTATTTGCAATACGGTTTAAGCGACGGTAGTGTAAACACTTTAAATTGTTCTTCTGAAGCGATGACGACTCTATGAGGTTGTGTGGTGTCGGCAAGAGGTGCGACTCCGTGTTCGACTTCAAGGGGCTCTGGGAGAGGCTTGCTAGAGCCGTCCAGAACGGCAATGGCAATGACAGGGGCTCGGTGTTTGAGTTGGATTTCTTTGCCCAGCTGGCAGGAGACGTCTTCGGATTGACGTTTCTGGCCACCAGGGATGGTTATTGTGAAGACATATACTGTTCCGTTATTTGTTCCAGCCCATAACGTCGGAGTTGTGTTCTGAACTGCAAATTATTTTTAGTTTATAAATATTTGTATATTTTAAAAATATTGTAAATTTCTAAATGCAAATTTAAAGCGAGTTAAAATCCATGCAGATAATAACAAAAATGTTACTATAAAGTGACAGGAACAAAAACTGCAATGAATGATTTAAATCCAACGTTCAAAAAAATTCGTAAAACTTTTTCCATACATACCACAATCGATTTCGCTTGAACTACAATACACATTTTTCTATTCAATACATTTCTTTATAATATTTGTTAAAAAATTAAATCGAAAGAGCAAATTTATATTAAAATCGTAAAATACAGAATTCAGGCATTTTATTATTATTATTATTATTATTATTATTATTATTATTATTATATGTTAGTTCAGTCCAGTAGGACTTGATTTTGAGTAATATATATATACATATAAAGATGTAAATGAAATTTCTGGAATAACGTATTTAAACTATTATGATTTGTCGACGATAAACGATAACCGATAACTCATCTCATAACCTCATAACTGTGCTCTTCCTCTATTCACAGATGTTTAGTAGTATGTTTTAATACACATTTTTATAGTTTTGTATCCAAAATTTAAATTTCTTTATTTTAAGGCCCGGTATTTTAATCTCCTAACAACTTCCTAATAAATTTTATTTACCTAACAACCAAATTGTATTATTAATAAATATGTTTTCCGTTGATCGTTTATTAACTATTGTGCCCGCAAGAAAGCAAACACCAGCCGACAATTTTTGTGCCGTGTGAATCGAACAGCAGAGGGCAGCAGCGATCAGATCATAGGCGGGTAACCAAATATCCAACAAATCTTCAATGAATTTTAACTCAAAAACTAGAAGTTTTAGAAAAAAAAATATTAAGAAATATTATTGCTCTCGACGAGTTACATTACGGGTTAAATTTAATGTACATATTTCATTTACAACCTGCATAATAAGAAAGGATTTAAACAAAAAATCATCAATTTTAAAATTTTCTATCATGGCGCGCTTATGACGAGCATGCGATATTGACATCTGCAGGGAACTTCAGCGCCTAAACACACGTGTTCGTAGACAATTATTTAACTGTTTACAACTTTTGACTGAATACGAGAACGTAAGTAAACAAATAAATATCAGAGGAACATGTAGTAATTAATGCAAATAAAGTGAATAAAATATCAAATACAAAATACACCCGCTTTCTAACACTAGCGCCATCTGTGTTTCTGACTGTATTTAGTTTAGCTCACTAGAGTTATAAATTCTGCAAATGGTAAATAAATAAAAAAAAGTTCAATCGAATCACTCAGTATTGTTAAACGGAGTGAATTTACGAACGAATAGTTTTATTCGGTTTTCTTTAGGAAAGTTACGATTAAAGAATCACAAGAACAATCCGACTGAATTTACAAAATTGCTAAATAAAATTTATTTACTTTCATAAATTTAAATTAAGTCGCCCATTGCAAAGCTTAAGGAAAATATGTTTCGCTTAATATTAGAATGGTTAATAAAAACAATTAAAAGGTTTATGGGCCTATATACAATTAATGTCACTGAAACGTACAAATGTTAATAAAATTAATGTTCCCACAAAAATTTTCCTCTTTAACGCTGGATTCAAACCGAGAAAAACAAAACAAATCACAACATACCACTGACAAGAAAACTACGTGCGAAGTACAAGCAGCGCACCATGGATCCCAGAGCATCATCCACCGGGCGTGCCTCGATCTGTCGCTCAACAGGCTTGGCGTCCAATGGCGAGAATGGTGCGGAACTATCAGACTCCGATGCGGGCAATTTGCGGCCAGTAGGAGAAGTAGGAGACGTTGCCCCTGAGGCCCCAGTAGGCGAGGCGGCTGGGGAAGCTGCACGGCGGGTGGATCGGCCTTTGCGCAATCGGCGGAATGATTCTCGGAGGGATTTTTTGAAGGATTTGCGACGGGAGATGGGAGTGTCACCCGCTCCAGAGAGATCTAAAAGGAAGAATTTATATTAATATTTTTTTATTTTATAACCCGGTAGGCGCGGTTTTAGAAAACTATTTAATTTATGATTAAAATTTAGTTAACTAAATTTAAATTTCTGTGTTATTATAAAGATATCCGTTTTTCAAGGCTCGCCACTAGGATCTCGGAAACTAGATAAGAAGTCGGTAAATTAGGGCAAAGTTGCTCCATTAGTAGACCATAAAATAATATAATAATATAAAAATATATTTTTCGAAACGAGATGTATTTGCCGAGATCTCGATTCTCGAAAACTGTATCAAAATTTCCCGGTTATGTTTCTCATTAATTATATTTCTACATAATTATAGCAATTACGAGTATTTATATTTTAATAATAAAAAACGAATGGACCTTTAACGGCTATCTTTTTATATCGCTGCAAATAGTAAGAAAATGCCGCGAACAACTGCAAGTTGGGCTGTCACACGAAACGTCAAAAATATTGCAGTCATTAAAATACCTGTATTCTCGGTAAAAATTTGCATCGCTAGACATTTTAACTTCAATAAAAGCTTTTGTAACTTATTTCGATAAGATTTTTAAAAGTTATTTGAGATATTCTCACATTTTACATCTAATTTTTTTAGAAACAAACGCCATAGATATCATTTGTTCTTATTATGCGCAGATCCCCATTGCGCATATCTTCTATCTCTTTAAATTGAAAAGATCCATTATATATCAGATTCTATAAATAAATATATCATCACTCATTGCTGAGTGTGCCAATCTGCTTTGAACACAGATATCGGTAATAATGAAATATTTGCACCGTTCGGGCGCTTACCAGGCGTCACCTCACGGGCACTCATTGCTGGCGTGGAGAGTGCACCACAGGGGTCAATTTTGTGCCATTCATTTTATTCTATTAATAATTAAGGATTGATATTCAATTTGTTGATGCATAATGCAGTTTCTAAATAGAATATTAATAATTTATTTGAAATTGATATATTACCCATTTCTGGGTGTGCCACACTCTGCATTTAAACAGACGTCGGTAATGATGATATATTTTACCGTGTAGGTGCTCAAATTTGCGTCAAGAAATTTCGGCCGAGACAAGACTGTATTAAACGAGACGAGAAAAATTTCGAGACGTGACATAATTTTATGAATTTGAGACGAGATGGGACAAGACAATCAATTTATCGTCTTGTCTCGTCTCGACTAAATCACTACTTCAAATATCCCTTAGTGAACTTAGATACCAAACTTTTCTTTCCTAAAAGATTAGTTTTGATGGCAATGAGGAAAGATGCATGTCACGTGACTATCAGTTGCGTTTGATCACCTTCTATTTGTTTTTCCCCAAAAATTCGTAGGTCACTGTCACTAGGTAAAAGCAAAATTTAAATTTTGCCGATTTTTATTATTACAAATAACTTTTAAATGTGAAATAACATTGAATTTTCGTTAGCATTTCTTTAGGACATTTTTTTTAACGGTCGAACAACAATGCTCAAATATTTTTATCAGTGTTACATTTTGAGTTATTAGATCATAGATATAATTTTTATATGGATGCCATATTGGAAAGTTACATTATGGAAAACAGGATTTTTTTTAGCTATCCAGCGATGTATATCTTATTGATGTTCATTTGTTTCAAACAGCAAAAATACAAGGTATCGCAAAGTAAGAACAGCGAATTAATATTTTGTATACCCAAATTAAAAATGATTCATAATTATACAATAAAACACAGATATAAAAATATTCTAAAAAAAAAAAAATAAATGGTTTTTTGTTCCTGTTATACTGTAAAGAGTGCAATGCACATTATTTGTTGAATCTTATAGATTGTTTTGAAGGTAAGTATTGAACAATTAAAATAGAGGGTTATACAGAAGTATATTTTCGGGCTGCCATCTATCGGTATTTTCCTTGTACTACACTTGTGACTCATTTCACTCCGTTGCTAGATTACAAACAAATCGCTGTCATGGTGACAGTTGCAAGATGGTGCCAAGTATCAAGCGAGTGTATGGTCTTTGCAACAGTGAGTCCGCTATAATTATAAAGAATACATGACAAATGTGAAATTCTTTAAGTTTCCACAGCTTTCCGAAGACATTGAATCACATGTAAAACTCAAATGTCAAAACACAAGTGACAGAAGACAGAACTTTAAAAATGGCGTGGTTTGTTTGTAATCCGATCTTCCATCTCAACTTCTACATCGTCGCATTCTTTCTTGCGTGTGACGTCAAAATCATAACCCTCTATTTCAACACCTTATTTGTAAACTCAGTATTTTTGTTGTATTATATAGTGTCAATCAAATTAATATTATCTAAAATGGTACTTTCATATAGTTGAAACACAAAGTCTTGCCTATTTTACAATATCTCACAACATAAAGAATAAATTACCGATAAGTTAATCAAACAATCACGTGCGTATGAGATTATTACAAAAAAATAAACTCACCATTAGGATTAAGCGTGCACTTGACAATAACAGGCTTCTGTCTCAAATAATCAAACAACGCCAATCCATGCGCTGTTCCGGCTGCTACTAAACCCCACTCCGCTTGCAAGACACAGCATGTAACTGCAGCTGGTGGATGAAGTTGCAACATCGCACAAGCTTGAAATCCTGCATGTTGTGCAACTGGTTCCGTCCTAACTGTTAGTTGATCGTGTCCTTTCCAAACGAAACCGTCTCTATCGCTGACAATGTTCATCAGAGTGGCTTTTAGATCAACATCGTTGGCTTCTGGAACGAATTTAGCGATGACAACGTGACCGGCGGTTCCAGCGACTACAAGAGTGCCGGAGAGAGGACAAAGCACGACTTTTTTAACGGCAAGGCGAGGGTCGTCGGAGTAAGGGTCGAAAACGCCGGTTTTGCGGAATGGAGGCCATTCTTCTTCGCTTTCTTCCGTTGAAGGCGAATGGTCGTCGATATTTTCACCTGAAATATAATTTAAAACAATTATTCATCTCTGCTTACAATATGGTTAAAACATTAAAAATTAATTTAAGATAATTGGAATGCCCAAATCGACAATTTAAATTGGTTTCTGTATCGTTTGCACACATGAACTTGTTTTATTTATTTTAGTTATGCCATTACTATCCATACGGGTATTAGGTTAGTTATACCGTGGAATCATTTTAACTAGAATTAATTGAAATTTAAAGTACACATCAATCGAAGTATAATCTACGTGCTCTCCTAATTTAAAAACAATTGACCACGCGGTAGTTGAAATAATTGCAATTAAAACTGGCCTTTTTATAAATTTTATAGCCACACCGACATTTAATCAAAAAACTAGTATATTATAGAAGACTAATTTACGGATTTTATATAAAAATTTGAAAATTATTTACCACCCAAATTTTATTTTATTGCCTCTGAAAAATTACAATTGACAATTGATCTTGTACAATCGTTTCCTGCTGCTGTATTAGTTAGCAACGCCCACTCTGGTATTAGCGAATAAGAGGTATTCTTTGGTTAAAGGAATTCGAAGAAAATATATTTTAAAAAGGTAATTTACGTGAAAAGCACGAAAAGTTTAATCAATATAATACAAATTTTGTTATTGTTTTGTTAAGAAAGAAATATATTAATTTGTTTTGCAGTTCCGATTTGTAGTTTAGAATTAGTTTTACATCTTAAAATATATTATTACTTTTGTACCAGAATATACCGATAAATGTGGCAATACTTTAAAATTCAAATTGTTTCTTGATTTTTCTTGCTCATGAACTTGATTCTAATCGGTGAGCCAACACTTTATCTTTTATAAATCTTCCTTTATGACATTTTCACGATTTACACAAACTGCATTATGCAACAAATTTTTGTCAATATTGAAATTCAAGCTCTCAACACAAACAAACCAAATATTAAAATATCTCTCGATTTGTTTAAGCGCGACGTTGCCACAGCATACTTTAATACGAGTTTATTGGAATGCGAAACTTGTGAATGTGTTAGTGTACGTGGTACAATAGACCAGTGGTGGAACTCTGCTCTCTAGCGTAGCGATAGTATGACGTAAAAGTGACGTAGAATTGCGATTTTGGTACTCTACTAGATCTTTTCCATCGCTTCAATTCGTTCCCCTTACCCCTGCGAAAGCGACAGTTTCGAAGCGAGCGCAATGTGCTCTATCCTTTACAAAGTAATGCGAATATGCATTAGTCAGACAGAGAAGGGTTGTAGCACATGTACGGACAACCCGGCATTTCAAAACAAGTGTCCACAGCAAACAGGGTGAGTGTTTCATAGAATTTAGAATTGTCAAGGTGTGAAAGTACATTTAAATAATAACTGTAAGGTACAAAAACAAATTTAATTATGTATATAATGTTATTAATAATTTTATTAATTGTTTATCGTGTGTTAGCTAGAGAAATAAAGGTTATATTTATGTAAACAAAACATTTGGCCACCATTTGGCGCTAAGCATAAACGGGTATACATTTTTACAACAAATATTTAAAAGTAAAATGATATAAAAAATATAGTCCGGTAATGGATTAAAAAATATAATTACTTTACAAATTGATATATTTTGGAAATATGCTAGTAAAACCATAAAATATCAATATTTTAAATAATGTTATAGTAGATATTTTTATTTGTATATTTATTTATTTATTTAGATGAAAGTGAACAGACATTTAAGACTTGTAATGATGGACTTCATAGAACAACACCCGCAGATAGCAACGGGAAAATTTGAGGGTGTAAATGGAAGACAAAAATTTGCTTGGCGAATATTTTCTTGTCTTTGTTCATCCTGTACTTCTTCATACAACATAATTCGAGCAGGCAACATCTATATAAATAATTATATATTTTTACTTTACTAAGAAATAAACTATTTACCTTGACATAAAAATAGATATAACCTAAATATTATTTATTTGTTGCCATTGACACTTATCTCACTAAAAATGTCAGCGATAACTTCAAACTAACGGGAAAAATCCCTAAAAGTGATTCAGTGAGTTTGTATTTATCGCATTATATCGAAAATACACGAAGTGGATTGCGACTGTTGAGTAGAGTACCAATATCGAAGCTGCTAGCTTGACGTCATACTATCGCATCGCAATACAGCAGGGGTACGTTCTAAAACGCGGAGTAATGGGGTAAGAGTGCACTCTAGTCGTTCTAAAACACAGAGTGAAGTTAAATGGGTAACATTACATCGCATTTGTGAACGATGTGGTGTACACTCCGAGTGTCCTTTTCTTTCCTCACTCAGTCAGTGCGGTAACTTGTACCCGTCATGCGCAGTAGCAATGTTTATTGAAATCCACATGTTTTGAAGTGTTTGGCATATGAGTTTTGTCTGTGGTTTATTTTTTATTAAGTTCCTCTTTAATTTACGTTTTTTAATTCATTTAATACGATATATTTCATGTCGTGCAAGCTATTTTACAATATTTTCTGTGATTTAATTGAATTTAAAACCTTCACTACTCTAAAGAAAGTACACATTAATGATTATTTCCCCATATCAAATATTTCGCCAATAAATCTAAAATAATAGCAACATAATTTTCCACTTAATATATAAAAAATACTGCTAATAATTGTATTTTCCAAATCCATTTTGAACTGACAAATGGAGTACACTCTTATCACGCTCTGCATCGTTCTAAATGAACAAGAGAAGAGAAATCACGTGACACTACATTCACTCTACCTTTACTCCACCTTTTCACTGCGTTTTAGAACGTACCCCAGAGTTGCACCACAGAAAAGTGTAACGATAAAACTTAGGCGCGAAATTCAAACTCAGTTCATAACGCTGAGAACATAATTTCAATCCCCGTGTATTTCTTACCAAGGAAATTTTTGCTCAACTTTAAAGGCCGAAAAACTCATAAAAGTAAATTCTTATGCAAAGCATTATATGTAGCATCTAGACCGATCCTTTATCTTCAGATTCGTACAGTAATATTCACATGAACTCTGCACAATTTACAATTATTTAAATAATAATACAACACTACAAAATTTATTGAACGTATGTCTTAGTTTGATCGTGCATGCTTCATCTTCTATTGTGCTGTCCTATTTACTGGTGGGTCACGACATACGGTATCCTTGCTTGCACCAGGCATTTTAATTTCTAATAATTTTCTTACTTTACCTTTTCTACATGTTTAAACTGTTGCAATTTATTATTGAATAAACAAACTATCGAATTCTTAGCAAGAGCTGCTTAATTTCTTTTTTAAAATATCTTTTTTTGTCTGTAAAATTAAACTCCTATAAGAAACCTATACTAGGGAATTCAAACTATGAACTCGCGCCAAAGGCAAATTCTAACCTAACTTTTCTGGTCTAGTCAATGAAAAACTTTTCTATGGTAAAATAAAGAAAAGTAATATGTTACAGTATTTGATATTAGCTTTCAATTATTTTTATACAATCTGTGTATAAAATATAATGTTAAAAAAATATATTATTGCAACTACCTTAATCAAAACATAGGCAAAAAAAGAATGAAATTTAGTTTATTACGATTTTTTATTAAGCATTTACTAAAGTATAGAAGTATCGGTAATTCTTTTAACTACTAATCAAAACAAGGCCACACAAGACATTTAACTCAAGTTGCATTATCTGAAGCTGTAATTTTGCTCCGAGAAGGGCAAACAGAAGTATGCAAGTCGAAGTCTACGTCTAAATTAAACAAAATATTCCCAGAATATATTATTTTTTCCCCTTTTACAGAAATTTTCTAGTTTTAAGGTCATTTAAATAATTAAAACATCCTTTAATCAAGTTTCATGTTTTTAAATTTCTTCAAAAAACATAAAATTCACTATTCGTTATAGATTGACAGATCATACAGATTACTTATGACGTCACAACTAGGCTATATAATGGCTGGCACGAGAAGTTGAAACTGACCTAATGTGCTTAACCTAAAATTCGTTTTTGGAGAAGTCGAAATGTAATAATAAATATAATATGCTATTGTTATAACGAGGAAAAGACTCCGGCAAGATCTAAAATTAGTATAAAGGGAATAAAGATTCATTTAGAAATAAGACAAAAAACTAAACTTCATATGAATCCTGCATTTAGAACAAAAATAACGACAAAAAAATTATCCTTTAATTGTTTTGAGCAGTGTTTGAAACTTATTTACCTGTGAATAATGGAGCAGTGCTGTATTTATACAAGGGAGTCAACGCAACACCGCCTGCATCCCAAAATCTAACTGTCCCATCCTCATGTCCCGTCAATAATAATTCTCTTCTAGGTTGTGCCCCTTTGCTGCACAATAAATTCCCTCCGTCGATAGGCCAATCTGCCTGGGAATAAATATTGTTGACCTGGGATTGTCCGGCTGCTTTAATCTTCTCCCATAATTCTTCAGACACTCCGGTGACATGCTGACTGCAAGTTACGGCTGAGGCGTGCAGGGAAACCAAGTAAGGTAAGTTTAACATGCGCCAGTTTTCAGATTGCAGGTCGATAGCCACGAGCTCTTCTTCAGCGAGGACAATTAGAGCCTCAGGATCGGTGGTTGTAGGTGGGGCGTCACCTTCCTCGGATTCTTCGGGTTTTTTGCACACGATGAAGAAGTCGATGACCTACAATATGACTTATTTATTTATTTTTTTATTTTAAAGATTGAAGAAATATTTAAGTCCGGTATTTTCATCTCTGGTTAGTTAAAGTAACAATTAATACGCAAAATATAGTATAGATATTACTATATAAATTGTAATAGTTAAGTTAACACACAATTTCACAAGAGATGTATATACTGGGTCTTAAATCATTTAAAAAAGGTAAAATCTTCCTAATGAACATAATATTTGATAAATTGTACTGTAATCATAAATACAAAATGCAAAAAATAAATAATTGGATTACAAGGTAATTAAGATAAAAATTATATTCCGGGTATTTGAAAACAATCTATTCTTAGAAATACGTTTCTATAGTTTTGTCGAAAAGATTAGATTTTATCAGAAAAATATAACAATAATAATTTGTGTTTATATTTTTTTATACTTTCTTGTTACGAATTATACATAATTCAAATTTAATATCTGTATATTTAAAAAAGTAACAATACGGCGCGAGCAGACACGCGATTTGAACGACCTTGAAATGCTTGGAATCAGCTGTTTTGAATGTGATTGTCAATTTGGCAAGAATAAT
The DNA here is from genome assembly GCA_963082715.1 of Harpalus rubripes. Lineage (NCBI taxonomy): Eukaryota > Metazoa > Arthropoda > Insecta > Coleoptera > Carabidae > Harpalus > Harpalus rubripes. The sequence continues at coordinate 18,241,035 of OY720451.1, forward strand.
ATTTAGAATTATTTTAATTTTAAACTGTTAATAGTATATTAAAAAAATTACAGAAGGTAACCTATGGAAGTACAAGTTTAGCGCGTAGTAGGGAATCCGCAAACGAACGAGTGGTTGTGTAAGCTTCTTTAACGAAAGATAGAATAGTTAGATTGGTAACAGTGATTTGAGTTTTTATCGTTTTTATTCTGTCCGCTGTCAGGATATTTTGTGTATTTTATGTAGTCATACCAATCTCAAATAAAATGTCACCAAAAATCGCTTAAGAATTAAGCTCCTTCTACAGGCTGCTCTTATACCTACTGTGATTATTCGATTTATAGTACTAATATTAACCAAGTGACTTATGAAATGTATTCTGTTTTGCCTATTCTTAAAATTTCAGGCGGGAACATATAAAATTGGCACCCCGTATAGTCCATTCACGATAGCGAGATAACTTTGAACTAACTCGCGAACAGAGACAAGTCATTCTATTCGGTTCGAAAATTATCCCAATCCGACCAATAGAAGGACTAGTCTCTGTTCACGAGTTGGTTCAAAATCATCTCGTTATCATGGACGGCATATTATAGAATCAATAAGCGTGCTATAATCCATTCTAATTCCGAAAAAGATTAAAGTTATTATGTTGTAATAAAATAGATTACATTAATACTTGAATGTTTCATTCTTTACGTCTTTTTTTTTCATTTTAAATTTTCCTCCTAAACCTATCGAAATCTTAACTCATTTAATCGTGAGAAACAAAAGTTCTGCAATCAATAATTTTATTTTATTAATATAAATATGTATAAAATTCCTTGTTGTATAAAAAATTTGTATAATAAAATAAAATTGTGAAGTGATAAGCGTACACACAAAACAGCTGATTTTAAGAATTTCAAGGTCGCTCGAGTCTGCTCGCGCCCTATTCATTTCCAATGAACAACAAAAGAAAGAAATTTACTTTCCGTGGTTTGTATTTATACAGGTGTCTCAATAAGGTTGCTCACTATTAGTAACTTTTTTTATTTGAAGAGATACGAATTTGGTTAAATGACCAAAATTGTGCCATTTTGAAATACAAATCTGATGATGTCAGCAAACATTAGGTTATATCAGCGGTTCTCAAAATATGAGACCTAACTTTTTTATTTTAAATAGGAACACATATTTTTTATTAGCTTATTTGCTAGAGAATTCAATTCTGAATTCAAAGATATAATCGTTTCATACCATTACATAACGATTTTTTTGGGAAAAATCCATAATAAATTTTATATTAATTTGATTTAAATATGACTATAATAAGGGTGCCATGAATGGAAACAATAAATACATGTTACTTTTTTACGTAGAATTAGAATGCCTTGAATGAAAAAAATGAGTATTTTATATTTGTTGACATGTAATAAAAAGTATGATCAAGTGCTAAAACAAAAGATTCACTAATTTCATTCATGGCATTCTAATTCTACGTAAAAAAAGTAACATGTATTTATTTTTTCCATTCGTGGCACACTTATTATAGTCATATTTAAATCAAATTAATTTAAAATTTATTAAGGATTTTTCTCAAAAAATTTGTTATGTGATGGCATGAAACGATTATATCGTTGAATTCAGAATTAAATTCTCTAGCGAATAAGGAAATAAAAAATATATGTTCCTATTTAAAATAAAAAATTTAGGTCCCATATTTTGAGAACCGCTGATATAAATTAATGTTTGCTGATATCAGTAGTTTTGTAATTCAAAATGGCACAATTTTGCTCATTTAACCAAATTCATATCTCTTCAAATAAAAAAGTTACTAACAGTGAGCAAGCTTATTGAGACACCTGTATACTTTCCACTATGTCATCTTTAAATAAAATTATTTGAAATACAATTTAATCAAAAAATAAAACTGTTTTATGCAAATAATGCAAATTCTCAGACGTATGACTGGACATTCTATTATTATTTATAATAAAATAAAAACGTTTTCTGTGGAGCATTAACTACAAATTGTCGACCCCGGTAGTGTGGGTGCCAGCGATACGACCCAAGGGTTGCGGGTTTGAGTTTCATGTTTTCATCTCATCAATCATCTCATTTTTCATCACCTCATTGGCTGCATATGACCGTCCACAAATTAAAATAAAAAATATAAATTACTTTCATATCATTACGGCTTATTATTAATTACTGGGACTATTCGCGAATAAAATTAAGCCGTAGCCATCTAGTGGCAAAATAAGTACTATTTGTTGTCGTACTTCACTGAAAACGCTATTGTGTGTGCACAGTAAGCTTTTGTTTTATTATTTCTATTTTACGTGCTCATTCACTACTTCAATAAATAGGTATTGACTTAAATCAGACTTTTTGAAGACTACTTTCCAGTTTAAATCTGTTTCATCCTTAACTTGTTTTACACTTTCCTATTAAAAGACTGTTAGTTTCCTGATTTTTTCTTCATTTACTCAATTTTCTACTTAAAATTCCTTGAAGAATTATTGAAATTAAAAAATTTAAATAATTCTCTTTATAAGAGGCGAAGATTATTTCCCAAGAACATTGTCATATTTATCTGCAAATAAACAAATTTTGAAACGTCCATGTACAAAATTGAAATAATAACATTGAAACTTAATCTTCAAACTTATCGGTCAGTAAAATAAAACCTGCCTAAATATTTTAATAATAGAATAAAACACTCTTGAAAACTGCGTTTATAACATGTAAACAAGCACGTTTGAAAATGATAGTACGACAATCATCTGACATCTTGGCTGATAACAGCGCCGCCACCGGTGATTTTATTCGCGAATAGATTTCGGTAATGACGATATAACTGCATATAGATGGCGCTTACCAGGCTTTATCTCACGGGCTCTCAAAGCTGTCGCATTTGAGCGATTTAAAAAATGGATATCATGAATATAGTGACTCTAATATAGGTGACCGGTAAGATTAAGGTCAATAACTAAGAAGATCAGTAAAAATAAATGCCCTTGAATGCGTTATGACAACAGCCGAGGAATAAAAATGGTTTCTTCTCGATTTTTATGGTGGTAACAAATAATAAAAAAAATGGATGCAGTGTGTTATAACTCGCTATTAACTATGCTCTATTCCATTTAAGCCATGCAGTAGATGGCGCTCGCATCAGCGCTAGTTGTAAGTAGCCGAAATTACATTGGGTAAACTTGTCTCATGTCTCCAATTTCAGCCAATCAGAGAGGTCAAAACTACGCCATACGCTCTACAATACTGAATAGCTTAAATGGTACAAAGTATAGTCATAGAAAAAAATGTTTTAGACAAAGGTTGTAGGGAGGTTTGTCTTCTACAAAATTAATAACTATTTTTGACCTAATACAGAGTGGTGAGATCTTTTGAAAAAACCAATTTTGCACGTCACTTTTTCCTATATGGCTGTGCTACTAAAAGTACTCCAAGATTGAAATATGTTTTTTTATTAGGACCCCATAATAACTGTGTTTTTTGGCACTTTTTGTGGTGATTTTAGAAACCTTAAAAAATATGCCCTCGGAAATTAACTTTCTAACAATTAATTCAGTCTTTAACACTAATTTGATTATATTACAAAAATAGCTATTTGTGTATTAAGAGCGCAAAATGGGACATTGTCGATTGAGAGGTTGTTGCCGCGCGACGCAGGAGCGAGGCATTCTCTCGAAATCGACAATGTCCATTTGCGCTCGAAACACACACATGATTTTTTCTACAGTCGCCACAATGGGGTCCTCCAGCATAATAAAAATTTATTTTTTATTTATTTTTACTTATCGGTATTTTCCATTCTTCTTGAGCTATTGCTTCAATCTAATCTAAGCATTTTATACTTTCGTTTTTGTAAATGAATGCCCTATTTTATTTTCACAGCAGTGCGGCATTTTGTTTGGTTATGTAAGTGGGTAATGTGTAACTACAGTGTCATTAATTCCTGACTAAACGTTTCCATTAAGAATGTAGCCAAGTAACATTTCTCAACATTGTATAGTTAGAAATTTGAGGAGCGAGCGTTTTTTCTACTTTGTCGCTCTAGAGCGGCAAAGTGACATTTTGCGTTGACAAAAGAGAGCGCAAATGGCTACTTTGTATATAGACTGTAGAAAAATAATATTTTATGAATGTTTCTTACCTTACTAGTGAACTCAAACGCAACATGTTTCTCTCCATGTATAGCCGACACTGTATATTTATCACTATAACTCGCTCTAGGCATTCCTCCCGAAAATACAATCAAAGGTTCATCGCCCATTTGCCTCCTTGCAATCTTCCCTATAGCTTTGCACGGGAAAGGTCCGTATATCGTAGTGGGTTCATTAACGGGCTTTTCCCCATTGTCTATGTCCCAAATTGCATAGCTGCCGTCGTTGTGAGAGCTGGTGAACTGTTGGCCACTCTCATGCCAGCAAAAGCTCTCTAGCTGCTGAGTGCTTGTGAACGTTTGAACAGCGCTGTTGTCAACGCGGTTCCAGAGAACCATCAACCCGCGGTTGTAGCCGATAAGGATGTTATTAGGGCGGCCAGGTTGCTCGGCGATGGCTTCCACAGCACCAGGGTTAAGCTTGTAGTCTTCTGGGACACTGAAGAGGAACAAAAATGTTGTAAAGTTTATTATGGTCATAAAATAAAATGTATTTGTTGATTCAGGGTATTTCTAAAACTGAAGCATTTGAATTCAAACAGATCTAAATGCCATTTTTTGTCTACAAATAATAATGATGTCTGCATCTTACATTTCAACCAAGGTTAAATTTCATGGCACCGATCCATGTCTGTAACATTGAACTTGATAACCACAACTTTTTCATGGAATTTTTTTATGCGAATAAAATACTAAAACGAAATTGACAAATGCTATATGAAATAATTAAATTTGCTATAATTTTTTTTTCTGTTCATTACATTAATCTTATGAAATAGAAATTGTTTATTAATTTAACCTTCTTTGTAGCTTAAACAGTTTTCGAGATAGCAATGGTGGTACATTTAAAATAAACACCTGTACATTATATCTTGTGCTATTGTATATATAAAATTATAGAATTTTGGTAAAATTGTCATTGTTATTTATACAAACCAATAAAATGTTGAAGGTTATTAATTTTCATTGATTGTTTTCGTCAGTATGTGGACATTTTTCGGTTGTAACTTTTCTAAACGTAACGTACTATAACATAACCCAACGCACATAATTCTTGGCCGCAAAACTCGGACAGTTATATTAATTTTTTAAGAAAGTGTCTATAGACCCGACGGTCCCGGCCGTGTTCAAAAAATTTAATTCCCGAATAGGCGTGGTTGATGCAATTTCTATAAATATATTTCAACATTATATTACATAACACAAAATTCATGTTTGGAAAACTAAAATTGGTGTTTTTCCAAAATATACCAAGCTAAGTACGGTATGCAACGGTCCCATGTTGCTAAACCTCACCTCATCGTGATTTAATTGATCCGGAATCTTCGGAACTTTATTTTTTTAACACGGTTCCGCGGTTGGGACTCTAGCCATGTCCATTTTTTAATTAGAATCGCGACTTTTTAAAACAAACCCTGTAGAAATCAAATTCACGAAATTCGAAACGTTTAGTCTTTTTTACATAATTGATACTAGATGGCAATAGTGACTGCGCACCAAAATAATGATAATTAATTGACTCTGGTGGGTCTATAGCCCGTACACCGAAACGAGAGAAATTGTAACTAACCTGGGATCCAATCCAAGTCATTCTTATTGGTTTATGATGACAAATTCAAAGATTCAACTTTAAATTTGTCATCATCGGCCTATAAGAATGGCTTGGTTCAGATCCCGTGTTAGTTCAAATTTCTCTCGTTTCGGCGAACGGGCTAGCAATAAAACTATGTAATAGGGTTTTCCACGATTTTTTTATAAGTAATGTAGAGGAGAAAAATGCATAAGAATTTTGCAATTTGCAATGACGTCATCTCGTGACGTCACAACCCCAGCAAGATTTTGGTCAGCCCCAACAAGACAGAAAGATTGTAGAACTACAAGATAGAAACAGTTCTATCAACTGAATTTAATTACAATGTAGCGTGAGAAAATTAAACGTAACCCACATATAACCTGCATTGACTTGCATCCATGTGTGATCCACGGAAACTGGGTGGTTACTGATTCAGCACATGTGTGCTTTTTATTTGTTTGTATTTTTAATTAAACGAATATTTTTACCCACAGTTCTCTTGTCATCAACAAAAATAATTCGCGGTAACTGTCAGGCATGCGCACAAATACCATCAAATGAAACAACTTAGTTGTGCGACCTCGTTAGGGTTGTGGCGTCATTAGGCGACCGTTTTGAACAAATGTATTTTTCAATTATAAATTTGTTTATAAATACTATATCATTTATCATTATTTTTATTTTATATTAATATACTTTATACTAAAATTTATATGCAATACCTCGTGCAATACTTATTTCTTTAAAAGCCGTTGGCTTGGAAAACCTTATTATGAAAAAGCAGCATATCGCTCACTACTTGCATTGTAACATTGGATGCCAAAAGACCATTATTTGCGTCACTCTGTTGAAATGAAGACATGCTCTGTATTAGTAAAATATGGTAAAATAATCTTACAGTTCCTTTAACATAAATGCTATTTTAGTTTGAAATAATTTTTTGAGAATGAAAACTGTCATTGCCAAAATTATTTCAAACAAAAATAGCATTTATGTTAAAGGAACTGTAAGATTATTTTACTAATACAGAGCATGTCTTCATTTCAACAGAGCGGATGAACCGGATAGTCAATTTTTGACTATAGCGTTTATCCTTCCCAATAGCGTTATAGCATTTATAATTTCTATATAGGAATTGATTTTTTTTAAATACTGCAGGCCTATTATTGCCTATGTATACAATATTTAATTTATTCTCATAATAGTCATAATTTTAATTTTTGGTACTTACATTCCTTTGAATTTAAATGCTTCAATTAATTACAACGACGTAAACTTTACAACAAAATGAGCATATTTGTATTAAACAAAATCTTTAAAAATATATAATATTTATATAGCATAAAATGATAGTTAAAATAAATTTTAATGCTTTTAATTAAAATTCATAAGATAAACGTAACGAAGTTCTACGAAACGAAAAATAAAATTATCACGTTTTTAATCTGTGATAGGTACGGCATATTTATTATCACCTGTGAATGTCGGTGTTTTTAATAACGGAAAACACAATTGTGTTTGTAAATATACGATATTTTATCATATTTGCAAGTTTTAAGAAATACCCTGCAACGTACATTTAAGAAAAATATTTATAACATCTTACAAGACAATAATGCTTGTTATATTCTAATTATTAAACAAACATCAAATCAGATGCATGAACCAAATTTAAATGTAAACATGCTCTAATTACGTTTCATAACTGTAAAATAAATACACTATTTTAATTTTTTTTAAAAAATTATACGAGTACTAAGATAATTTTCATTTCGTTGTTTTCATGCTTGTTTCTATTCCAACATATAATTTTAGACGCGTTTTTAAATATGATGTGATAAAATATAATTGGAATACTTTTCTAATGTATAAACCGCACTGCTCATTGTTGATATAACACCAAATGACCTTGATTAATTTCAATCATAATACAATGTAAAATCAATAAGTATAAATTTATAGTTCATAAATCAGTGTTAGTATTATGACTAAAAGGCATTGGAGCGATAATAAAGCGCAGTTATAATAACAATTTTCAGGATAAAAATTGAAGATTATTTCATAATAATAGAAACTTAATAAATATGTAAACTAAACGTATTTCCTTAAAAACAAGGTAATCATATTAAATTACAAAGAATGCTTACAAATTAAAAACATGTAACTAAAAAAATCTAGGTCATTCTTTGTTTTGGTTTCATATGTTTTGTTTTAAACTGGTTTTACTACAGTTAGATACAGGGTTTTATTTTAGCTAGTCAATATAGAAGAGTAAATATTCTTATCAGGATGTAATGCCTTATGACTTTCACAACAATTTTATGATTAGCACATAATAAAAAAATCCAAGGAATTTCTTTGTACTGCATCGACGGAAAATCAATATTTTCGTCGGTATATTTCTCTTTTTGTTGCAATATTCGAATCGGGTTCATTTATATCAATACAGACAGAGTAGAAATTAATTTTGATTTTAACAAATACTCAAATCTCAGATTTACAGAATTTATTCTTACAAAACAGACGTTTCGTATAGACTTATACATACCTTCTTCAGGGTAAATAAGATCTTACAGATTCTTAAACTAAAAATCATATACACATAAATATACTCGTTTATTTAAGAATCTGTAAGATCTTACCCTGAAGATGGAATAAGTGTATATCGAAACGTCGGATTTTTAAGAATAAATGCTGTTTGACTGTTGTTAACACCTAATCTACACCATAGTCGAGAAATTTACCAACATAAATTTATTTTGGTTTAGATATTTAGAATTTTTATATACATAGTTATTTTTATAAAAGACGCTAAATGGACCTTTCCAATTTAAAGAGATAGAAGATATGCGCAATGGGGATCTGCGCATAGTAAGAACAACTGAGATCTATGACGTTTGTTTCTAAAAAAATTAGACGTAAAATGTAAGAATATCTCAAATAACTTTAAAAAATCTTATCGAAATAAGTTACAAAAGCTTGTATTGAAGTTAAAATATCTAACGACGCAAATTTTAACTGAGAATACAGGTATTTTAATGACTGCAATATTTTGACGTTTCGTTTGACAGCCCAACTGGCAGTTGTTTGCGCCATTTTCTTACTATTTGCAGCGATAGAAAGAGATAGCCGTTAAATTGAAAAGGTCCATTGTAATTGTATTGCTCGAGAATGGTCCTTTTCAATTTAAAGGCTATCTCTTTCTATCGCTGCAAATAGTAAGAAAATGGCGCGAACAACTGCGAGTTGGGCTGTCAAACGAAACGTCAAAAATATTGCAGTCATTAAAATACCTGTATTCTCAGTGAAAATTTGTATCGTTAGACATTTTAACTTCAATAAAAGCTTTTGTAACTAATGTCGATAAGATTTATTAAAGTTATCTGAGATATTCTCACATTTTACGTCTTAATTTTTTTAGAAACAAATGCTATAGATCTCTGTTCTTACTACGCGCAGATCCCCATTGCGCATACATTTTATCTCTTTAAATTGAAAAGGTCCATTATTTTTCGCGAGTCGATAATAAAATGTTATTGTCGTAAATAAAATTAAAATTTTATATTTTTTCTACGCCAGATTTTAAAAAATAAATTAAATAAAAATCAATTATAAATTACTTTATTTAAGCACAAGTAGAATTCGTTATATCGTGAAATCCATTTCATTTAATAAATATATGTAGTAATATAAAATAATTTGAAATTTGCGATTTTTCATTCTTTTGCGGCTAAATTTGTGACGACATAGCTTCATACTCACATAAAGATATTTCTCTCACACAAAAACACATTTTGATTCCTCGTGATTTCTTTAAAAGTACTAGTGCGGTAAAAGATATGTAAATAAAAACGTTTATTAAAATAAATACCAAACCAAACTATCATAGTTCCAAACTAAACCGATAGAGCTCGACTGTCGTATCTGCGAAGCTGTAATTCCGGAAATATTTGAAATTAAAGGCAATTATTAAAAAGTCATATCTCTGAATCTAAAGACTTGTAAGGTGTAAAATATACACCTACATATTTAATTTGATCTATTTTTTCAAAATATGAGAAATGACCCCATTATAAAATTTAATACTGTTTTGGTTCTATTAGAAGAAAATATTTTTCTGAAAACATTAATTATACAATGAAAATTAAAGTATTATTTTATCTACCCTTGCGGTTAAAGCGCTACTTGATCCACCATTTTTATGAGATAAAAGCACACTTTAAAATCTGCTATAAAAAAATAATAAATTATATACGAAGTTATAATTACAGTTTAATTTGCTATTAAAAATAGTTTTACTATTTACTGATCGCAATATTTGCTGTTAAGATAAGATATTATTTACATTCCGAAGCACAAATCTTTTACCATGCACTAATTTTACAACTATGATACCTTATATCCGCTGGTATGATAATGCTATTCAAAAGTATTTCTTTTAAAATAGTCAGAATTATATCAATAAAAAATTACTTACTTCTGCATAACAACATCTTGGTATATAATATCTGTAGAAATATTAAACGTCTGCACATCCAGTAAATAAATATTCCCGCCCTCGGTTCCCAGCAACAAATTCTTCCCTGTATTTTCAGCACATATCACCGATATCTTCTTCAGCTTGCCTTCCAGCGAATGTGAGGTTACCTCCACAAGACTGGATCTGTTGATCTCCCAAAGATGCAGAGAGTTGTCTTCGCAGAGAGAAACGACTCGCCCTACTCCAGGAAGGAACACTAGGCGTGTCACAGCCGACTCTTGACTTTGATGTTGTCCGTAGAATTCGACGCCAGGTTGGCCGAAGACTTTGACGGCTCCGGTGGCAGTGCCGATGCACAAAAGACGGAGGACTGGGTCCCATGCTAGCGCGGTTGGTTTGTGAGGGAAACCGTGTTGTAAAGTCTGAGGAGAAATAGAAAGACTCAAAACCGTACATAACAAAAGACCTCCACATCACATTCAACAAATGGTGGTCTGTGAATAAAGGCCTAAAACGTTTTTCTGTACAATTTTTGAAGTAAAAACAATTGTAATAAAATCTCTAATTAAAATATGTTTATGTTTCTTTAAGACAAAGTATTTTGCTTGCTAAAATAACGATAATAAACTTCTGATTTTATTAATATTGGTATGGTTATCTTTAAAAATATACCAAACTCTTACTATTCGTCGACGTTTGAGTCAAAATATTTTAGTACTCAACTCATTACTCATGCTCCTTTGTACGTCTAATTTCATTCACTTTGAACACATAGTTTGAGTTTGACAGCTACATATTTGATGAAATATTTTGACACGCTTAGCGATTTTTTTATTATTTAATCATAACGGAAGAAAATAATCTTTATTCAATTTTGTATTAAAAAGTGCAGTGAAGCTGTACAAATGTTGGATAAGGCTTTTAGCGAGTAAGCTATATCCAAACCAAGGATTTATGAATAGTACAAACGTTTTCAAAGGGGGTATCAAATCAACGTACTGGCTTACAGTTCATTACTCATTCATTAATAACTGTTTTTGACCAAAAACATTGCCGTGGTGTAGCAGCCACCGTATTCGCCAGACAAGTCCCCCTTGACTTTTCCTCCCCGAAGATGAAGAGGACAATGAAAGAACAACATTTTTGGAGCATAGAGAACTAGAGAAGATAAAAGCAAAATCATTAAAGGAATTGATGACTATACCACAAGTGCATTCCACAAGTGTTCATTATATCTAATAGGGAATACTTTGAAGGGGTTAATAATTATATTGATAGATAAATTATTATTTTTTGAAAAAAATAAAATTCTTGATGTTTTCTGATCAAACTTCATCCTCCTATTAACCATGCCTGAAATTTCTAACATTAAAACAATTTCTAGAAAACATTGGGATTAACACATGTAAATAATATTACATATATTTCTTTGTCACTTTGAACCTTTTGAATCTAAATTCTTGAATTAACGAAACATTTTTGAAGCACCAGATATTAGACACTAAACTTGAATACGAACCTCAATTTTATTTAGTAAACCAATGATTGTTGTATATTTTAAAGACGCAATATAAACTAATAAAGTTACTGTGTGTTAGATTTTGTTACTATAAAGGTTATATTATAAAATAATACTTTTATTATGTAAATATACATGTATGTAAATGAAGTTCGTCCTAAAAATAGATACTGATGCATCAAAATATTTGGATATTCTGATAATAAAATGTAGCTTAGAATTAATTTCAAATTAAAATCTTAGTTATCGATATACATGTTCGAAGAGCAACTGAGCGTTACCATCGAGGTTAGCATGTACCGTTACTATAGAATTGATTTGTTTTATTTTATTTCTATAGCAACATAATTCATCTTTTTATCTGTTTACATGATGATAAAACATAGCAAAACTGTACTTTGAATTTTTTGATACATTTGTTGTGAATTATATCTCATAATATTGCTATCCATAATAACAAATACATATATGACAATTTTATTATATACTATAAAATTATAAATAATATATTAATGGGGACTGATAATTCGTTCATAATAAAATCTACTAAGTTATTTAGTTGCAAGATTTAGTTATGATATAATGTTAAGAAAAGAATAACTTGTATTTAATAAGAGATTAAATATTGCAGCGTGAATCATATTAAATAAGTCAATAATAATTAATTTGATCAGCAAGTCATATAGGTTTGTTTGATAAATGATAAGATAATAAAATATTACTCGAATCGGGTGTAACCTGCCATATCAAAGGATATTTCTCCATAAACAAGCAGGTGATACCAGAAATCAATTTCACATTATTACTATTTATTTTACAAAGATATCTGATAAAATAAAATCGAACTTACCTTGCGAAAAGCAAATAATTCTTTCTGCAATTTTTGTCGATCTGCAGAATGTTGGGGCCCTTTCGCCCTTATGAATTTGAACATTTTAAAACGTCGGAACTTATTTTGCCTAGAGAAAATAATAGTATTACTCACTCTAACTTTCACCAAGTTACAAAAACAATTGACTGTTATAATTCCACCAATGGAATTTACAAAATCGGTGTGAACATTCAGTATCATTAAAATAAAATTTGTTCATTTATATTCTAGCACAGTAAATTATTAAATAATTATTTTATTCTCGCATAAGAAGCTGTCGGTTTGTCACAAGAAATTTAGGTTATAATTTAAAAATTCGTAACAATAGAGTAAAAAGTTTTCTTATAATGCATACAAAAACTAGTTTGAAACAGTTACAATAAAAAACGAACAAAATAACTTCAAAATTGAATAGATAAATTATAATGATCCATATAAACAAAACTATTTGTTTATTTACAGGCTAGAGCAATTAAATGTAATATATTTACGTATTTAACGATATTTACCTTATTAGAATGAAAAAATACAGGTTGTATATAACGAAACGTCAAAACAAAACAACTTTGCATATGTCATACTGCTCTATGCACTACGGACAACGCCTGTTTCTTTGACAAGCCGACATGTAACTCCATATTCGCACTAAATTACCAACTGAGTGAAATCTAATTGTTACTTTCGAAGAATAAACATGCTTACCTTTTATTTTCGAATTCAGTTTAAATAAAAATTAATTAATATGCCAATAACTTGAACAAATAACGAAGCGTGGTCCTCAGCACAAACACCGTTTACACGTATTTGAGTCACTGACCGGCAAGTTATAAAATGTGTAGGTGCACTGCAGATTCCAACTATACCGACTGAGCTCCAAGCCTTTTAAATTTGAATTCTCGATGATACCCGAACATTTTAAATTTCGTAACGTAATTTATTCTGTACTTTCTTCATATCATATATTATTAAAGTTACGAAACATAATTACATGAATAATATTTCATTATTTATTTATTATAATTAGTATATAGGAATTGATCTATATATTTTATGGTAAAAAAACAAAATATAAGGAATATAAAATCGTATAAATATATTTCTTAAAGCTAAAATATTTATATACATTTGTTACATGATAAACTGGAATATGACTAGTCACAAAAGTTTGGTCTGAAAACTTATCTAAATTACATTTACAACTCAGTTGTGATTTCATCTTGAGGACGAAACCCAAACTGGAAGAAGTCATCTTCTAAAAGATAAGAACTATTTAAATAGTTACTTGTGTCTTGCCAACCTGTTGACACTGGGGCTGGACTTACTAAAGAATAATTAAAATTCCACTGGGGGTTCAGTACACTACTGAAATTATTATCATAGTTACTATTAAAATTCTTAACAGCTATATCTTGTAGGCTTAACGCAGATCCACTACTAATCTGCTGTTCAGGTTTAAAAGTAGACAAAGTTTGTGAGAACGTTGGGGACTCTGACTGAGTGGGGGTTTGTAAAAAGCTAACCAGCTGAGCAACTTGGGGTTGCGAGACCTCGCTCATTCTTTTGTATCTTTTGAGAGTTTTCTCCGCCCAACTAAACAAATGATCCCAGTCTTCTGGAATAACCGACAATTTCTCCACTGGCCTGTTGAGAAGCAATAATATTTTAGCCAAGTCTCGAACCACTGGTTTGTACGCTGTAATCGCCGCGTTGTCGCCAGCGCCATGTAGTTCTCTAATTTGCCGCCGTGTGTCGTTGAGCATATTAAGGAAAGTATTCGCGTGAGGACGTAAAGTTTCCATCTGTTTGAGGAAATCTCTTCTTTCTGGGGAATCTTCACTGTCTGAAGGAGTTTCAGAAGAAATAGCTGGTTGCTTTTTCCGTCTGTATCTGATGTAAAATATCCCGATGGTGATGATGAGGATGCAGATGACTGCGCCGGAACAAATTCCGACTAGGATGGCGGCAGATTCACCTGACATTCCGCCGATGTAACCACTGTGAATGCACATCTTGCCCATGTAGTCTATGTAGCTACTCCAACGAATTTTGTAGCCACTTGGACACTCGGTAACACATTCTCGAGTTGGGTAGACTATGAGAGATGCGCATTTCACGCAACCGGAAGACTTGCAGAGCATGCAAGATGATGGCAGTTCCTCGCAACCTGCGACAAAAAATGTAATTTATTACTTGGAACTGAAAATTAAGTTTTTTTCTTAAATTAAATTATTACAGTAGAAGAAAAAGTTTAAATTTTATAACTGTATGATTCATTGCTGGCATAAATAATGTAGGTGTGTCAAAAGTTACACCCATGGTTTTGGGATTTTATTCCCCTGAATTAAATTCTAAAAGCACGAGGACACTTGTTTAAATTTTTTTATAAATATAAACGGGTATTATTATCCATAAATCATATTAATGTACACAACTTTCATAGAGAATCTTGATAACAAGACAATACCTATTTATGTTTCTATTTCTTAACTATGGTTTCGTAATCATAACAATTATTATAACAGTTTCACTTTTCCATAAAAATAAACTAATAAATCAACTATGTTTATATGTACATATATTTATTTATTTACTACTAGATTATAAAATAAACAAATTGTAGATAAGAATATATAATTTATTTATGATTTGATATTTGTAATAACTTTAATTGCAAATTGCAAATATAATTTCAAAATAAAAACGATTACACTCATTTATATTCATCGACAGTTTCATATATTAATATGTGTTCCACAATAATCAAAGATCCGCTTTGTACTGAAGAAGGAAATGAAAGTAATTTTTCTCACCAAGGTAATACTTCAATTTAAGTAGTTTGTTACATTTTCCTATACAAGCAATTATCCTACTGCTTTCAATATTTATGAGTATGTAACAATTATAAAACTAGATTTTCTAGCTACTTGCAACACTGTTAACAGCATTGGTGTCTTCCACCATGGTAGAAGTTTTTAAAATATTCGAGTTTTTAATTCCCTAATATCTACTCGATTCCAAATTGTTACTGCTTCCAAGTCTTCTGCTATCGCCTTTTGAATTCAAGAATTCATTTTCATACGTAATATAACAAGTGATATGATTATCATCGATGATATTCTCGAGTGAAACCGAGTTGCAGATTTCGCAAGTCCGAAGGACGAGCGAAATGTGCTGCTTCGGTTTCACGAGCAATATCTTCGATTATTAATCATATCATGAGCTTATATTTAATGAGAGAATATAATGAATTTTTGTGACACATTATGTGTGTTGCTAACCTAACTTTTAATAATATTGTATTACAACGTGGTTAATTTGACAATTATCTTATTATTTGCATCATTGTTTATATCAACCCAACGATTATCCCACATTTTTATACTCAAAATTAACTGCCAATGTCAAATAAAGAAAACAAATCCCTTAGTAACGAATATAAATAAAGTGATAATTTCTTTGTTTTTTATCATCGCTGTGATAGACATGACTATAGAGATTCTGAATGTTGATTGGCGGAACACATGTCACGTGACTAATGAATTATATTCTCATACGTAATATAACAAGTGATATGATTATCATCGATGATATTCTCGAGTGAAACCGAGTTGCAGATTTCACGAGTCCGAAGGACGAGTGAAATGTGCTGCTTCGGTTTCACGAGCAATATCTTCGATTATTAATCATATCACGAGCTTATATTTAATGAGAGAATATAATGAATTTTTATGACACATTATGCGTGCTGGTAACCTAACTTTTCATAAATTGCTTTACAACATGGTTAATTTTACAATTGCTTTATTATTTTCATCGTTGTTGATATGAAAAACGATTACCGCACATTTTTATACTCAAAATTAACTGTCAAAGTTGTTAATAATGAAAACAAATCCCCTAGTAACGAATATAAATAAGGTGATAAATTCTTTGTTTTTTATCATCGCTGTGATAGACATGTAACTAGGGAGATTCTGAATGTTGATTGGCGGAAAACATGTCACGTGACTAATGAATTATATTCTCAAGTAAATAAGTGCAGAAAATAACAAAACAACAAAAGTTAACCAAATAATACTTGTTTGAATTTATGATCCAACGCCAGATAGAAACCACGTGTGTTTATATGAAAATGGAAGGTATGTGGAATGATATAAGCATAGGCTACCAGTTGGACTATAATGTACTGCAGAAGGTCAACTGGGCGAGAGCGACTAGGTAATGGTCAACTGGACGATAGCCAAGTGGGGCGATAAAAAAAATAAATGTGTAGAATAGAAATTGTGTTGTTAGCTGATTATGTTATAATACTTGGAAAATAAGCCTTGTCAAAGTTAACAGCGTGATTAAAATTAACAATGTTTTATGCAACTGGGCTAAAGTAGTTATGTTAAGGTATGTTTAGAAAAATCAGAGCGTCATCTTTAACTATTTGCCTGTTGCAAAAAATCCACCAATCGTATGCCGTTAAGTGATAAAATTTTCAAATTTCTTTCGACCGGATGATTGTCTCCCACTCAGTGGCGTTCCTAGGATTCCCAGGCGTTCCAATGATTCCGCTTAATATTAATATTTGACAGTACCTAAATGCACTTGATTTTTCCCCATTTAAATAACATTGGGTTTTGACACATTTTGGAACTGTATTTTTGTCAAAGGCAATAAGAGCAGGTTTAAAAAATCCACATAATATTGGAATATATACTACAGTGACCCGAAAATATGTGGACAAAATTCTCAATCAATATTCTTATTCTTAAGACAATTATAGATAGCTTTTTTGGGCGATAGTTTTACCATCTATAATTATCTTAAGAATAATGAATGGGACTTCAAATTTTGTCAACATATTCTCGGGTCATTTTAGTATATATTCCAACATTGAGTGGATTTTTGAAACCTCCTATTGGCTAGAAAAAAATAAAGTTCCACAATGTGTCAAAACACAATGTTATTTAAATAGACAAAATCAAGGGCATTTTGGCACGGTCAAATATTAGTATTAAGCGAAATCATTGCCAGCACAATTTTTATTTATTTATTTGGAACCATTTTAGCGGGCGTCCCGGTTAAAATTCTACTTGGCCCTTTTTAAGGTCCATCCTAATATACATTTATTTTAAAAAAATTATATACTTATTTTCTCATATTTAAAATAAAAGCAAAGATTTTTTAAAGATATTAAGGTATAGGAATGTTACATTAAAAATATTAGAAACATTAAACAAGAAAATCTGTCACCTAATAGCATGATTTATACTTGAATATGACTGTCTCTTCCCTATAAATTCTAGCGCAATTTTTTCATCACGCCAATTTTTTTCTTGATAACAAGTTGCAATTTTTTTTTTATTGTCAACGATACTTAAGCCAGATTTACTTAAGTGAGGGGCCATTATTAGAAGAAATTTCGAGATAAATGAACAAAACTTAAAGCAATTTTATGACAATAGTTACAACTAACTCGAAATATCACTGATAAAAAAATATGTGTAGGTCTAGAGGGGGGCGAGCGCCCCCATCGCCTTACCCCTTGGTACCCCACTGCGCCCACTTAAACATCGCCCAGTTGTCACATACTGATTATACCTATGTAGTTTTGTATTATTTATTTTATTAAATTGGTAACTATCCATGCTTACTTACAATTAATGCCCATAAAAGATACTTTAAACACATTTTTATATATTTTTTTGTTGAAAAAGATCAATTTATATAACTCCAATTGTTAGAGAATTCCACTTTTTATATTACCTATAGGAGCTTAACATCCAAGTCATTGATCATAGAATATTAAAAAAATATATTACGATTTAATGATAAACAATTAATGCCCACTAACACTTAAGGTTTAAACTTGGTTTTATTCAGTTAGGTAGTTCAAATTTTATGGGTAAATGATGCAACTGAGCTAGCACTCACTATCATTTTTAAATAAGACGAAGTTTCATAAAAATGAGGACTCCATTTTGAACAAAAATTTCCGTTACACCAATTCAGTTTATGTTGCAAATATATTCAACAGGAAGGAAATTCGATAAAATTACAATAAATCGTATACGCAATAGTCAAAAATAAATAGTTGTTGTTACATATAAATTTCCTCCAGATTTATTGGTTATATATGTCCCATGAATTTGCAACTTCCGCTGTAGACTACATGTATTTACAATACCATTATCCTGAAACGGGAGAATATCGAATAACCCTTTTTATTCCCTACAATTTGTAGGGTTGGATGTATTTTATTTTGAACAGCAATATCCGGCCCGGATACAGGGATGATGTTTGGAAATTCAGGATCACAGGACTTTTTTGCTGATTTCGATCACTTCCGGACCCAAATCAGAGCTACCCGACTGAAGAATCATTAAATGTAACGTGTTCACATATACCAGGAGCGCACGGGTTTTTTTTTTCATTCTGTAATATTACATTACATATTTAATTTTTTTATTGTACGTATTATAATTTACAATCTCGTTTAATTCTATAAATGAATATATCAACAATTTTATCTACGATCTTGGATGTAACTACCATGCTAAGATAAATTATGATAGATAACATATTTTTAGCCTTTTAGAGCTATCAACCAACATATCAAAGACGCAGGTTCATATTTGGAATTGTAAAACCGATCCTTTATAAATTTATGGGCTACTAATAGAAAATGTATGAGAACGGCATCGATTTTGAGTTCTGTGATCTATACAGTCTACTAGTATCAATTATTTTACTCCTATTGATACCAAAAAGTCTCCGTAAGACAATAGTTTCAATCTATTTTAGGAAAATAGCAGTCTAAAAATGCAGTATATTTTTTTCTTGATTTCAAAATAAAAATACAGTTATTTTAAAAATTGAAAGTATTCATGATTTCAACAGAAAATGTCTCCGTATGATAACCAAAACAATGTATGTTTTATTAAGAAATATAATAATATTTGTTTGGTTTCCTTTGGTTTTTGTAACAGCAACTAAGCGGCGAGTAATTGAATCTATTAAATTTTTGGTCGATATTGTTATATTCTGTCATTCTTCTTGTAATTCATTTTTTAATTCTTCTTCTTCTTTGGTTTTAATGGTAAATATTCTTGTTTGTTTCAAGAATTTTCCGCAATCGGGTTTAAATTCGGCGACTGTGGGGGATTATTGAGATTATTTTTCATATTATACAATAGCCATTACCTCACAAGACGCGAATTATTTGTCGAATCGTTGTCATGCATGAATTAATATTGTCTCCTAAACTCTATTATTCGGTACTTTTCTATAAATTTGCATTTACAATTTTAAAATATTATTTTCTATTAATATATTATAACAAGATTTAGAATTATACCCTATTTTGTTTATGCATAATAATATTTGATTTATACATAATACTTAAATTAAATAAAATAAATAAATATAAATATATTATCACGGCATATTACCCATTGTTGGGTGTGCCAATCTGCTTTGTATACAGATTTCGGTAATGATGATGATATATTTGTACCGTGCGGGCGTTTACCAGGTGTCACCTCACGGGCACTCATTGCTGGCGTGGAGAGTGCAACACAGGAGTCAGTTTTGTGTCATTTAAAATTCGAAATATTTGGCGTCGGTCGGGATCGAACCCGGTTCACCAGATTCGTGACCAGACACTTTATTTACGAATATATGGGGCCTGAGTGTCTGGTAGTAAGTTTGGTGACCCGGGTTTGATCCCGACCGACGCCAAAAATATTTCAAATTTTAAATGCCATAAAAGTGATCAGCAATGGGTAATATATATTTTATTTACGAATATACGAGTATTAATTACTATTTGCTCCTCTTGTATATCGAAAGCATAAAATACGAGTACTTTATCTTCATTTCAATTTGTTCTCTCAGATAAAATATTGGCCTCCGCCTATGGCATATCCCGGTAATAGGATGCTATATTATCATCGGAGCACAGTAGCTAGAACCATATGGTCCCAGGAGTCAGGAGTCTAAGTCTGCAGCCTCCACAAGAGCTAAGATGGAACATGAAACATATTTTCCTATCACATCTGACAGTGCAGCATGCGATATGGCTCATGTGTCTATATTAACTTACAGGAACTAAGCATTAGGTTTTGCTTTATATAAACGCTTAACGTATCTAAACTGCTAGCACATGTAGTAGGGTAAACAAATTCAGATACCATCTAACTGTTCCACTTTAGGCAGTAAGTAGATAAAATATTCCATAAAAGAAGTACACTTTACTTTTAAGATTATGTATTATATGAATTATATCCATGAAGAAGATATTCATGATAATGGTTGCTAAAATTAAATACATACATGTATATTTCATGTAAATAGCACAATAGCGCGGGAACGAGAAATGTACGGCAACGGAGATTTTATAACATTAAAACTTTTATTTGGTGATGAAATTGGCTCAATATTGTAGGAAAGTTGTAAAATTAACTGAAAATGAATTATTTATACTCAAAATTTGTCTAAAACATTAATTTTTATATAAAATATTTGTTTAACAGCTAAAAAATAAAGTTGAATGTTTTCGAGTTCCAATGTTTTAAATCGAATAATTTATTTTCAATATAATCAAGCTAAAATAACTTTTAGATGACGATACTATAGTGTTCATTTAATTTACTCGTATATTACCCATACGATTACGTAAGTTAAGTATCGATTTGTTAAATTAATAATGTATCGCAGTGAAAATGCAGTATTGATGTTCGCAAGACTGATGAACGGGTTGCATATTTGTACATATACGAGTATATTTCGTTGTGATCAACAATTCAATTTTTGCTTTAAGATTTTATTGAAACAATTAGTCATAATCAGCC
The DNA here is from genome assembly GCA_963082715.1 of Harpalus rubripes. Lineage (NCBI taxonomy): Eukaryota > Metazoa > Arthropoda > Insecta > Coleoptera > Carabidae > Harpalus > Harpalus rubripes. Next base: position 18,262,462 of record OY720451.1, read on the forward strand.
AAAACAAATTTAAATTCAGATATCTCTTAATAAAGCTGGTCACGATTTTAGGAATTTTGAACGCTAACATCTGTACGACGGAAACTTATACGCCAGCACTTATACGATAAAACAGACTATTGAAATTTTATACCCCAAGCATTTCTACGTCTGTATACTTTACGACAATACATTTTGTACACCATAGTGAGCAAAGTGATTTACCTAGAATAAAATAAAAAAATCTGATGTGGCCAACACAATACCTCCCGCCAGTACCTGGTAGTTTATTTCTTATAATATAGTCTAATCTAATCCAAGTAACTACCTTTTGTTAAACCCCTCAACAGGATTAAATCCCAATTACAGAGTGGGTTCACATTCACACACATCCATGCCTTAGTGGGATCCGAACTCGAAGCCCCGAGGGCCCTCATGATATGAGGCGTTGCTCTAACCACCGGAGCTATAATAAAATGAAGATTAAATTTTAAATACCGGGATAGAATAGAATTCACTAATTCAAAAATGAGGATTAGCTTAAACATTTTTGTGAATCGTTAATTTTTATTCATCTAAATACATGCCTACATATTTACTTATGCTGGAAACTGTATTGAATTCCTTTTCTATTGTTCTATTTACTTTTTTCTTTTTAAAACGTTACTAATATTATTTTGAAAGGATTAGTATTAGTTCTTTGATAGTGACATTTATCTGTCAGTTACATACATTTGAATAACTGCGTTTTGTTTGTTTAAAGCGTAGCCTCTGGGATTTAAATTATAGATAATTTTATAAATTTATCCATAAAATATATAGAAAAAGTATTAATGCAAATCTAGAGAAAATTTAATAATCTTTAATTTTTATAATAACATTAATATCGAAAAAATAACATTTAAAGGTATTATTCGAAGAAAAACTATTTTGAGCTTCTAGTAAAGTGCCATTTCCGGTTATCCGATTTACACCAAAATATAATGGTCTCTCCATTACAGAAAAAGTTCGAAATACAAGGTTTCAAAATTTTCTGTTTGATAATATTTGAGTTAGACTGGAGGATCCACACACATACACAAATAAACACAGACATTATCGTGAAAATGTTAAAATTGGATTCTAGGGATCTTAAGGGTAGCGGGAAATAAAAATGTTCTTAAAAGTATTTTTACTTACAAAAAGGCTGATGAAGATTTACCACAGAGATTTCAATGTTAATTTTGTAATAATATTCATCTGATTTTATTTTTATTTTAAATTTTCGGCTTCAATTACCGAGTAAACTAAACTTAAAGCTGTGGTACAAATAGATTTAGTAAAGTAACCATAAGCTTGCAACAGGTGATTTTGAATTTAAAATGTATTGTAACGTGAGAGGGTAGGTACCTACGACATTTGGTCCGCGAGCCCTATGTCTATTTAATTTATGTGGTGTGACAAATATACGTAAATAGTGGCATTACTTTCTAACACACTATAAATAATAATGACATATGCCGTAGAATTACAGATACCTAATTATCTACTACACTGCCCTCTGTGCTAATATTTACCCAGTGGCGTTGACGTTTAAATCAAATTATTATTGCGTGGTTTATAAGTTAAGTCTATGTTTTTGTATTTTGAAAAAACATAAGTGAAGAACATAAATCTTTCAGAAAGGCATTATTTATAAAGAAACATAATTTTCAAATGAATTATTCTAATTTTTTCAGTTAAAATGTGTCCATAAATATTTCATGTTGCACACCTATATAAACGAAATGCATGAAGTTATCTGCAAGTAATATTATATCAGACGGCTCACAAATGACCTTAAATAGTCATCTTTCGTGAATAATAGTTTACACTGGGTTAACTGTGGAAGTGAATACTCGATAGTTTTGAGGAGTATTGGGAAACTAGGTATACTATTATTCACGAAAGATGACTATTCAAGGTCAGGTGTTCGATGAAAGAATACACATCACTTTATAGCAGTAGCTTAGCAACATTTTGTATTAGAAAGAGAAAGATTATTTGATCTGTGTCTATTTAATTTATGTGGTGTGACAGATATAAGTAAACAGTGGCATTACTTTCTAACACACTATAAATAATGACATATGTCGTAGAATTACAGATACCTAATTATCTACTACACTGCCCTCTGTGCTAATATTTACCCAGTGGCGTTGACGTTTAAATCAAATTATTATACCTTGGTTTATAAGTTAAGTCTATGTTTTTGTATTTTGCAAAAACATAAGTGACGAACATAAATCTTTCAGAAAGTCATTATTTAGAAAGAAACATAATTTTCAAATGAATTATTCTAATTTTTTCAGTTAAAATGTGTCCATAAATATTTCATGTTACACGCTTATGCATATGAAATGCAATGAAGTTATCTGCAAGTAATATTGTATCAGACGGCTCACAAATGACCTTGAATAGTCATCTTTCGTGAATAATAGTTTATACGCGAACAGTAACGGCGAGTGGAAGTGGATACTCGGCAGTGGTGTTGCAAAGTTGTGGTATACAGACAGTTGGTGATACTGAAGCTGTGGAAGTTCGTATAGTCTTAAATTAGTATTTAATATTTGTTTTATCACAGTAATCGTCATTGTCATTATCTTTTAAATATTTATTTACCATTTTGTTAAACATCTACTTTAATTAATAATAATTCTCTGATTTTTATACTTCACCCAAATAAATAAAAACGTTACAGTATGTATTTACAAATAATGAAATACATATTCTATATTTATAATAATAAGGTAAGAGAGGATCAAACTAGTTGTCAACGTTTCAAGATAATACACAAATTTATGTGAATAGTTTTAAGTAGACACACAGAAAAAAATTATGTTGTATCCAATAGAGCTGTTGCAATAATTTTTTATGCCTTCTAATTATTAAATTTAAAAATATATCATTCTTTAAATAGCATCAAATTTGAAATTATCACGAAATATTCATTAGATATTTTACAATTAATTTTTGAAATTTGTATAATATTTTGAAAAAGTTATCTGTTCTGAAACAGAAATTGACGTCAAAGTACATACATCGCCTACTTTTATTTATTTAAAAACATAGGTGATGGACAAATTGTTTTCCTATTGGCTGTGAATGACGTAATGTAAGTACTATGACGTCACAGAAGTAGGAGGTTGTTTTTATGACTATTTTTGACGCCAATCTTTTTATTTATTTACGCAAATAACAAATTACTAAAATAAAAGTTATTACTAAGAAAAATATTGCATAAACTTTAATTTAAAATACTTTTTGAAAAATGTGAAACAGGCTCATTTTAGAAGTAATTCAATTCAACCTAAATAATAAATTATTGAATGATATGTGCTTAGAAAAATGTTATATATTTAAAAAAATATGTAGCTATTTGTTTGCAACATTTTTTTTAAATCATCTGGTTGCGACTTGACTGTAAATTTCCATCTTTGAGTTTCTTTAGAAATTGTAAACAAAACTAAAGAAAATAGCACGAAAGGAAAGTTTGCGCGCAAGTAGTGTGAACGAACTTTTTATGAATTTCCTCCCTCAAGTTTCACCCCTGTTTTTTAGCACACTGCTGAAAACAAACCGCACTCCTGAGGGGGTAGTTTAATACACCAATTTCTCCCCTCTGTTTTTACTTGTAGGGTGGGAATAATGTCTGACATATGCAGAAATCATAAAAAGAAAAAATAAGACCATTACGAATTTTACTATTCACTTACAGGCGTTAGTTGGTATCATTGCCGAAGAATTTATTGATTTGTAATAAAAAAGGAATAATATACATATACGTATTCTCTCAAGTGATAAAATATTATTACAGGTACATAAAATATAAAATGTACGTCAACAACATATTTTTTAACGATCAAAAAGAAAAAGAAACCTTACATATTGTTAAAAACAAAAACATTCTGTCACGTAGATAATGTGTATTTGTAAATTTGTCTCTTTTTATGTGGGTAAATTTCTCGATGTGGTTTGTGTTGTAGATTAGGTATTAAAAAATACATACTCACAATATCAGTCGTAAAGTATTTTTTCTACAGTCTATACCTATACAAAGCATATATTTGCGCTCTATTTTGTCAACGCAAAATGTCACTTTGCCGCTCATGCGCGACAATGTAGAAAAAACGCTCACTGTCCAAAATTCTAACTATAAAATGTTAAGAAATGTCACTTGTCTACATTCTTAATTGAAACTTAGTTAGGAACTAATAATGGCACTGTAGTTACGCATTTACAACCTTCACAAGTCAATCTGACATATAACTGCTCTGTCGGTATATTACATAACCAAACAAAATGGCGCACTGCTGTAAAAATAAAATAAGGCTTTCATTCACAAAAACGAAAGCATAAAATGCTTAGATTAGATGGTAGCAATAGCTCAAGAAGAATGGAAATAATGGTAAATTAAAATTAAATATAAAATAAATTGTGCGAACAGTTGTGCTGCCACCTGCAAAAGTTTGGCGTGAAGGCTCCCAATGGACATCCACTTTTTCACTGCACTAGTATAATGTACTTGAAACAAATAAATTTTTATTATGGTGGACGACCCGATTGAGGCGACTGTAGAAAAAATCGTGTGTGTTTCAAGCGCAAATGGACATTGTCGATTTCGAGAGAATGCCGTGCTCCTGCGTCTTTATTGAAAATGAATTATTCATACGAATAAAAGTTAAGTACATAGTATTATTTTGATGCAAATTAAATTTATACCAAATTTGATGTTCTTTCTAACGGATAACACGTATTACATTTGCTTCTGATTGTTTTAATTCCATGGCTAACTTAACTTAAAAGTGAATTTTATTAAAATTTAAATTCGATTGCTCGTCTAAAAACGTGCAAAATAAAATGAAACTAATGAACTGGATGCAGAATTTAATTCTCTACATTTTTTTTTTTGAAGCACTGTTGTCTAAAATTAACAATCTACTTCTGCGCAGGGAAAAACTGTTTTATGTTAAAAACCTATGGCCCGCTCTTCGTATTACACCCGCTATAATGTGCATTATGAGGTATGTGCACATAAATAATTACATAAAAAAATTACCTACCCTACATAGGTATGCAGTATGCCTAAAAGAAATAGGCAAATATTATTGCCTAGATAATTGAAATATATATATATATATATATATATATATATATATATATATATATATATATATATATATATATATATATATATATATAATAAAATAAATATTAGAAACTACATTATTATAATAAATGTACGTGGGTAATACATAATTTGGATTGAATATTGAATCAATTAGGCTACTTAGAGATTAGAAGTTCATGTTACTTCCCTTTTCACATCCTTATTATTTCTCATCCTTTAACCTCTTTATCAATGATTAAGGATGTTTCGCACAGGACCGGTTTTATTAAATTTACACAGTTCAGAACACAAATATAGAAATGTAAAAAAAAATATTTGAATATTAAATTTTCTTTGCTCTTACTTTTAACATAAAAATGTACTAATATTAAAATTAGAAAGTAAAAATACTTAAATAAAAAATTCAAGCATCATCAAAAATTTGCAAATCATTGTTTGCTATTCATGTTCATAAAAAGTAAATTCAAATTACTATTTAGATGTATGTCACACTCTACTTGTAAATTATAATAATTTCCACATTTCCATTAATGTAGAAATCAAGAATTCTTAAGTGACATAAATTTTTTATTCTTTGTAAGATGACGAAAGAATGTATATTTATTTTACTTTTCTACAACTTCTTGTATATAATTACTCCATTACTTTCTCCTTCTAAGATAACAAACTATAATTAAATTTTACTTACATTTCGAGCCGTGAAATCTGACCATTGAAGATGCCATCATGCCTTTTATTTTTGGGTTGTGAAGCTTAGTGCAATTCTTAGAATTCTTTTTGAATTTTTTGCACCGAAAGACTTTTTACTTACAAAGGTACAGAACCCTTGTTATTCGATTTGTAGATAGTTATCTTTGAAACTTTTCAATCTGCGTGAGAAAAGTTTCTTTTTTGGAAACCGAAATCTTATATTTGTGACAGGTGATAGGCAGGTAGGTAATTATAGTTTTGATTACCTACTAATTTATAATTATTGGTTCTATTCTGTTGATAAACTAGAACGGAAGTAAAATTTTGACTTTGTTAATTCGCATGTGTGAAAAATAACAAATCATAATTACCTAAGAAATAATTACACCGATTTCTAAAAGTATTTCCGTTTCAAAAATTGTTATGTTTAAACAATTTTGCCAAAAAATTTAGCGCAATATTATTCGAAACAGTTGAATAAGACGTTTGTTTCCATTCCTAACCTAAAATTGATTGATGTTCTCCTAGTTCCGGTGTACGCCTCTAGAATATATCTATCCATTTTCTATTGTGATTCAAACTTCAAATACATTGTTACAACACATCACTTTCATATGTTGAAGGCTATAAATTATATGTTAATTTCTCTTGCATAAAAAATAGTTCACTTGTTTCTTGTTTTTAATTTGAGTGAAAAGTGAAAACTTCGAAACAAATGACAGTTGTTCAGCGCCACCTTTGATGACAATTATGAACCTACTTTGATTTGCTCTGTTTTATATTTTCTCTTGTACATAATCGCTGAGCTTATGAATATTGTATGTGTTTGTATTTTCTACATTTATCTATGTAGGTGTGTAACTTATTTGAGATTGAATTAGAATTGTTCCACTAGTATGGTAGAGGCGGTGTAAAATCAGAATGAAACCATGTACTAAAATACGATATGATATGGGTTTGTATGTTTATGTAACTGAACTAGTACTAGTACAATAATATTGCTTTTTTATTTAACACAAACATGAAACATGATACAATAGTCTTTTTATGTTGATAATAACAAGTCCACTTAATGTAAATTTAAATTCAAAGAAAAAGAAAATAGGAATGAACATTTATGTATGTGTAGCGTATAGGTACATATAGCAGTATCAAATTATTTTTTATTGTGAAAGTAGAATCTAATTATTGTTATTTTTTTTTACTACATAAGAATATAAATGTTTTGTTTTGAGTTATATTAGTACGACTTTGTAGCACTAGTCAATTAAAGTTGCAAATAAATTTTCTTTTATTTTTGCAAATAAGAATAATTGAAATACAAAGATTGTCTAAAAAGTTTTGAACCTAAACTAATAGCCAAAACTATTCTGGTACTACAATTGATTAGAGCACAAACTAAATCCGAGTTGGACGATGTTTACAGAAAATCTGCTCCACTCTTTGCCACTGTGAAAATAAGGGCAGATGAATTTAAATGTGATCGTAGAGTCCGTGCGTTTAGAGAAAAAACCGGCGCACAGACCAAAATTCATCCGGGCGGGTCCAACTTGTGAAAGTAGGGATGGTACGATATTGTGACAGGTAGCAGCTGTTTGTAGCGTATAGGTTACAGATATAAATATGGACAAAGATTTTTAATCAAATGTCTTTTGTGCGAGTAATAATTATATGTATACTTGTTTATGAATATTACGTATCGTAAATAACATTGAAATATTATTCAGTTAAATGTTTATTAATATTCAACATCTGTAAGTTGGGTAGTACAACTTTTACTGCGCCGATTTGTTTTTTCTCTAAACGCACGGACTCTACCAGCTTGCGACAACCACCGATAACATCGAAAAAATTCATCATATAATACTAATCACGGTTAGTAAGATAGCAGAGGCTGTGGGTATATTGAAGGAAGGCGTTTATCACCACATATTACATGAATAATTGGTATAAATAATACAGTATGACTGCGCGTCGGGTACTGCACTTGCTCATTTTGAACTAAAAATGTTTTCGAATGAACGTTTCCAAGACCCTGTCGCCCATGTGCCAATGCTCATCTTGACGCCCCTCCCCCAAAAATATAAGCATTGCCATCAGAAAGAACATAAAAAGTGGCCTAAAATGGTGCAAACTAAAATCTAGTACTATTTCATATTTGGAAAGTATGTATTCACAAAAAAAATGTAAAATTTACTTTTTTGCCTATTAGTGACCTACGGATTTTTTCTCAAATAACGACGCTGCTAAAATGGTCTTCTAATGGGGCAACAATTATGTGAACACGTTAACTTGAACAGCCTGTGTACTTTTTCATAGTAACCATATGTTTTAAATAAGCCACAATAATTATTTTTACCCTATAAAATTAATAATTCTTGCATTTTCTGCTTGAAACATAGATACATAGTTGGAAAGCTAAAATAAACTCTCTTTCATTACTTGAAATCTAATAGTGATAAAAAAATCTGATCATCGTCGTTTGAGGGAAAATAAAAAAAGAGTCCTTAAAGACGTGCAAACCAAAATTCCATATAATTTCATTTTGGAAGATATTTGTGAATATAAAAGGAAGTAGCTAGAGTATCGAACGTGGGACCGTGTTTAAAAAATTAAGATCTCAAATTGACATGGTTGTTGCAATTTCTCTAAAGATACCCCAACATTACCCAACCTAACGCCCAAACTCAGGCTTGAAAAACGTGGGCCAAGTATTATGCGTTAGGTGAGGTTATTGTTATTCTCTTTAGAGTAATATAAAAGCAACCTTAGTAAGCTACTCAACAACGGTCCCGCGTTCGTGCCAGGATTTGAATTTTTAACAACGGTCCCGAATGTTACGACACGTCTCTTCGACGTTTCTAGTACTAAACGAGGTACTAAATCACGCCATTTGGTGTTTTGTACAATAACCATTTGTATATGCATTTTTCGAGAAAAACAAAAACATCTTTAAAATGGTCTACTAATGGGGTAACTTTGCCCTAATTCAATCGTTTTCGTATTTCTTAAAGTTTACGAGATCCCAATGTGAGCCTCGAAAAACAGGCATATTAGATTAAAAAACTTAAGTCTTATTATAATTTTGCTCGCCGTGTTGCCCCTAACCAAGTATCGCCCGTGTGCGACGCACACATCGTACCCTGTGACGGCGCGCCCCTACCTGTTAGAGCGATTTAGGCGAAACAAAGTCGGATTTTTGAATCAATTTACTATAGTTGAAGCTTCGATCCACGTTCATATAGGTACTTATTTTTGTTTTGTCTTCGTATAAGCCTATTTTGCAAAGCACGACACCAATTACTATTTGGACTACTCCTGTAGTTTTTGCAATATTGATAAATTTTCTTTCGAACGAACAGTTAAAGATTATTTGTAAACCAGTTAATGTGTATAATAAAATTTAAGCATGTAAACTACGATTTGAAGTTTAATTACGGTTGTTAATTACTTTATACTTCAGTAGGCAAATATGTGAAAAAACTGTGTAATTTGCTGATAATTTCTAGTTATCAAGTTAGTACTAATAACAGTAATTAAAAATTACAGTTTATGTTGTTAATGGAAATTGTCAACTTCTTGTATTAATAAATAATTTAAATGAAATCCGAAACAGTATATAAATATATATATATATATATATATATATATATATATATATATATATATATATATATATATATATAAATATAATATAAAACACTCAAAAAGCTATTCAAACACTCGCTGCTTCGCGCTCGTATCCGATTTTCAAACTTGTGCATAAGTTACCTTCTGTAACTTGCGTTTTATAATATACTCAAGGAGACAATAAAATTCTAACCAAACTATTTTCTCAGTTGTTCAGAGGCGTTCGAAAACATTTCACAGTCACTAAAATACCGGTGAAAATGTGTATCGTTAGATATTTTGGCTTCAATAAAAGCTTTTGTAACTTCTTTCGAGAAAAAAATATATCCGCCAATTGTTCTTACTATGCGCAGATCCCCATTGCACATATCTTCGATCTCTTTTAAGTGAAAAGGTCTATTTAGTTAGTGACTGAAAGTATAAAATTAACTTTTTTTTAGTTTTTAGTGAAAAAAGTATAAAAGTAATAGAACACGCGCTATACTCACTTGATTTTTGGCTATTTTTTGAGTCTTCTCTTTCTTATTTATAATTTCGATTTTGAAGTCATTTAGCAAAATAATAGAAAATTTATTGGGGGCTTCTAAAAAGTAGAAGGAAAGAATGGTAAAGTGTACTATTATTATTGAACAACTTAGAAGCATTCATTGAATTTAATTGTTTAGTTTTTATACATAAAATTAGAATTGGTAATGCTCCACTGTATTTGCAAAATTCTGTTACTATTATAAATGAGGTTCATAATCGTGATACTAGACATAAAAACAACTTTTATATAAAAAATCTGATGTGGCCAGCACATTACCTTCCGTCAATTCTATGTATTTTGTACAAATTTCACACGGAAAGTTCCTTGCTAAATTAAATATTCTATTTCTTGTATATTATCCTCCGGCAGTATTTTATGCAAATTATTATTTTGTGACGTTTTCTATATACAGTGTAATGTATCTGCAGAAATAAAAGATTTATTATTATTATTATTATTATTATTATTATTTCTTGTACATTACCTTAAAGCAGTTGTATGTATTTTATACAAATTCCATACAGAAAGCAAAAGATCCTATATTTCCAGTATATAAGATAAACACACTATGTCAATTTCACTTGACACTGACATGTTTCAATCAGAATTTTCTTAATATAGTAACTGTTTTCATAGCTATGGCTACTTTATGAAATTTAATTTCTTTATAATTTTTTAACTCTATATCCATTTAATATTAAGTATAAAATGCGGTCAAATCGTATAGAGAATAAAATATTCTTTAATATTTATAATAACATTAAATGTGGAAAAATTATATTTAACATAGTTTTTTCAAGAAAAACTGTTAAAATCTTCAAATGATGGTACTTCCGGTTGACCGATTGTAACCAAAATCTAATCAGCTCTTCATATGGATGCAACGAAGAGGAATACGAAAGAATTATAATTTTTGGAATTGTAGTATTAGAGTTATCGCAGACGAAAATTTTGTTACATACACACACACACACACACACACACACACACACACACACACACACACACACACACACACACACACACACACACACACATACATACATACATACACACATACATACACACATACACACACACACACACACACACACACACACACACACACACATACAGACATCATCGTAAAAATAGTAAAATCGTATTCTAGGGACCTTAAAACGTGCTTATTCATTAAAAACTCACCACCGAATTTTTCGACCAAAGACAATACCTTCCTTACCTAAAGGTGACGGAAGGTAAAAAGACTAATAAAGTGAGTACACACAAGTCAATATTTTTTAGTGGACTTATACAATATAATGAACTACCAAATAAAATAAAGAATTTAAATATGGTAAGCTTTAAACGAGAAGTTAAAAATAGACTTATTAAATAGAAAATGTACCTATACTCTTTTCTTGATTGTGCCTTTATATATTTTTTGTACCTGAATGAATGTATATTTTTCATGTGGAGTGTATCATATAGCTAGCTAAGCTAATAAACATATTATTATTATTATATATTTTTTTGAATCCGTGAAATATGAACCATTTGTCTTATTTTCAACTTTTCACATTTCAGAGGCGTTCGTAAACTTCACTAAGTACCACAGGTATTGACCAAAAAAATATCCAAAAATCTCCAAATTTAAATTTTAAAACAGATGACCGTACATAGAAATTTCTTCACTTTCAAATGTTAAAAAAACACTTCGTTAGGAATTCCAAATCATTGGCTCGAGTGAGTACTCACCATCACCACTTAAAAATAACATATGTACTCCTCATAACCCACGTGCTGAAGTAAGAGTGAGAGCAATGTGAACGCAAACAGCTGACGGTGTAAGACAAAAGAGGTGTGGGCGCGAAGTGCCGGATCGCGGTGTGTGGTGAACGGTTTCACGCCTACTATGATCATAAGGTGCATACGACGGAGACACTATTTTTATGGAAGATTTTACGCTGTATTAACAATTTAAATTGGGTTAACGAAGGTAAAATGATGGAAATTAAATAACAAAACCGTAAAATGGAAATGTATTACGTTAATTTTTTTTGAACTGAGAGTTAATTCGTGCGTTCAATGTTTATTGAAGCGTATACATCAATTTATAAAAAAGATATAAATAAATTAGAAGTAAATACGGTCTATTATGGTTGAATGTACCTATTAATTTTTTAGTTCAAAATTCAATTATTTAATAACCAAAAATAACCAGTTTTTGTTTACGAATGAGTCGTGATTCATAATTCTCAATAGTGTCTGTCTGTACTGTAGGTGCCATCTAGATGCAGTAGGAAGACAACCTGCAGTTATAAAATGCAAGTGAACATTGTTATAAATGTAATTTATGCTTCTTAAAAAATTAACAAATTGCTTTGTAGTTTTAATAACTCTGATAAGTCGATAAGAGCGTCACGCTAGAATTATTAAAAACAAGAAAATCATGTCTGAGGGACTTTTCGGCTAAAAAACTAGTTATATGGCTTTATCGACAAAATAAACCCCAGTAATTGTTAAAGGCTTATAAATTAACTGTAAATTATGTTGAGTTTTTATAAATTATTAATATATTCTTTTTAAATCAAACTTGAGATTACAGAAATAATAGAAATTTTAACTGTCTGCCAAAAATTGATAATTTGTTAAATTTCATCTCAGGGGCTGTCCTTAAATTACGTAACGCTTCAAAGGGGGGGGGGGGTCAAGAGTAGCGTTACGCAGCGTTACGAGGGGGTGGGGGAGGGTTAATGTGTGCGTTACGTAACGATAAATTATAAAAAATATTGCTAAACTTGCTTTAATAGTTTTTGAACATTCAAATTTCGCGGTGCTAATTCGTATATGCAGGCAGTCGTTTGTTTTCAATAACAGTCAACATAATATGTCGGGCACAGTTCAAATTCGGGCCAGTGGTCTTTCATTCGTGCAATGCAATTCATATTAAAACATGAATTCAAGTAGTGTTGATAAGGAAAAACTTTTCAATAGTTTGTTAAAAGCATATGGAAATGCATATGCTTTTAATTTCTGTGCTGTTATTTTTTCATCTTTATGTACATTAATTTAATTAGTTTCTGTTTCAAATTTTAACTGAATATTAAGGAGGCCATATACATTTATATACAGTAAAAAAATTGGGGTGACAAGCCGTAGGGCAAGACGTAGGGATTCACCAAGCCAAGCTACTTGGCTTGAAATAAAAAAGCTTGGCTTGGCTTGAAACTTCAAGCTTTTTTTAATGTTAGGCTTGGCTTGGCTTGGGCTTGATGGAAACAGAGCTTATGGCTTGGCTTGAAAACTTCAAGCTTTAATTATTTTAGGCTTGGCTTGATTTTCAAGCTTTATCAAGCTTTTTCAAGCCTTTTCAAGCTATTTCAAGCTTTTTCAAGCTTTCAAGCTTTATAAATGCTCATGCGCACAGTAGGTATATAGGTCTTGAAAACCAGTAGTAGTTGTTCGGTATCAAGATTTTAATATAAATATTCGATGTGAATTTAATTAAATATATCGATATACCGATATATCGATGTATTGGAATATTGATGTATCAATATATCGATGTTATGTCGATGTTTCATTGTATCGTAATAATGTACAAATCACGTTTTGTTTTACATAAATTTATTGTGGTACAATTGAAAAATATCATTTTATGCATAAAGATAAACAAAACGATAAAATAAAATTTATGAAACTTACACCAAGTGTTTTTTCTTTGTAATTATTAAAATATAAAAATATTGAAATATATTATATTATTTTATTATTATATTATTATATTATATTTTATTCATTTATTTTATTTTTAAGAGTAAACAATCAGCATAAATATATTATCTTTTATTAAATATTTACCCTTCAATTTTCATGTTTCTTTTATTATTTTCGTTGACTGCATTTATTCAAGTAGGCACATGCATTAGTTGGACTTTATTGTATTGTATTTTAACTAAAAACTCGAAATGTCCTCCCTACTGTTAAAGTTTGTCATACTATTTAGTTCATATGCATCCTATATAAACAAAAAAAAAAAAAAAAAACTAAAGACACCAAATACGCAATAACGTTCAAATAAATACATAAATATTTTGGAATGTACAATGGGATGGAAATGACCTGAGACTGACCTTTTATACCTACTTGAAATACATCTGGAAATCATAAAACCCTACAGATGGAAATTTCCCCGAAATTTTGTTTGTTCGTGACAAATACCTACTCGCCTCTTCCTATGAAATTTCTAATGATTTTTGAGTACAGAATCATGTAAGTTAAATACATAAATATAATTAAAGTAATCATGTGCAAATTCAAATAATACAAAAGTTAATATGCTTAACGATACGAATATGTCGTTATTACTGAAATTTGTGAATAAAAGCAAATTAAAAACCTCCAGAACTAGGTAATAAGCCGAGATTATATATTTATTTGCTTATTTATTAAAACATATTTTTGGATCAATGAAAACTTGTATCAAGGTAATATTTAAAAGAGAATGCTCTCTTTGTCGGTACATTGTTATTGTCTATTTCACCTGTTACGGTTTATTAGGGGTACATTAGGGGTTGAGCTAAAAATAGCATTGAAAATCTTTGAATATAAATATATACATATACACAAACAGAAATTGTCTCGTCTCTATGATTCGGAAATACCAGAATAACAAAACATTGTACAAAATAAAACTTTAAAATGCAATAATTATCATGATTTGTGTAGTCTGTCACTCAATTTACCTTACGGTGTAGGGTATATTATTATTTCTTATAATTTTTATTCTGCAGCAAAATTATCTATTTGTAGCATTGAAATAAATACGAGTAATAAATATTATGTGTTGAAGCTTGATGCTTGGTATTTAAAATCAAGTTAGTTAAAATTTAAATGAATATTGATTATATTCTATCTATATCTATTTTGATTGGATAATATTCCGATATTATTCAATCAAACAACAAGATCAAACTGCACCTATCTTCCCATCACTCTATAGTTAAAACAGATAGTTGGTTAAGATTGAGAAAATAAGTGGTCTGTGCATAATAAGAATGATGAAGGGTATAGTGTCCTATTTACAAAGTTTTGAAGCATACTGGACTGGCAGGTAATGAAGGCTGGTCCTTTTGGAAACTCCAATTCTTAGAAGTTCGCAAAAATGTGCCGAAGCAGTGAGAAAGTACGTTATCACCATAAAATTACGGTTTTGTCGGCCTCGACAACATTTCTTAAGAAAAGCTTGAAAAAGCTTGTTTTCAACCAAGCTACTTGACAGTCATAGACTTGGCTTGGCTTGAAAATTCAAGCTTTTTTAAATGTTAGGCTTGGTTTGGCTTGGGCTTGGTAGAACAGAAGCTTGGCTTGGCTTGAAAAGTCAAGCTTTTTTGAACGGCAGGCTTGGCTTGATTTTTCAAGCTTTTTCAAGCCAAGCCAAGCCAAGCTTTCAAGCTTCAAGCCAAGCCCGTGAAACCCTAGGCAAGAGTAGTACATTATTTTTTATCTTTGTGTACATTAATTTAAATAGTTTCTGTTTCAAATTTTAACTGAATATTAAGTAGGCCATATACTTTTATATCCAGTAAAAAATGGGGGGGGGTCAAGTACTGCGTTACGTAATATATGGGAGGGGGGTTTATGTTTGCATTACGAGTGCGTTACAAAGGGGGGAGGGGGTATCAAAAATTTCCTAATTTTGCGTTACGTAATTTAAGGACAGCCCCTGACGGGTACCTACTCAAAATCAATGTGGAGGTTGCACTATTGTTATCACTTTTATTCGATAAATAAATGTAGATTTTAATTTGAATCGAAATTAAAACCCGGTTTGCTAAAACAATTGATCTTTTAAATGCTTTATGCTAGATTGCAGATTAATTTCCTGCTAAATTACATACTATAGATGGCGCAATTTCCTTTGCAATAGGTGTGTAGGCGAATACTTCTGAAATGAAATGTGTTCAATTTCACATGGTAAAACTTTTCCAAAAAATCTGATGTGACCAGCACATTACCTTCCGTCAGTTCTATGTATTTTGTACAAATTTCATACGGAAAGTACCTTGCTAAATATTCTATTTCTTGTACATTACCTTCCGGCAGCTGCATGTATTTTATGCAAATTTCATACAGAAAATTTATGTCTTAAATTATTATTCTGTGACGTTTTCTATATACAGTGTAATGTATCTGCAGAAATAAAAGATTTATTATTATTATTATTTCTTGTACATTACCTTAAAGCAGTTGTATGTATTTTATACAAATTCCGCATACAGAAAGCAAAAGATCCTATATTTCCAGTAAAATTATAAGACACACACTATGTCAATTTCACTTGACACTGACATCTTTCAATCAGAATTTTCTTAAAATAGTAGCTGTTTTCATAGCTATAGCTACTTTATGAAATTTAATTTCTTTATAATTTTTTAACTCTATATCCATTTAATATTAAGTATAAAATGCAGTCAAATCGTATAGAGAATAAAATATTCTTTAATATTTATAATAACATTAAATGTGAAAAAATGATATTTAACATAGTTTTTTCAAGAAAAACTGTTAAAATCTTCAAATGATGGTACTTCCGGTTGACCAATTGTAACCAAAATCTAATCAGCTCTTCATATGGATGTAACGAAGAAGTATACGAAAAAATTATAATTTTTGAAACTGTAGTATTAGAGTTATCGCAGACGAAAATTTTGTTACACACACACACACATCCACACACACACACATCCACACACACACACACACACACACACACACATACAGACATCATCGTAAAAATAGTAAATTCGTATTCTAGGGACCCTAAAACGTGCTTATTGATTAAAAACTCATCATCGAATTTTTTGACCAAAGACAATACCTTCCTTACCTAAAGGTGACGGAAGGTAAAAAGTATATTCGTATGTGTAATATTTCAAAATTTGTTTATCATACTCTCATATATCTTGATTATAAAAATAGGTTTAAGGTTATAAGCAATTAAGAAAGTTTGTAATGATAAGTATGTTATTTTTCATGAGTTTTTACATACGTATGCAAATTTTGAAAAAGGTTTACAAACCTCGAGTTGAGATATTTGAAATCAAAAGAGAGCGAGAATACATTGGCAATATAATCAGTGTGTCACAAGGAAGGTTTTTTCGTAGTAACTCTCATTCATAAGGGGGAGTTTTCGAATTTTTGATTTTTTTTGTGTTAAAATATTTTTAAATTTAATGCGTTTTTACTTTTACATTTTGTAAAATTTTAAAAAATACCGTAGAAAAAAAATGTTAAACTTTGGCCGCCATTACGACGTACATAATATCAACTAGGTGCGAATTACGTCTCGACATACGTGCTCAAAACGTGCTTCATAGAAAGAGATAGAAGCATAACACGGCCACCTGTTTATGTTTACATTTGAAACTTGACAATTTTATTTCTGTGTTTATTGTATTTTCTAAATTTTTACATTTATATATTTAAAATAAAATAATTTGCATTTTGCGATTTGACATTAATTTGACATTTCAGTATCAAATATAGAAGACATACGTTCATGTTTCATTCTAAACTGGCGCTCGTAGCGGACAACTACGGCGATAGCTGGATACGTCATCATATTGCGGGCGATTAAACTAACGATAAATTTAATATTGTTTGTACAAAAAATACGCTATATTTTATTACTTTTATTGCATTAATAGTAATATTGCATGTATAGTATTGCAGTAAAGTGGAAAAATCATTAAATTTCAACATGACTAAACCCCTCCATTAAAGCTCATAAGCAAAATATTTTTGCATATTTTATCTGTTTCTTGTGTCTTTTGAATATTTTATAGCGATGTGCATACTTTTGCATATTTTTAAATTTTACGTTATTTTTATCAATTTCAATTAAATTTGTTTAACAATGAGCTAAGTAACATCACTTACTATAGTCCAAATCCGCCAGAAATTACCCTGAATTTTATTTATGGCTGCAATTCCCTAATCCCTTTACTTACGAAGAAAGTAACAGTCAGTCTATTAAATATTAACTTTCAATTATATTTTCAGTAACATTTTTAAAACAATGACATCCAAAGGAACTCTCTTCAGATGGCGATAGTGTTATGGTAAGTCGGTAAGTTGTTCAACGTATGTAAAATTAGAAAAACATTTAATTATCAGAAGTAATATCACAAGACCTCCTGATTTTATCGATAAATTTTTATTTTGCACGAATTTTTTTGCTTAGCAACAAACACGAAAGAAAACTGCATGGTAAATCCCGACTCCGAAGGAGGAGGGGTTTTACCTAATGTCAGTTTGCTTGAGTGATTTTGCTTAAAAGCAAAAAGAATGAGTGATTAAAAATAAAAGTTTATCTGAGAAAATCAGAGAGGTCGTGTGGTATTTGGTGAGATAAATTCCAAAGACAGCACAAAATGAAACAATTTAATTATTAATATTTTATTTTTAAACTTGAAATATTAATTAACTGTCACACTGACAGTTATAAACAATAACAACAGTTTATTTACTTGGTAGCGGAAAATTATCGGGGTAACGGAGTTTTATCAGTATAATACTGTTCTCATTGGTTGAATTTTCAAGTGTTTTGCATCATGATTGGTTAAAAACTTGTCGTTGGAATTTATCAATGTAAATGAAAATGTATTTCTTAGACTGTAAGTTTATATGAATAATTATATTAAATAAATATAATTATACTTCTATTTTATACCTATATATTTTTGCATATATTGGCCAACTTGCTGCATATTTTCCAATAAAATCCTGCACATGCACATATTCCTCATATTTTTCTTGCATATAAATCCAAGCTTTACTCATAATAAACGACAGATATATGTATGTTCAAAAAACTACCTAAGGATAGTTCAAGTGATAGTTTGTACATCGGTAAAAAAAAAGTTCAGTAACGAGTTTCTTTTATAGTAATTCTCTTCGAAAGATGGAAAATATGTGATTTTCGATGGAATTTTTGCATTTATTAAAACACATATATTTTTCTTAAATATAGGTACTTATTGTTTTTATTTATATAAAATATTTACAACAATTTAATTTTCTTAATAACCCTAAACGATTAAAAATTTAGAACATTTATTTTTATGAATTTTTTACATGGCAAAATTTTTGTATGAGACTGTCATGATAGAACCACCTTAAATTAAATATCCTATTTATTTCTAAAACAACAATTTTAATACGTATACACTGAGAAAAAGATATAATTACGTAAACTGTAAATTTATTTGTTACAAATAAATCCTAAGCTTGAATAGATCCAAATATATCTACAATTGAAGCAATGTAATTATTTATTTGAAGCATTTATTTGTCTCAAATAAATATATATTGAGATCAATTATATCTTCTATTTCATGAGAATTATGCATTTATTTACGTTAAAAATTATTTTAATTGCGCTAAATTTATTTCATTATTATTGGATATAGGTATAATAATTTATTTGAACCAAATTTAAATATCTACCTCTCATAACCTGTCCACTCTAAATAGATTAAAATTGAAGGAAAATAATTAAATAAAGACTAGTACATTTAATTTATTCGTACACCATATTTTTATTAACACACAAATTTAATCCTTAAGTATATTAATGCACATATAATAAAAAATTATAAAAGTATAAATACTCAATCTGTACAGATACCGATGCATGTGCCTTGGTATAAAAGATACACTAAATGCAAAGCAAATATCCAAAACTCCACTCAAGTAGTATATTTTTCACTGTTTCGTCACCCATATTCACTACTTTTTAGCACACGAATGAAAAACAAATCGCCAGAAATGAACACTGTCACAAACGTGGTCACAAATGAGCACCACCATAAACAAGATGCAACGTACAACAAATGAACAAGTCCATACAAGTCACACTTCACTTAAAATCGTCATTTGATAAATAGAACATTGTTCACTCAATAGAAATATTATTTTGCTACAAATAATATTTATTTGTGACAAATAAATATAGATTCATACAATAAAAACTATTTTTCATTGTAATTAAGATAAAGTTTACACAAATATATTATGAATTTAATTCTAAACAATTACATATTTGTAAGAAACAAATAAATATTTCAGAAAATTATAAATTTATTTATTAAAAATCTCAATTTTAAATGCTAAACATAAATATATTAGTTTATTTGAGAAAATTAAATTTAATTTAAATGAAATAAATGACGGTCAAATAAATGATATAACTGAATGAATAAAATACATTTCATATTAAAGATTAAATTGTATTTGTTCCAAAGTTGCAATAATTGAATGAATGAAGTACCCCTTAATTATGAATATTTATTTGCTAAAAACCAGTAATTTTTCTCAGTGTAGAAAGGAACATAAACCCGAAACGATTTTGTTTCAATTTAACTTTAATTTATTCATAATTGTTTAGAGAGAATGGTTATATTCAATTATAAAGTACAACCTATAATGTATTGTTTAGCATTTAAAACGTTGTAGTTAATATAATAATATATGTATATGTAACAAATAAAAACTGCATTTAAATATAATAGCAAAGATCAATCAATTTTAACCTTGCCATTCGTCTAATAAAACATTAAAATCAAGTAACGATTTCTTTAATTTCCTTTTCAAATGTCAAGGATTTGATGAATAGATTATTAACTCCTTCGTTCACGCATACCAATATCAAATTTACAATTAGAATTACCAATATGAATAAATACTTTCTCATATTTAAAATGATTTGGAACATGTTGCGAAATCTTGTCATAATAAGAAAATAAGATTTTCATCAATGATAAGATTTATTTATAGAGTCAATTCTGTGTCATTTTATATGTTTATCAACATACCACATAGTGAGAAATGCTAATGGTCACGTGTGCTTATTTTCTTTTCCGCTTCTTAAAATAATCAAATACCAAGTCAGTAGGTTTTTACAAACTCAACACGCTAATGTAATACAAAGTTAAGTTTTTATGCAACGCATTCACGATCATCATATTTACATAAAGATAGCATAAAAGTAACAAAATCACTTGAAGAATTTTAATTTTTGTTGTATCGATCAAGGTTTGTGAAGGTATTCTTTGATGTGAAAGTTATGAGGTAATAAAAGTACTTAAAACTATTTAAAAACATGAAAAATTTAGAAATATATCCTTATTACCTATATAAAACTTCAAATTATAGTTAGGTAATTATAGTTTATAGTTGTAATCTTAGTTCTCACAAACATTATGGTAAAATATTTATAATAAGTAATTAAATTATTTACGAGGCTTAATAAAAATAACGAGAATTTTTTAATTTCGAGCAATATTGGTTTTCGATTAGGCTTATTTTTTTACCACGTTGGTACCGCCAGTCTGTGAAGTGTATATCAGATTTCATTCATTTGCAGTTTGTTTGGCAGCTACATATTAGGCGTTTCTGTTTATAATCTCAAAAAGAGTAGTCAGATTAGAGGTGGGCGCGTGAGTAACTTTTTGTTCACGATCACGCACGCTCACGGAACTAAAAATGTAATCACGACCAATCACGCACGACTTTTTATGTTTGATTCACGATCACTCACGCTCACGATTTTATTTTGGCACTCACGCCCGATCACGCCCGGCGGGTCACGTTCGTGTCACGTAATTGTTTCTATGTACATTTAAGCCTGTTTAACACAGTCATAAGTTGTTATCAAATTTGTTAACAAATTGGTAATAAGTTAGGTAACAGATTGGTTTCATTGGAAACGAATGTTTATGGACAAATAGGTTATTCTATTCCATCACAAATATCATTATAAATTTAGTAACATATTTGTTAACAAAATTATGATCGTGTTAAACGGGCGTAAAGATTTATATATCTTTAATGAAATCGGAGCAACTGTGTATACAATTTTGGGTACAACAATAACACTATTTTTATGCAAAAAATACTGTTGATGACATATTCGGACAACAAGACTGAAAGTAAAAAGATGGAAATTGTCAATTTTTTAAATAAAAAATAGAAGAAAACTTGTATTCACGCCCGATTAAATTTCAATCACGCCTGATCGCGCACGATAATTTTTTAGTACCTCACGCTCACGTCCAATCACGACGCAAAATTTAAATTATATTCACGATCACGCGGGTCACGTCGTGACCCATCGTGACCCGACAAAATCACGACCCGCGCCCGCCTCTAAGTCAGATTATATAACAATGGACAAGAGTGGAATTTCAATATTCAAATATTTATTTTGCGATTTTATATTTGATATCAACGGTTAACTATCAAATTATCATGTCTATTTCAAATAAATGTAAAGATATTCGCAATCGTAGATACAATTTCCCCTCTAGTGGTATAAATCGGTACTACGGAAAGCTATCGTACAAACGCCATATTGAATAAGTGACAGCTGAGTGAGTAGTGTAGTAATTAATAATTAAATATTTAAACTTATCGCCTCCATATAAATAAGTGCTTAAACTCGGTTTGTATACACAATCAACGAAAGACAGTGAACAATGTGAACTGTCATATGTCAAACCCATCGTATGACGGCCATCTCGTTTCGAAAATCAGCGCCTCTATCGTTAATTTCGATTGCGAATAGTTTATTAAATTGTAAATAAATTATTTTATGAAGAAATTTAAATGAGGAAATGGAAGAAATCATTTTGAAAGAAATTATAAATGAATCTACAAAGAAATAGATTGAAACTTATTAAAATACATAATTAATTATGTAGAAAAAAATGTTTCAAATTATAATGTACTTTAACCCTACAGATTTGGCAGAGCGCTTGAAGGCTCTCGGAGCGTACATCTCCGAGAGGTAAAAGATAAAAAACGAACGCAGATAGGTATACGCTCTGAGACAATAGTCGCGTTCTTTTTATCATTTGCTTCACCTCATCTCAGCTCAAAGTGAGATGAAATGCTGAGATATCATGTAAAGAAAAGGCGATTAATAATCGAACACAAGGGTACTCCGAGACAATAAACGAAAACGCATATTGACGAAACATCTTGATATGCGCTCCGCGATTTTAAAACCAAATAAAGAATCTGCATTAAATTTTGTATTAATAATGGTATAACGTGCAGTGAAGTAGTGCAAATGTTAGAGAATGCTTTTAGTTATATCGAAACTAAGGGTTTATGAATGGTACAAATATTTTGAGGAGAGCCGTGAAGATATGGAAATTGTCAAGAGAACCGAGCGTCCTAGCCAGGGATTTGTTAACTATTGAATAAAGTAAGTTAATCTTTAATCTTCGCATGTACCCCTTGTGGTGCACTCTCCACGCCATAAATCCCTGGTCCTAGCACAGGAACCACCGATGAAAAATTGAAGATATTGTGTTTCGCAATCATACGTCTCATGCGAAAAGAATTGTGAGAAAATATCTCTTGGATTTTGCAGATGACTACGCACCAGCTCACATTTCACTTCTCGTTCGTAATTTTTTTGCTAAAAAACAACATCGGTATGATGCCGTAGCCACTGTATACACGAGATATGAACCCTTGTAACTTCCACCTCTTCCCAAAAATGAAAAGGACATTGAAAGGACAAAGTTTTAGGAGATAAAGGCAAAATCGTTGAAAGAGCTGCAGGCTAATCACCACAGAGTGCACTCCACAGGTGTTTTGCAAATTGGAAACACCATTGACATAAGTGCTTTATATTTAATTTGAAGGTGACAATATTAATATTGATGAATAAATTATTACTTTTTGAAACAAATTCTCATTTTTTTATCAACCCTAGAGTTGCAGTAATTTTGGTTCACGTTTATTGAGTACAAAACATGAAACTATGTCATCTTCATCAGTAAACATGCCCGTTAAAGACAATCCATTGCGTCACGTCCCAAAAATTTTGGTACAGCATTTCATCACAACATCCATTATTTTTTTTGAAAACATTTTCTACCTTTGTCTTGCTATCTTATAAACCTGTCGCAACATTGTCGTATTCTATTATCCAGCAAGACGTGGAAACAAGTGCCATACCACAATCAACATACAACAATCAACATACAACCAGTTGTTATTGCCTAAATGACATGTCTCCATGTCTGTACGTCCGAGTGTCACCAAGGCACCGGCCACGACAGACAAGTGACGGTGACGACACTATCTCTCACCAGCATTGCACACTTGGATCTTGCAGTGATGTGATGCTCTGATGTCATCACGTGACCCCAGTGTGAGGTACATCGTGTGGGGGCGATGGAATAATCGGCGACTTGACACCAATGAGAGACAGAGACAGTCTTAGGAATTTATATTTATGGGAGGGTAAATGGTTAGGGGATACAGTGAGGGTATATCACAGAAAAATGTACTGGGGAGTCTATGAAAATATTAGGGACGGATTAAAGTTGTCAGGGGTTTGTACGGAACAAATTTATCTAACTAAATTAAATTGATAAACCTACGGTAATGTATTAAAAAAAATGTCATTCGCTAATTTTTATCATCATAACTATATAGTGATACAATAATATGGCATTAAATCTGCAAGATATTAGGCAGGGTTGGCCTGAATTAAATCATTTGATTTAAGTCGTGATTTAAATCATGATTCAAATCAACTGATTTTTTTTTAAATCATTGATTTAAGCGAAATTTTATAAAATTACATTTTTTGTCCGAAAATCAATTTCAAATTATTTTAGATACTTACAGAGTTAACAAAAAGAAATATCTACTATAGTAATATAATACAAAAATATATACATATGTACCGGGTGTCTATTTTTTATGGACTATAGGAAATACAATGTTAATTTTTTATATATTTGTAAAGTCTGCCCTATTAATTTTAGAACTAAAGTGTAAATACAAAAAAAGTTCAGAATTAAATACTGCATCACATGAGCCTAAAAAGGGGATTCCACCATTTTTTAAATATAATTTTATCGGAACGTATAAGTAAAACTAAGATTGTCGGTGAAAATCTGGTGAAAAAATTCCTATTAATAAGCGAGTTATATACCTACTCAGCTTACATGCAGTTTGCAAAACGTTTGTAGTTTTGAAAACTCCAAGTATTCAAACGGTTTTGAGTTATCTCAAACCAAAATTAGAATTCATGGGTTTAATTTGAAAACTAGTATCAAAACTACTGATGTAAACACTTAAAATTCAGTTTCAATATTGCGCATGCGTACATAGCAAAACGTTTCTGTCGCTTTGTGTTACTTGGTGTTACTAACCTACAAATAATATGACAGTTGTGTAGTTTTTGTGCGTAGTGGTGCAAAGTAGAAAAAAAAAATAAGTAGAATAATGGCAAAACGAAGAATATGGAGTGAAAAGGATATGTCACTTACACCAGCCAAATACGCATGCGCTGAAACTGTTTTCAAATCAATCTCTAAAGTCTAAACCTGTTTTGAAAATTGTATGTAAACAGTTTCGCGTAATTTTGACTGAAAACTGAAATCATTTTCAAAACTGCATGTAAACGTAGTAATAGTCCCCCGAAGTTTGAAAATGTAGATGTGACGTCACGAATATAAGTTTCTATATCAAACGGTTTTCTCCGTGGACCTAAATGTTCTTGAAATATATGCTATTTCTAAATTATATTTATAAAAAATAAATGAATATTATTATACTGTAGTCTGCATGATTTATAATTGGAAGTGTATTTAAATTATTAAGTTTAATGCAAAACATTTAAATTCAAATAAAAATTGTTTGAGAATTGCAGTATTGGACTGATAGCCACGCCTCCTCCATTTGAATTTAACTACTTTCATTGGCAGTAGGTTTCTCCCCCTAACTGGGTATTCGTTGTATATTTATAGGCCGTCTTTGAGTCGCCTATCAAAATAATATATATGGAATTCATATGAGTGACGATCTGCTATAACAAAACCCCCTTATTTCCGAAGTATTTCAATTATATCGTTTTATTTCTTTATAAATATTCGTTATTAAGCATATACTTTCAATATTTTTCCTAATTTGTCTTAATTCAATTGCACTGTAGTCCCCTGTTTACTGATATAATAGATTCTTGTAATGAGATAAATGTAAAATAAAATCCAATGCCTAATATAATTAAAGCTGGGGTTGCTAATAAAGGCGATGTTTTTAGTGGTTTGGTAATTATTACGCTCGATTCGAGTATAGATTAATTGAACCACAGACTATAAGTCTATCTTTGCATTACAATGTATAATAATTAAATGAACAAATATTGTCATTCATCAAATAAATTAAATAATATAATTTGAAACACATGAATATTCAATATGAATCTAATGTGTGTACAAATGAATTCTATATCGAAAATACACATGTTCATTGACAATCATTCATCAATTGAATAAAAAGTTCATCTACATAATAATACTTTAACACTTATAAACCTTTTATTATGCTCCATCAATTAAAATAATTACATAATGTAGCTGTCAAGTGTCAATAATGAAAATAGTAACACATTAATTTAATAGAAATCAATTTAAATTTATGCAGGGGTCACACTAGAATTATTGAGAATAAAACATGTGGTTCATATTTTTTAGAATATTATTTTTATGTTCGAAGTACCTAGTTTCCTTTAACAATAATACATTTTACCAATCTTTTGTTCCACTTATTAAAAGCTCCGAATCAAACTTCTTTTGGAATGCTTTCAATATAATTTTGTGGAAGACTTAAAAACTGTCAAAGCGGTCAAATTAATCTTTGGTAACTTAAAATCTGCCAAACGATTACATAAAGACTTAAAAATTTCAAATTAATTTCAGACTGACTTAAAATCTGTCAACTTATAAATTCTTTTTTTTTAAATGCTCTCTGGTTACTCCCATAATTTTCACTCACAACGATAGTTTTAAAAAAATGATTAACTAAGTTCTAACTAACTTAATTTTCGCAACTTAATTTCAAATTAAAGTTAAATAACTGTTTAAAATGAAAGTGAAAAATATTGTTTTCCACGGCCTACCTGATTTTCATATTAGGTATGTAAAATGTAACGAAACGATACTCGGTTCTGTCGATACGATACCGATACTGATATTTATTGACAAATATCGGCGAAACCTATACGAACACAAAGTTTAGAAGGTAAAAATAAAAGAAAGAGAAAGGTGAATGCTTATATATTTACGTACTTGTGAAATCAAAAGTACGTTTAACAAAAAAATACAAATTTTGCTCATACCTTACGGAAAGTTAGTATATAAAACTGGCATGTAAATAAATTTTATTTAAGAAACATAGCATCCTCACATTGTCCGGAGATAATTTTTTTCCAATTTGGATAAAGAACTTCCACGCCAGAAAACCAACGGATCTGCTTGTCTTACAATACCTTTTAGAGGCGCTTTTACGTTGTTTGTTGAAAGCGGAGGAATGGGCCTATGCACCATAAACAAATAAATGATAAATTTGTGTTAAAAATAAAGAAGAAATATTACAAGTTTATTTAGCTCTCAGATATAAAGGTTTATCGTTGTCGTCATCAGGAATAGTTTTGAAATGAAGCATCTTATTGGTTAACCATTGAAAGCCCGCTCTCGCCATTCATTCAGAAAGACAACATAATAGATACAAATTTAATTTAAGAAAATCTGGAACCATTTTATACGCATGAATTACAAATTTCGTAGTAGGTATTCAAAACAAAGTTAAAAACTAAATTATTTTAGTTCAACAATACATGAAATCCCACTAGCGCCACGGAAACTTGAAAAAGGTTGTTAAAATGTATGGAAATGTATGAGTATAGTATGACTAGCGAAGGAAAGTTGACGTTTAAATTATTTAATTGATGTGGTTTCTTTTCAAAATCTAGAAATATTCGGGTATGAGGATATTGCATGAATCCATTTAAATACTATGGACTAGGAAATCACAGGAATACATTACTATGTCTTGCTTACGGTACCTGAATTACAAAACAGGGGTGCATTTAAAATATTTTAAACATTTTTCGTTTATTTTGATTATAACATAATATTTTGACCTTTAAACTATTTAGTTTAGTAATTCTATGAAATAAGAAATAAATAGAAACCAATTTTGAACTTTGAAATTGTGTCTCCCTTAAAACTAAGATTTTTCAAAACGGATTTTCATTGACCGATATATTTTGTTATGAAGCTTCATATTTTTTTTTTTTTAAATATCGCCAATTCCGATATGTCGTTTTATGTTATATTGCATCCCTATTTCGTATTCCCTATTATTCTAGAATGAGCTTCGTATTAAAAGTAGAAAGAGAACATAAATTAAGTATAGAAAAACTGAAAGTACCTACAATTAATTTTAACATAAACAAATAAATAACAGGTGAATGTGTGCAGAGCCAACTCTGTTTTTGCTTATCGAAGATAATGACTGGCTAACACGTTTATTGAATCCATCTGCAAAGTTCAATTAATCATCTTGACAAAAAGCCATCAGTTCATAATCGGCCATTTCCCCTATAGGGAAATGTCAGATTCGATTACGTCGTATGAACCGATAAATATTCTTGACATACACCAATTATAAACAAAAACAACTACGAACAATACTGTTTTTACTGCTTTCCAAGAAACGGGAAATTGCGACAGAAGCAAAAATATAAACAAGCAAAAAAGGTTAAATATAACATAATTATTTTACTCTATCAATTTGTTCGAGCACTGATACATTATCCACCATTCTTTTGTTTTTTTATAAGTTTTTCTTGGTAAGTTTTTATCTTGTAATTATGACAAATGAGTTGCTGTCCAGACAAACGCTTCTTACTTCCTGTTACTTAGTATTCTATCTGCTCGTTGGAATTACGAGTGTTTACATGTTTTTATCAAAGTGTTGTCATCACAAACTGTATGGTGTAAATGTGGCCACTGACGTCATATCCGGGATTCCCTAAACATTGACTTAAAAGGGAAAACGATCACTTATCGTCAGAAATAAAGCTTTTCATTTGATTTTTCTACGCTAATATACGATCTAATTTTAAAATTTGTTTGTATATTAGCCTCACATCGAGACTTAGTAAGGCTGTACAATGGGGTCTTCCATCTTAGTGCGTAACAATTAGAAAATTTATTATTTACAAACTAGACTTTATGAAAGGGACTATCACAGTGTTGTTATTAGTTTTTAAAATAAATATTCGAGTTTTTAATGCCCTTAACATTTACTCTATTCCAAATTCTTACTATCTTACTAGTCTTCTGCTATCGGGTTTTTAAAAGCCATTTTCAAGTAAATGAATGTAGACAATAACGAAATAATAAAAGTAAATCAAATCAAAAGTAGTTTAAATTTTGTGATGCTATGTCAGATAATAGTTATTTACGATATAAATGGGATACAAACATTCGGCCTAATTCTCTAAGCAAAATTATTAAAATTAACAACCATTTTCAGTTGTTAATTCCAATGTCAGTTGCTAAGTTCAAAATCCCAATTCACTATTTAAATCAAGTTACTAAAATTTAACAACTAGTCGTTACGTCGAGTCTAGCAACTGCATTTCTCTCGTTGTTAGTATTGAACAATCGTTGGTAAATGGTTTTTCTTGAAAATTGTGTGTTAGGAAATAAACTTTTACTGGAAAAAAGAGGGACGACAGCAAAGGTAACTATTTACAAAGTAATATGTACCTACATGCCCAATAATTATATACATTTTAAACAAGATTTTAGATTTATGCAAAGAAATTTGCGAGATGTTAGTAATCCATTTTTCAAAAAAATATTTACAGAGATATTCAAACTGAGCAAGTGTCGTTTAATTCGTGAATTGGATGGTCTCATGCTTCAAGCATACTGAGTCAGAATATGCCTGAAGGTCTCATGTTACAAGATGAAGAATTTACATTCATTCCAAACTTAAATATTTTAATTCTTAATATTGTAAATTTTTTCAGATTTTCTACCGAAAAGATCTAAATTCAATTTTTCGAAATTTATTTTCATTTATCTTACACATTTAAATTTAAACAGCCATTTCAACAATGTCAAATTTCTATAATTTTTACTGCTAAATCTTCTAGACGATGGTCATGCGTCATTCCTGATGATGAGATTCTTGAAATTTCGAAATCAATCGCATCGAATTGAATAAACTTGTATACTAAACTGGAAAACTTCATTAGATTCTCCCAACACTTAATTTCTACTCCTAGCTATGGGTCTTATAAAGAGATCACAGGGCAAAATTTCAATTTTTCAAGTCAATCAACCAAATGCGAAATTTCGAACTAGCAGTTACCAAAACTGAAACGCAAAACTAGCTTTGTCATTTAATTAGACCAAAATTATCATGAAATCTCCCATTAGAGAATATTGTTCCGCGGAACATCTTGCACCCCAAATTTTCTTATCACTCATTATTAAAAACTCAAACGTCTAACTAATCAAAATCTATCACTTTACGTTGTCAATACAGTAGGGAATATGTACAAATATTGAGAATCAACATGGCTTTTAACTCACTTTTTAATAACTTCACTGCTATATTTAACAACGATTGTTCACAACGACCGTTTTTAACAATATCGTAAATTATGTATTTTCTGGGAAGGAAAGTGTCCATTGGATTTTATTAACTATCAAATTTGCAAATAATTTCAATAATTTATAACAATTAAACAATTACAAAGTGTAGGGATGAACATAATACAATTTAAAAATCCGGTGGTTTAGAGCCTAATTTTTTATTAAAATCTGCCATTATCAATTTTTTGGTTCATTATCCTCAATATTTGACCTAAGTGGATTTATCGGATTTTGAAACTCGGGGATTCGCATATTTAAAATGAGTGCGATATGATATAACATTATAACCCACGGTGATATATAAAAACATTTACGTTTGTAAGAAAATAAAAGATATTAACGGTAAACTGTAACAAAGTGGTTAATTTTTAACATCTGGTTAAAACTGTTATCCAATAGATACAGATTTGACAACTAAAAATACCATTTTTTGTTATATGCCGACATAGTTGACTTGTGAAAATTTTTAACGATGTAAAAATTAACCACTGCTCTACAGAATACTCCCAATAGATTGTCAGTGGTAATCAATATTTGGACTATACTCGTATACCTAGTTTTTTTAATTGCTTATTATCCACGCATTTTTCCAATTGTTTTAAATTTCTAAATAACGAAACAACGACAGTACATCAAATAACAATTCTTTGATATTATGATGCCACCACAAGCAGAAACCACATGCGTTTGTATCAAAAAAATATGTTAAATGAAATAAGCAACAAAATCGTGCAAACTATTAGAATTTGGAATATATCAATTTATGTGTCTTCAATAAATAGCGAATTCCATGGGTTGAGAATAAAATGGGATTTACATAGGTACACGTCATAGAATATTTTTTAAAAATACGGCCTAACGAATAACAATATTAACAATAAATAAGACTCTCTGGAACTACAGATTGCTTTGAATACAGAAGAAATTTTATAGAAAATAAAAAATAGTGGACGTATTCTTAATGCCAGTCTGGGAAGTTTTTCGTTGATTGTGTAATATCCAGAACTCCCTAAACAGGAAGTGGGAACTACCACCTTGGGGATAAAATTAACTTTTCAGATTTATTTTATGTTTTGGCAACATTGAGAGACGTTATCATAGCACCAAATCTATATTTGTAATGTGTTGTTCCTCCGGATTTATTTTTGTTTGTTGTGGATCTTATTCTCCTAACAGAAAGTAAAACACGGCGCTACGAAATTCACGTACACGTAGGTTTTGTGTTAATGGTTTAGCAAGTCATCGACTTTTACTGAAGGATAAAAAAATACGGGAAATATTGTTTACAATTGGGACAACAGCTCTCAACTTATTTCCAAGTAAAAAGTTTATCGCGTAGTTTGTATCTCTATCTCTTTACACTTACAACTTACTTACGATAAAACAATGAGTTATTTTACAGTTTCAAACATAAAACGAAAACGACCAGTCGTATAATCCAATAGTAAAATTATTTTTTATATTCCATATGTAGAATATTGCAAAACATAAACAACTTACACAACAATATTTATTTTGCCATGACTCTTACTATATAGATACTCGTAAGAGATAAAAAAAATAACGATAATTTTTTAATTTCGCTCTTTACTCATTTTCGATTTTTGTATCACATTGGTATCATAGGGTCTGTGAAGTGTATGTCAGATTTCATTCATATTGGATGCGTAGTTTATGTGACAGTTATATATTGATGAAGTATTTTAAAGTTAAATATGTCAGAACAAAGGATCTTCCTTAAATTTGCAATTAAAAATAGTATAAAGTGCACTGAAGTAATGAAGTTATTGGAGAAGGCTTTTGGCGAGGAAATCAAGAGTTTATGAAAGGTACAAAAGTTTTCAAGAGGATTGTGAAGATGTGAAAGATATCAAGAGAGCTTGGAGTATTAGAACATCAACCAAACTAGAGCTGGGCAAAGTACCGGAAAGTAGCACTTGAAGTACAAGTACCAAGTATCTTGATGTTTCTAAATGTACTTGAAGTACAAGTACTTTCTTACTTTCTAAAGAAAGTACCAAGTACTCGAAAAAGTACTTGTAAATTTTGGGTGCAAGTACTTTTTCAGATAATTAATATTTTTCTGATAGATCGCCAAGCGATACGAGAAGCTGTACCCAGATGTTAGCAGCACTGTAGTTAGGTAATACAAATATGTATATGCAGAATTAGAATTAATTTATTTATGTTAATAAAATTGCAAATATATATATATATATATATATATATATATATATATATATATATATATATATATATATATATATATATATATATACATATTCACTTTCATATTATCGCTGAAAATATATTTATTAATGAAATTCACATAATTATGTACTACGGAAATAACATTACACCACTGAAAAAGAAACACTGACAGACAAACAATTCTCATAATATTGTTACTTTTTAAATTATTCATCGAACTTCAAAAATACTTCATGTACATTTAAAGTACTTCAAGTATTTTTTCAACTATTAAGTACGAAGTACATGTGAATAGACTTTCTTTGTCAAGTGCAAAGTACTATAAATAGAAAGTACTTCAAGTACAGTACTTAAAGCTTGTAAGCCTAATAAAGTATTTTTCTTGCAAGTATTGTCCAGCTCTGAACCAAACCACCGATGAAATGTAGAAAAATTGAAGATATTGCGTTTAGTAACTGCAAAATCAATTTAAGGGAGGCTGTCTATTAGTTTTGCAACTTCTTCTGCCTTGTCATTAGTTCTGTATAAATAATAGAATAAGGTTTTATAAAACCATCGATGTTTGCTCATCCTCGTTTTACTCTTTTACTGTTTTTTTCATTTCGAATTCCTCAAATCGTTACTGTCGGGACAAAAGGTTCATAAGTCGGTCTACAATTATTGTGTTTGGTTTAAATTTGATACCTAAAACGTACAACTAAACCCTTTCAACCGTATTTACGCATGCCTAGACTTCCAAAATAGAATTATAGCCTTTTTCTCAGAGAAAATTAACGCTGGGACTCCAAATTTAATCTAAACACAATGATTGAAAAAATCTACTTATCACATTCTGTCCCACACGATTTCATAAAAACAAAACAATTTTTTACTATTATACATTTAGTAAGATTATTAAAACCAATAAAGCTTTAATAAATATGCCTATTACCTATTAGGTTGATTAGCCACTGTAAATGCTTTTAAATTTTTATAGCTTGTAGTATAACACAAACGTTGAATCAATGATTAATTATACAGAACGTTCAAACATTTACAAATTTATGTTTACAGATAACATGTTCGTTTAGTTCATATGGGGATTTAGGGTCAAACATTGTACTCAATAACTATTAATTAAATATACCATTACCAGAATATTCTAGTGAATTGGTTCTCATTTTAATCAAAAAACTGGAGCATGATCGCTAAGATATTCCAATTTTTTAGGTCAATTCTCTGAACCCCTCAAAGCGTAAGCGATAGAGTATTCTCGCATATTTTTTTATTCATTTTTTTTTTCTTAAAGAACAAGTATATCTAAGCGTACCTTTGAAAACCCGAGTTAAAAATTACTTTTAATAAGCGTGATATTAATTTTTAAAATTTGATTTTGTTATCTAACGTGATAGTGACGTACCTACTAGTTGTACAGTACCAGCGGTGTGCAATCAGTGGTTCATGGGTTTTCGAGAAGGTGTTCAGTAAGTATTGAAAAAGATGGGAAATAAAATATATTTAATTGTAATCTTACCTACTGTTACGAAAAAGAAAATTTATAATAAGAATCATTCTACGTAATCGATTACACATTTTTGCTTTTGCTGTAAAAACATTTTGATATTCTTAAATTATATAGGTGGCGTTTGACAACATACTTTTATTGCCATTATTATACTTTGTATATATATATATATATATATATATATATATATATATATATATATATATATATATATATATATATTGTAAAGTTTAAAGCAAGAGGTTTCATAGCATGGTGGTTACGTCAAAGGTGGTAGGTTCCTTTTCTTTTTTTTATTTTTTCTTCATATTTATTTAACATAATCAGATAAAATTGGATGTATTAAATTTTATATTTATTTAAAGTTACAACAAAATATAAAAAAATAAATAAAGAGGTTTGATGGATTCGAACCTAGTACCTTTACCCGAGCATTTGTATACGGATGCGGCCTGTTATTACATTCGAACAGGGAGTAGGGACTTCAACTGCTCTCCCATTGGTAGTACATCAGCAAAATATAGATGCTTCATATCTTTTGTAACAATCAATTTATAACAGGTTTTTTTTGCTTTTTCCCTCTGGTTTACCTATCAACTTTAATATTTTTAATAACTTTTTAATATACCCTATTATCACCCTAAACAGTGTTGTAAGTAACGACTATTTTCTTTTATTATCGGAATGTTAAAAATCAAGTCAAATAAATAAACGTAAACTACACTATAAAAGTCGTTATTAAATATTTATTTTTTCACGATCGGTTTTATTTATGTTTACCAATAGGGTTTCCAAGACAATAGGTCTTATTTACAAATTAATGAACGGTGTAAGTAAATAAAAACAATGATCACAGTTTACTTTTTTAAATCCTATTTTTTTAAATTTGTCGTGCGTGATCGTGCAAAAAATGTTATAAGCATTACCAACGTTCAGGAATTACCGATCTCAGACAAAATTGGAGTCGTTGTTACGCTCCTCCCCCAAACAAATGTCTTCGATCGGTAAATTGTCATTACCGTTCTTAATACTTAATGTACTATTTTAAATTTCAATATCTATAACTGGTGAATTGCACATACAATATAGGCATTAAGTTTGATTTGACTAGTTTAGATAAGTTAGGTTACATGTGTCACAGATATTATTTTGCGTAAGATTATTTTTATTAAATTTATTATGTTTTGTCTCTAATTAGCTATTTAGGTACGTAACCGATGCTGTTGGATAAGAGCTACATTTAATGATACTGGTATTCACGTATTTTATTTCAGTTTATTTCTAGATTTCAGTGTGAGAACATCGATATTATAGTGATTCAGGTGAGAGAGCTAATCTAGCATGTGTATGATTGTGAGTGTGCGTGTGAGCAGTACTGGGTACTGTAGTGGCCGCATCGTGTGAACCCGAGGGTCGCCAGCGTAGCAGCAGGGAAGGCTGTAGTGACCCACATCTGGTGTCGCCAACGGCAGCAGCAGTTAGGGCTGTAGTGATCTGATCCAGTTGGTTAAGAGGAATGTCTCCGGATCACCACCGAAGCGGCAGTGGTTCCGTAGTGACCGCTCGTGTGAACCCGAGGGTCGCCAGCGTAGCAGCAGGGAAGGCTGTAGTGACCCACATCTGTGGTCGCCAGCGTAGCAGCAGTTAGGGCTGTAGTGATCTGATCCAGTTGGTTAAGAGGATTGTCTCCGGATCACCACCGAAGCGGCAGTGGTTCCGTAGTGGCCGCTCGTGTGAACCCGAGGGTCGCCAACGGTAGCAGCAGGGTAGGCTGTAGTGGCCCGCATCTGTGGTCGCCAGCGTAGCAGCAGTTAGGGCTGTAGTGATCTGATCCAGTTGGTTAAGAGGATTGTCTCCGGATCACCACCGAAGCGGCAGAGGTTCCGTAGTAACTAGCGGTACTGCCCGTAGTTGCCAACATGTGTGTACGGTGTGTGAATGCCTGAACCTTTTGTAAATGATTGCCTCCTCACTGAGTATTTCTCATGTGTCAATTCTTTTACAGAAATAATCACGGCGTGAAGGAGGATTCCGCGTGACCGGGTTCGACCAGGCGACGGTCATCTAGATTTGTTATTATTTTTGTATTAATACTGTATATACCGGTTTGGGTGATAAATGTGTTTTAATATTCTAATTTTC